>OY288108.1:18357723-18810223 GCA_958431115.1 Syrphus vitripennis | reverse complement strand
CAGTCTCATATCAGGCACCAAGGCTTTTGATTTTGTATCGTTCCATTTGATTAGAATATTTTATCCGATATTACCTTCTTTAATGTAGGTGCGATATAAAGAAATGAACTACGGCCCTTAACTTTTCTCTAAGGTGGGGCGGAGGTCTATACCAAAGTGCCCATAGTCCTTTGGCATAGTTTTCCATTTATACCAAATATATTGAAAAGTGACCAGTGTAACCATTCTCTCAGAAACAGAACAAATCACAAAAACCCTTGATAGAATTCATTCCTTTTCTCGATGAATTTTCCGGTCTATTCAATAGCAAGCTAACTCATGAAAACTATGAAATGGCATATTGATGGGAATAGCATCGATTTTGATCTAGTCTTTGTTAAAGTTACGCACCAGTTACGCACAGCAAGTTGGTCGAGGTCATTTTCCACTTATCAGCGCCATCTGTTGGGAGTCTGCCCCTACTGCGTGTGCATCATCAGGGTTAAATTCAAAGAAGTTAATGATATGCTCAATATAAAATTGCAGGTTTTGGTTGAAATTTTTTTTTTAATTAAAATTTCTAAGTAGACCCTTTATTTGATTCATTTCTGAACGAATCTCGTAACAATTAACAATCTACCTGCTTTTGCTCAGCATATACTTCAAACTTTATTTGTTGGTACTGCTCTTAAGAATTTTTCAACAAGACTCTTTTTTTTCTAGTATTTCTTATTCATCTATAAGTAAAGTGACCTATTTTAGTACAATGTGCAAATACTTTTTTTTTGAAGATAGCTAACTAATTCCTATCCAAACTCTATCAAACTTCAAAAATTTCACAAAACTTCTTTGTATTGTTTGGCTCTCTACCTAAATACTGTCGCAGTATTGTTCACTTTATTTGTCCAATTTTTTTTTGTTTTTCAATACAATTTTTTTTTTTTGTAAGTTGAATAAGTTTGGTAAAAAAAAAACACTTTAGAAAAAATAAAAGTACAAAATATATACACACAATAAAAGTCATTTAAGTTTGCTCCTCAACCAGCATAGCATTACAATACTAACTGTGCAACCTGCCTCAATACGCCCAAAATGTATAGGCAGCAAGAGTTATGGTAGATGGTTGGAGAAGAATATCGGAGGAAAACTTTGTTCCTTTCGAATGTAGCAAACAAGCAAACATTTTTCTTTTTTTTTTCAAACAAATTATATTTTACTTCAACAAGAAAAGTCTTCTCCGTGGAAATGGAAAATTCCGCAACCATTGAAACTTTTGCTTGCTTCTCTGGTGGTATAGGAGCTTTACAGTTATTTTTTTTTTTTTTATGTTTGTGTTGTTGTTTTTATATTATTTTGATGTTCTCTTCCCTCGTTGCCTGCAATTGGGCAGAGGTGAAGGGTAAAATTTAATTTGTATACAAGATAAGAGGTGTACGTACCCTTTAAGAATTCTTCAAGTCCCAAGTGAGCACAACATCTGAAGTAGAGTTTGTGATGAAAGTTTCTTTCTGTTCTTCCGCAGGCCTGATGGTGGGTTGGTTGCTGTATATACAGTATTATAATGTTGTTGGATTTCATGTGATTCGGGAAACTTATCAAAATTCTAGTTGCATTCATCTCAGCATCATAGAAGGTATACCTCGAGGCATCCTACAAAATATTCCTTTAGTACAGCCATCACACAGCATATGTACATATATAGGAATTAAATTTATATGTATATACCTATCTACTAGATAGTGTATGGATGGTGAATAATAATTAATTGGAATACAGCAGGGAGAGACTGATTCCGATGTTAATTATTCTAATTAAATTGTGCTGTTTGCGCCAGAGTGTATAGTGCAGATAGGGTGTAGGAAGGCTTTGAGTGCCATAAGGACCGTTGAATGAAAATTTTCAAAGAAGGGTTTGTTATGCTCTAGTGACATACTTAAGTAGCAGAATACATAAATATGTAGCTTAAGGACTTTAAGTAAGCACACTTTGTGGCATAAGCCAACTTAGTTTTCTGATTTGAAAAAAAAGGTTATGGTAATATTTTAGTTAGTTGTAGTTTTAAAGTGATTTATGTTTCTGCAATTATTTACCGGTATCTAACTATCTACTATATTTAGGCAAAACCCAAAGTTGGCAATTCAAATTTTATTTACTAACTAAACTGATAATTTTTGGAGGTAGATCAATAGTTTAAAGTTTAAATTAGAATAAAAATTACCCTAGATCAACAGGAAATCAAACTTTAAGCCATCATTAAGTTGTTAAAAAACAATGATTTTGATAAGTTTTAGCCACCTGTCCAAGGGAGGCCCCACTGAGTAATTATATTGGTAGATGTATTGAAATTATTCAAAAAAAAAAAATGTTTAAAAAAATCTGACTTAAGTCGTTTAAGATCCAAATAGCTAGCAACTAGTTTTTAAAAAATTGCTTTCAAAGATTGAAAAAAATATTTGAAAAATGTTCAAAAAAGCATGAAATGAAATTAGTATAAATTTCATATTTAAAAGAATTCAAAAAATTGCAAAAGAATGCGAAATAATGGAAAAAGAATGCAAGGAAAGCATCCATTCCGAAAAGATTGCAGTCAGTTGTTTGCATTCTTTTGAATGAAATTGGGGATCTCTGTTCAAGATTTTTGGATCCACGATATCTAAGTTTTGTCGATTTTGTTTTTTTTGTTAATTGTGATTCGTGATTTGTGATGATTGATTTGTGAATTTTGGTTAAGAGGCATAGCAATATTTGACCATATACAACAAGCTTGTCCTTCACCTTTGACACTAAATAATGATTCGTTACCAAAAGGGGGTGTTTGTGTTCGATGAGAGGGATAAATGTTAGATTATAACCACCATAGCCGGTACCGTTTGGCACTCCAGAACAACAGATCAAAATTTTGATTCGTCCTTCGTGTTATCGCAAGTCTTTCTAACAAATTTACGTTTCAGGATTTTTGATTTCTGATAAAATTGAATAATGTACAGTCGACTCCCTGTAAATCGAACTTTCACATCAAAAATTGTTCGACTTTTTTTTAGATTTTAAATTTTTTAGTGGCATCTATTCACTGAATGTATTTATGTACATGGAGTGTGCATTTTAAAAAGTTAAATAAATTTTAAAAAGTTGATAAATTTTGATTGCGACATCATGGTAGCCCTAGTGTTCACTCATTTCCTAGAACAAAGTCCTAGACATCGGCGATGAACAATTTAAAATAAATAACATAAAAACAATAAAAACTATACTCGACATGAACAATTTTCCACATTTCCTAATCAATAATTTACTTAATAAGAAAACTCAAAAATCTAACTTAACAAATAATAAAACAATCAAAAACAAAAACGACGGCAACACTAAATACTTCAGCATGAGATATGTACCAAACTTAACTGACAACAGGAGCTTACACATACCATCAAACAAAAGAGTGCATCGTACACATATGCACATAAATCCAACGCAACACTAAGATCAATGTTCACCAACACCAAAGCTCCAGTAGACAAAGAACAACAACACAATGTCGTGTATGAAATCAGCTGCGATGGAAAAGAGGGGGAATCGTGTAGTTTGGTATATATTGGAACAACGAAAAGACTGCTAGGTATAAGAATGACAGAGCATAAAGCAGACATCAAAAGAGGGAAAGAATCAACGGGTCTCTCACAACATATACTTGACAGCGGACACAGAGCCAACTTTGACGATGTAAGAGTACTGGACAAGGAAAAGAGAATGAACGCGAGATTTACTCTTGAGAGTCTACGAATTCAACAAAAAATTACCAAAACAATGAATACACAAGAGGATAGAGACAATACGATCGTGAGCTATGCTTTGGCAATTCAATAAGTACCTGATACACTACTGTGATAATTTTTGTTTGTTCCGTAAAGTAATAAGTCTTTTTTATGTTAAATTATTTTAGTGTTAATTTATTTTGTTCTGTTTTAATTTCATTCACATTCAAAATTTCAGTAAGTTTTCATTTATAAAAACAAATAAAATTATCCAAAATGTAAAATTATTAAATAAATAAAAATAAAATTATCTAGAAAAACCCCTGAAGAAGTCGTGGATAGCGACGAAACGTTGGGAAAAGATGGAATAAGCTTGTTTTATTTGCATCCAAAAACTAACTGACCAAAAAAGCCTGCATAAACAAATTAAAAAAATGATGATTTTTTTTTCTTTATCAAGAGAAAATTCAACTTCAATTGAAAATAGCTCTAGAATATATCAAAAAATGGTTTCGGTTTGGAGTGATGTTGAAAGCAAATTCTACTTAGAGAAAATCGACTGTATCGTTGTGTAACCATACAATTTTAAAAATTATGTTTAAATTGTAGTTTCCCGTTTCGCATAATTTTGAATCTTTTATACTTTAACGATAAAAAAATTTGTGTTATAATAAATAATCAAGCCACAGTAAAATCTTGAAAAACAATAGTAAGTTTATGCGATCAAGTGGAGTATTTAATTTTACTACATTAACTATCTATTAATAAATTCCCCTCTAGGCAACATCCTTGCCACGAGACTGAAAATATCTCTTATAGAATGTTAAGGAACTTGAAGTTATCTGTAGGTATCTATGAGAACCAAATTCCACTCGTCTGCGTTCAAGAATAAATATATGTATACACGTGTAGGTAAATATCTTTAGTGTGAGTGTGATAAACTACGTAACACTATACAAGTATAAACTTTTCTAATAAATGTATTGATTCGTCAAGAATAATCCTGGGGTGTTAGTGGTGATTGAGATCCTTCTGTATTCACAACAACAACAAAAAAAAAATAAAAAAGAAATTATCTGAAAAAAAAAAAATCTAACTTTGAGAAAAATATATTTCACGTGTAGAGGGTGTATATATGAGCAGAGAGCATCCTTCAACGTTATAATAATGTATATATGTATTCTCATTTTCATGTTTGGGAAAGTTTTTTCCTCTTGAGAAATTTCTTAATTGGAAGAACACAGTTGCAGAAGAAGAAACGCAATTCTTCTTTTTTTGTGAACATTATGTTATAGTAAGTCTTTCATTCTTTGACAGAAATGTTCATCATGTTGAACGAAACCATCAGACAACGCAATGTTACGTTTCACAGAAAAATGTTGGAAAGAAATTTTATTATCCACGTTTCATAACAAATTATGTGGCTTGAGATAATTGCTTATCGACCGACCCGACCATACGTTCATAAGTTATCGCAGATGTTTTTTTTTTTTTTTTGGTTGAATTTGTTTGATTATTTTATCGTATGTTGGAGGATGCTTAGGAGAATTTATTGAAAAAAAAGAACTACACACTTAAGTTAGATCCTTTATGATTGATTGAAATTAAATAAAGTTTTGAGAGACTCGTCAGTACTAGAGATGTATAATCCATTGTACGGATGATGATTGTGATATAGAAACAGAAAAAAAAGAACTCATTTTTCTTTAATACCTATTTTGGGAAAATATGATAGGCTCAATGCTCAAATAAAAATAATCCAGTTTATGGCATCTGATGTGCACCATTTGTTACTTGCGACCGGGATACCTATAGGATTTGTAAAAAATAACAATGTTTTTAAAAAACGTTAAAAACAGTAAGTATACATAAAACCGATAAATGCTTTCCTCTTAGAAGTCGTTTATGATCAACGTAATATTGCATACAAATAAAAAAATGCATTGCAAAGTGGTGGGAAAATAAATTTTGGTTTTTGAAATTTGTATACCGACTAAAAGAATTTTCGGGAGAACTTTTTAGAAAATTCTTTAAGCTTACAAATTTCAAAAAAAAATTTATTTTCCAAAAGTGATTTGAATTTTTAAAAAATTTTGAAAAAAAAATTTATTACTTTTTGAAATTTGTACATATGTACGTATAAAATGATTTTAAGGAATTTCCCTCAGAACTAAAACAAAATACATGAATATATTTAGAATAACAAAATTTTTCGGATTTTGCATAACTTCTGAAATTTTGAAAATACCGGTCAATTAATTTCAAACAACCAGGACCACTGTCAAAAAACGGGTTTTGTGGTCTTAAATTTAGATACTTGATTATTTGAAAGAAAAGAAGTTTGGAGCAATCCGGTGCAAGCAGGAAAAAACCTTGGAACAAGTTTCAAAAATTAAGGAGAGGTTAACTTCTTTAACTGACAATTTTATTATTAATTTAATTTAATAGTTTTTTTAAAACCTGCTGATTTTTTTTTAAGGCAACTCATATTATAAAACAAAATTTCAAAGTACCGAAAGAAATAAATTTATTCTTTCAATAAAATAAAATAGAATTAATTTGTTGAAGTGGTTCCAACATAATTGAAGGCTAGAACACAAAAGTGGTGTACCCAACCTAAAAAATATATTTTGGAGCTACGATTGATTAAACAAAATGACTCAAAAAATATGCATCTTAAGTTAAAAGACTTTCTTTTTAAGTTTTCTCAACACAATGTTTTTGCCGTATAATCAAATGTCGTAGATGTTATTCGAATAAGAAGATACTTGTAATAACTCATTTACTCATTTCTTGGTAGAGCTTTTCCCATGTCATCGATAACATCGATAACAAGGAAAGCAAAACCAAATACCATAATTATTATGCTCATTATATCATCTTGGATTTGCTTAATTGCATTTGTTTGTTAAAATAGTGTGCAATTTGTATATTTTTAAGAAAAAACAACCTGAACAAGAAAAGTGCATACAGTGATTTTCAATAAAATATTAAAAATCAACACAAATATCATTTAATTTACTTTGATCATTTAATCTACTCACCCGTAATTTATCATGAAGATATTTGAAGCCATATTTCTGTTTATACATATAATACATTAAAGAACTTTTACTTCTATATTATGTATTTCACCAAAAACATTTAAATGTTTCGATTGAATTTAAAATTGTTCTCTATAAAATTACTCAAATTCCTATCAACCACGAAATGAATTTATTTACCCTCTTCTCATGAGTTCACAATGGAATGCGAGGAAATTTAATGAAATCCCAGAAAGATTTTTACTGTTACATCAGAGTCCTCCTACCTTAATTAATTTCAATTTAAAAACTTCTTTACTGTAGATACTCTATTCACATTATATTATGTTATACGATACCTCTATCTATATTTACATTTTAGTTTAAAAGTACCTACTTAACTAAAATACTTGAATAATTGTTGAATGCTTTTGTGTATCAATTTTGTGATTTAATTACATTCGATACATTTTTATTTCAGAAATGACTTATAGTTGCCATAACTCTTTCCAACTGAATCGGCATTCATTTTATAAAATTGATGTAAATTTTTTATGAATTTTGAGTCCGATACCACAGCATCTTGCTGAACTTAAAATATTCTTTTAATTATGGTAAATATTCTATAAATATAGATTTAGCTAACGGCAACATGACCAACAGTAAGTATAGAATTTTAAGTATGTTGGATGAGATAATTTCGAAAACCTATAATAATCACTTCAACCCTTAAGCTTAGTAATTTAAATGCTTCCTTGGCCTTTGTTATGGTTATGGTTGTTTGTCTGATGTTAAGCTCTGCTTACTGCAAAGTAGGATGTTTAAAACGCCTACATGCAAGTTTTCGTTGAATTTCTCATCAGTTTTTGAAGATTTCCTTAAAATTACCTTAAATGTTACTTAATTAATTTTGATGTTCTTAACCACTTCAAAAATGTTCTTCTTAACCAGATGTGATTTGGATTCACCTTAAGTATTCCTTTTGAAAGAATAGAAAGGAATAGGTAAATCTGAAAAGATGAAAAACAAAAATCTTCGTTAACAGTTGTGGCAGTGCTAATATTTTTGCAAAATTTTAGGTTCACGCTTACATCCCATGGATTTTCATGACATTCTATTTTTTGTATAAAGGGTGTTTTTTTTAATAATAATAATGTCGTTTCACAACAGGTTGCCACTAGAGAATATTTCGCTTCAATGACAAAAGAGAGCTCTGTGTTTTCAAAGCATCAAATTCCATACGATTATTAATAGCCCATGCTACAATTTTGCTTAAGTCGGAATTTACTGAACTCACCATGTTCTGCCGTTAAAATTCCACGTCCAAAGAGAAGGGAATGTAATCAGGAAATTTATAAGAAAAGCTGAGGATGCTATCGTCAGAAAAACAGTTCAAAGGATTAGCAGAAGCAGATAAGAGATCATTTATAAAAATCAGGAAAAGAGTAGGAGACAAAACAGAGCCTTAAGGCACACCAGCGTTTATTTTGTGGACTTCAGATTTAAAACCATCCAAAAGAACTTGTATTGAACGTTCAGAGAGATAATTACTAAGCCAATGAATGAGAGAACTGTCAATACCGACAGCAAAAATTTTTGGTAACAGAGCTGGATACCAAACTCAAATGCCTTAGAAATATCTAGGGTAATAATTTTACTCTCACCAACATGGTGTAAGGATTGGTTCCACTCTTCAGTAAGATATGCTACTAAATCACCAGTGGTTCTATTACTGCGAAAACCGTACTACCGATCATTAAGGAGTTTCCGATCTTTAAGATATTTCTTTAGCTGACGGTTGATCAATGTTTCCATACCCTTGGAAAGAAGAGATGTTAGAGCAATCGGCCTATAAGAACCGACGAGGAAGAAACGTTTGGTAACCGCATAATTTCACCTTATGAACTATCATGTCATTTTTAAAAATTCAACTTTGTTTTATTCCATCTCAAAGTTCTATGCCTCAAAAAAAAAGTACCCTTTACAATAATACATATCTACTGACTTTGAAGTAAAAAGAGTTTAAAATTTTACCACACCTTCGTCCTACTCCACTAGATCAACTTTCTTTGTCTAAAATAACCTTCCAATTCCTATTTCACGAAAGGATGCAAAGCAATTAGGAAGAACACTTTTACCAATTTATACCCCGCGGCTTCTTCTGGCTATATCTTTTTGAATAAAACGCAAAGTCAAATCAAAATTAACTCCGGCTAAATCCAAATCCCAAACCAAACTAATCAGAAATAAATCTTAATGGTCTATTAATTTTATGTTGTCCTTTTGTAAAAGGATTGTGTGCGTATCCGGTTCGCCCCTTTTCTCTTTATCATAACAGAATTCTTGGTATATGTTTATATTATTTTGCTATAATAACACACACCAAGGACATCATCACAGAGTATAATAATAATAATTCGTTTAACATTTCATCGCCGATGGGCTCACACAAAAACATTCTTATATATTCAAATACATACATTTTTTTTTTTCAAAAAAAAAAAAATTGAGAACGAAAATGACCACACACAAAAAAATGAGTAATGGCATCTACATAAAAGGACTGCTCGTTAGCTATAAAGCTGTTCACAAGCTATAATTTCCGTATTTTACTCACATAAAAAGTGAAAAGTAAAATGAAAAAAAAAAAGAAAAATTACAACCAAATTTTATAGCCTAAATTCTAGCCATTAAGGAACTGTTTCCAAAAAAGCCATTATTTCTTGTTTTATTTATAAGATTGGTAGAAGCGTGTATATGATTGATATCAAATCGGTAATTAATTTTAGATTTTGTGTTTGGATGAAGGGCGGATTATACATTACCTAAGATTTTAATATTTTTCGTAAATATTTATTAAAAAAGAGGCTGGGTGCGACCCACACTGATAACTTCCCATTTGTGATCTTGAAAACTATATTTAGTTTTTTTCAAATAACCAAATTTTCTGCGAAGCAAACTTTAGCTGTTAAATTCAAACAATCATTATTTTAAGATTGAAAACATTGTAATTATTTAAAGAGATTTACGAAATGCACATATATAATAGAGATTGTTGATGTAAAAGTTGTTTCCACTTGACCCAGGAGGTAAACTTCCACGCGTTTTTTTAACGAATGTGGAATTTTCTTAGGTCTGTTTAAATTTTTGTTTAAAATGTCAGTTAAGTATATGTCCAATATATACCCGCTGTAAAATTTTTTATTATGTATAAAATTAAATACCTAATGGCAAAGTCAATATCATTGCTCGTTCTAAAGATATTCGAGTCGAAAAACCAATTTTACCACTTTTTAGTTTATTTTTTTTTATATTTTTTGTCAAAAATTGTCAATTAAGTAGATATTTGTCAAAATTTAACCTTTCATAAAAAATTGTACTATGTATAAAATGAAATATTTTAGAAGGCACAATCGTTGTTCGTTCTCAGGATATTCGAGCTGAAATACAATTGTAACTACTTTTCTTTAGAATTTTTAACAGTTTTTGATTTTTTGTTAAGAAACTGCACATTCAATATTTGTCAAAATTATATAATATATAATATTATATCAATATCGTTACCCGTTTTTGAGAAATTTGAGTCGAAAGACAATTTATACCAATTTTTGGTAGAATATTTTGTAGTTTTTAATTTTTTGTAAAAAAACTGTTAATTGAATTTTTTTGAAATTTTCACCAGTAGTCAAAAACAACATTTTTCGTAAAATAACATTATTTTAAAGTTAATATCGTTTTTTCATCTAAGGATATTCGAGTTATAAAAATTTTTTTTTTAGTTTTTTTGATTTTAAAAAATAAAGGTATATTGATTTTTTTCCAAATTCATATCAAATTTGTATGACGTCATAATGTGTCGAATAAAATTTATTTCAAGTCAATAGCATTATTTGTTCGTGAGATATTTGAGCCCAACCAAAATTTTCACTTCTTTTTTAAACTGCTATCGTAAAAAAACGACTGATTGAATATTAATAAACGCCCTTTCAGCTTCTTTCGAAGTTATTATCTGTAAAACAAAATTTATTTCAAGTCGATATGTCTACTCGTTCTTGAGATATCGACAACGAAAAATGGTACCAGAACGTACGGACGTACAGACGTACGAACGTACGTACACACGCACACACAGACATCTCTCTAAAAATGATTGATATAGGCTCTAGGGACCTTGAAACGTCGAGAAATGTCAAAAATTTCAATTTGACAAATCGGACCGATTACAATAACTCCCTATGGGAAGTTAATAATAATAATTTCGTCTACAAAAAATTTTATTTGCAAAAAATATAATTTCCAAAAAATATATTTTCTCAAAAAATGCAAAAAAAATTGATCAAAAAATTGCCAAAAAACAATTCATCACAAGAAAATTCTGAAAACAAAACAAAAAACAAAAAATCGTCAACAAAGCGGAATTTTTGAACAGCGGGAACAAAAATTGACCAAAAAATAAAATTTTGAAAAAAATCGCTAAAAAAATATATTAAAACAAAAACTTTGTCAAAGATTTGTCAGAATAAATTTTGTCAGGGAACAACCAAGTGCATTTTTTATGAAGATTGTTTACCAAGCAAGTGCTTGGACATTTTTTGAACCGCCTGCAGAACATTTAGATTTTTCAATATCTTGAGTTTAACAATTATTTTTTATAAAACTATTGACTTACGAGTAGTTCACATGATTAAAAAAGCTTACTAAAAAAATTTTTTGTTTTTCAATAATTTTTTAATTCATTTTAAGCCAGTGTTTTATATAACTACCCCTCCTTCATTAACTGATGGAGTTGGTCATCTTATTGTTTGAGAATGTGACCAAGATGAATCGTTCCTTAAATTATGTCTACAAACTATGAAACACCCTGTTTACAAATATAGGCTTTCATTTCCTTCATTTTGTTTTCGAATTATCCTCAACGCTAATATGCCAGATTTGGAAGATAAAGCCAAGGTTCAACCACGGTTTAAATATTTGTGCAACTAGACCTTAGTATATTTGGAGCTAAAAAGCCGTCATCTATTGTTGAGAGTTTTAATAATTTTTATTGTTTTTTAAAGTCTTACATGTCTTCAATATAAAAAAAATTATTTTATTTTTTAAACACGAAAAAATGAAATCACACGATTTCAAAAACAACGGCTTTAACAGTGATCAGTGTAAATTACTTAATTAAATACAAGCACATTAATTCAATCTAATATCTTGAAGTCCAATTATAAAAATTAAATTCAAATCTTATCACCCAGGCAATAAAACTACATAACCATCCACAGAGTTGATTGCAATGTACATAGGTACTTAAGTATATCTATATACATACATTTTTTTTATAGTGTACCATCAAGTAATGCGAACTAATTCTTTTTAAAATACTGTTTTCTTTCAATAAAACACCCTTATAATATGCGCACTTACTTCCAACCCCTTTAATTATTATAAACCAATTCCACTTGCAGTATAGTAGAACTGTATACTTGCACAGTTAAAAGTCATTAAGGTTCAGCTATTCAATTAAACCTATATTATTGGTTTGACTTCTGCCACTAAAGGATATTCACCAAATAGGGTTATCAGATAGTTTAAAAATTGTTTAAATAAAAACATTCAAAATATCTTAAATGTTTTAGAAGGAAATTCAACCACCAGTGCTTTGCGGTGCCATCTAGAGTCAGAAATCTTTAACACCATTCTGAAATAAATATTCCACTTAGGAACTTCATCCCAAAAATAAACTCAAAAAATTAACGTTCTAACTCTATCTATAAAACTTTTCCTGATTTCTAGAATGCTTTGGCAAATCCTTAGTAAACAAATAAAAAAAACATACAACTTTTTTGAGATCTTGGACGAATCTGGGTACACCTGAATACCTGGCAACCCTTTTCTGACCCTAACGATTAAAGTAAAAGAGTCCTTTTAAATCGAAATCATAAACCAATGTCAACAACTGGTGTTTTGTGTGTATAGCATGCCCAACTCCTACTCTTACACATATAGGTATAGACTAGATATACATACGCTTCATGCGAGAGTATTGTGTCCTGTAATTTACTTAGTTTAAATCTAAACTATTGCTTTGATTTGGCCACCAACCGTGCCATCATCAGCACACCTCCGCCCAAAATAATAAATGATCAGTGGAGTATTACATGAGTTTAAAGGCCTCTTAAAGGGCATTGTTTTCGATGTTCAATGAATTTTTTCTGGACACCAAAAGATAATAAACGGGCCTTAATTCATTTTGATCCGTTTTTAAAATAAAATTGACTCCATTTTTTTTTTGTTTACTTCTAATAGGGTTAGCCAAGAAATTCTCGGCTCCATGTTCATGAAACGGAGAAGTGACTTCGATTTTGTAAAAAAAATTAATTCTATACTTATCGTTAGGATTTGTAGGAACATTTCTTATTAATAAACATACAAATGTGTTTGATCTCATTTAAGTGATCCGCAAGTTAATTAAATGTAGGAATTGATTGGTGACCTATCCAGTTGTTGGAAAAAAATTCCAGGACCTGAAGCCCACTTAAAAAAAAATTATTATTATTTCAAAATTCTTGGGCCCTTTTTTTGAAGTAAATTTCTAATACGGTCCTGAGATCCTTACACGAGTTTCCAAGCCTTTACTTTGACTCGTTTCCGATAAATGTAAACAATAAACCCCATGCCCCATCTTGCTGCTAAAGGCTTAACCCGACCTCCCTGCCAAACCAGTGCCAGTAAGATTGCCAGACTGTGCGCTGCGCTGCCATATACATATGTATGTAACAGATCTAAGGCTAAACTAGGGTGAGGTAATAAAACCGCTGTTTATTTACGAATTGATAAATAAATTTTAATGCAGATATAATTGCGAATGTCACGCGATACGATGTTGTTGTTGTTGTTGGTAGGATTGGTTGGCAATTATTTTTGCACGGACATGTAAGCTGACACAGAACGGGATATGTTTGGGGTTTTCGGGCTTCAGTTGTGGGCTCCTGCTACTACAGCACAATACACTTGTGATGCTATTTGTGGATGTGAAATTACTTCAGGACAGTATGTTGCAAATATTGTGCCACTCTATATGTTGGTGAATATTGCCGCCTTTGGCAAACTGGCTTATAAAAAAAAAAGGTTATAGGTTAACTTGTATGTGTTTTGCTTAGGTATAAGGGTTGATGGCATGTAGAAAAGTTCATATATAGCTAAACACTTGAATTGGCTCTTTTTCTGGGCCAAAGTTTCTGCAGTGTAATTGTAGGTTTTTTTTGGTAATTTAAAGGAAAGTGTATTATGATTGTTTTTATTTTTTATTTTTTGTATTTCATGTTCGTAATTTGGAAATGAAAATTTTAAGATAATCCTGCTCGTTTAAAAAGGATAACAGATTTTTGTTGTTTTGTCATATCCATTTTATGTTCTTTGATTACAGAACTACAACGGCAGCATATAATTACGCTTTTATTGATTTCTTAAGAAATGGGTTTGAGGAGCTAGTACCTAGTACCTATGAAAGCATTGATCTCGAAATATGAATTATGGGTAGATTTTTCACTATTTTGGGCCGGCCGAACAAAGGTGACTGAGACTTAATTTTAGAAGACCAATACCTAAATGGGACTCAAAATATATGATTTTTGCGAAAGAAAAACCAGACAAAAACGTAACCAAAAGAGTAACCTTTTTTTTGTATTGTGGCCAATGGAAACATTTCGGAACATTTTGTATCGATCTTGAAAAATTAATATTGCAAACAAAAATTTGTAGGGAGTTTTTTGAAACAGCATTTTACTCTAGAAAAATATCTGAGCACACCTCTTCTACATAAAAAAAAATACACATACGCCAAAGTGTATCATACAGTTTCATCGTCATAAGTATGTAAAAAATAAGATGCACGACTGCATTTTAAAATCGTTAGAGCTAGTTTTTCAAAAAATAATTTTGTATATACAATATACATACCTTCTTAAGTATTTTTATAAAAAAAACTCGGTATGCAAATTTTTAGTATTTGATACATACACACTTACAACCACATTAAAAAAAATTAGATTTTACAAAAAACATTTTTTTGAAATTTTTGATATTAAATATTATTAAGATAATATAGGACCTTCTTTTAAAAAAATTTTCATCGAAATCCGTCGAATGATTTACGAGAAAACCGAAAATCCAGTTCTATTGCAAGTAAACGGTTTTTTCAAAAATATTTTTTGACTAAATTTCTAAGGTTACTTGACATTTTCGAGACAAAAATGTTTTGTCTAAACGGTACTATGACAGGTACCGTTATTTTTGAAGCAAAAAAAAGGCAATCTCCCCAAAACCTTGAGTCAAAAGTTTGAAGAAAATCGCTTCAGTAGTTTAGGCTGTAGGTCGAGGTACAGACAGACAGACAGGCACACTTTTTTCGCGTTCTCCATCATCGTAATGTTAGGCAAAATATTTTTTGAAGAAATTTTTTCAGAATTATATTCTTTTTTAAAATTTTTTACAGACGTTTTTTTTGGGGAGAATAATATTTTTTTCAAATTTAAAAATTTTTTTTTTTTGCCTTGAGACCAAAATATTTTTTTGCCAGAACATTTCGTCAATTTTTTTTATTATTCAAGAAAGAAATTCGTTTTGAAACATTTTTATTTTCCAAATAATTTCTTGTCGATAATTTGTTTCGGGGATTTTATTTGACGATTTTTATTTTTCTGAAAAATATGTTTATATTTTATTTTTGTTTCACCATTTAGCACTATGAAAATATAATATGCGCGAACTGCTTTTTTTTATAAATGTTTAACGCTTGTGTAAGCTTATGGCTTGTTTTTATTAAATTAATTTGACACTTCATCGAAAAATCAATAAAATTGTAACCAGTCTTTTGTCGATACCTAACTTTAATTCAAAGACAAGACATTCATTTCAATGACACTGTCACACATGATACTGTAAATCAAGTCCAATAAATATAATATGATTCAACAGTTTTACGTTTCAAAGATGTTATGTCATAATGACCTAGCCGTACCCTCGTAAGTGAACGTTTGTCCCACACGCCAACGCCATTCACTTACATACATAATATTTACTGGCCATTTATTTTTCCATACTCGATGTCAGTCGGAATACCTACATAATTGAAAGATGTTAGAAATAATATTATCACCGTAATTTTTGATGTGGAAAACTTCAAGATAGGTAAAAAAAATGATCAAAATGATACATCACTTTAAATGGGTAATAATGACAGAGGCCGTCCTATCAGTTTATTTTGACAAGGTGTGGTCATTATTGTATACCTAATTTAGAGATAATTTTGATATTAAAATAATTTAGTTGGGCTTGTGAACTTTGAGAGTTATGTTAAATTTTTTATTTATCTTTAAATCTTTTAAAGGCAATTTTTCTGTATTATTTGGGATTGTCAAAGATTTGATTGATTAGATAGGAAGAAGTGTCTACGAGACGAATGATAATGAGTTTACTAATAAGAGGCGTTATTTTGAATAGCCTATTTCGGTAGTTGTCATTTTTGAAGCTGTGATTTTTTCACATTTGACAAGTAGAAACTGCGCCGTTAGTAAAAATGTCTGACGTCGATTCAGAAATTGGTGGAAAAATTCGAGCTGTAAGGACAGTTAAGCGTTGTGAACAATAAGAACAACTGAGAATATTGCTGCTGTAGCCTAAAGTGTTGAGGAAGAAAACCCAGGTTTGTGCATTCCTAGTCGTTCTTTGGAGTTGGGCATTCCACAAAACGTCATTACACCTTATATTGCATAAAGACTTAGGTCTTAAGGCTTATAAAGTTCAGTTAACACAAGAACTGGCCGATCATCAACAACCCCTGAACTACGGCAACGATTGCGACATCAATCTTCCTAACATCTCCCTTCTACTCTGAAGTGTTGTGGAGAGCGCACGCTGTTTCATAAGCATCGGAAAATATCTCACCGATGCATTTGGTGTCAAAAAAGGTTTAGAATAAGGTGGGTTTAGGCAGGGCTACATATTGTTCCTGTTGGTGATTAGTGAGTTCTGCACACAACTGCGTCGAATGAAAATGGACACATTCAGTGGACTCTGCAATCATGTCTCAAACACCTTGATTACGCAGACTAAGCTTAAGATCAATAGGGATCAGCCTTGGAACTTCCTCATTTGTACAAGAAGATAGTTCTGGACAACCAGTACAGTATGGTAAAAAAATTACAATATACAGGAAGTATTGCTGATAGCGAAATTGAACTACTCATTAACAGCCGAATGGGGAAAGCAAAGGCTGCGTTTGGTGTGCTGTCCAAAATATGCAGGAACAACTCTATAAGCTTAAAGACGATGCTAAGAAAATTCCACTTCAATGTTGAATCCGTGCTTCATTACGGATGCAGCACTTGGAAAGTCACAACTGCTGTCACAGTGCGCACGTTAGTAAATAGATGCCTGCGCAACATCTTCAGGGTAACGAGTGCATTGCGAGTCAAGCCATGCCATAGACTGGCGAGCAAGCCGACCTTGAAGCGGCGAGGAACGGTTGAAGGAGCATCAGCACAACTGGAGAAGAGTTGGAGAGAGCTAAATTGCATCTACTGGAACCGTACACGATTGTTCGTAATAGAAGTAGAGGACAAGTGCCCCGTAAGGGGAAACTGACGGACGTAATAAGTCTGAGGATTTAGTAGTGGTAAGCAGTTCTAAGTGGGTCAGCTGTTTTCTTGACAGCTATGTCTACCTACCTAAAAGTAAGCAGTGTTATTTCTTCCAATGCTAACTTACTTACTTAAGGTGGCGCTATACAGTCCGGGTGGGATCAGGTCCTCAGCAAGCATACTTCTCCAAGCCGCTCGGCCCCTAGCTAGCTGTATCAAGATTTGCAGGTGTCACCTGAGTTGCGGTCTTCCTCCTCTGCACTGTCCCTCGGGATTGGATTCGAAGACTTTCCGGGCCGGAACGTTTGGAATAAACAAATAAAATAATGAAATTTCAAACTTTACTCTTAAGTTCACTTTTTCACTGATAAAGATTTTTCTGGGCCCAAATCAAAGTTAGTTCCTTTCAGTTCTGAATGAGTTAAAAAAAAATTTTAATCCATGGATTGCGATTTGAGAAATAGGTTTCAGTATTTTTTTTGTATTGATAGGGCTGTAAGTGATTAAAATGTCTCCAACTCCTTATTTACTTTAAAATAAAGTTCACGTCAAAACAAAAAACTCGAATACTTTGAATACCTTATATATGTATATCTAATTTTATCCAAAAACCGTAGCCCATGAAATTGAAACTTTGTTAATACATCTCCCCCATATAGATATAGTGATACTTCAGTTCGTATAAGATTCCGCCCGTGAGCTATTTGCAATCAAACAGACGACACGGTAGCAAGTGGCAAGTGTAATAAAAAACCAACTTACAGCATCATTATAAAACTTTATGATCGTAACACTTTTACGGTAGGAAGTTTATAGGAATGCTAGAAGCTATTACTCATGTATGGTGATGTGGTCGTGGTGTACCCTCTTCCTCTTCCACTGCTACTACAGTACACCTTGCAGCTAAATTAACGGTGTTAAATTGTACTTTTAGAGCTTCGTTTTTGATATTTTATTTTTTTTTTGTTTTGTGTGTTTTGGTTTTGGTTCGGTATAAGGAAATTAGAGACGCGATTGTGGTTTACGACTGTAATTAAATATCTCGCGCAAGAAAAAGCGAATCTCCATCCTATACAATAATTAAGGTGCCCCATGCTCCTATAATAATGAATTTATAATTACAAAAAAATACTTTTCAAATGAGTTTTGATGACTTGTACCTGAGTTAAGAAGTTGAGGTTATTATAAACATAATTTGGGATAGAGCCAAATTTACTTGCTTGATGATGGTAACTAAAGGTAATATGTTACACGAAACTAAAAAGAGTTTTTTTTTTTATTTCAACGTCACAAAGTAAAAGTAATATATGGGATTGATATATCGTGGGATTGCAAGCAGAACTAAAAAAACTTAAAATTTGTTTGCTAGTGAAATAGCTTCTGATGTTTTTCTTTCCATTCATAAAAGCAGTATTGGGATTATTCCATGAGTTCGCAATTTTAGGGTTTAATTTTGTACAAGAGAACTGAAAAATTTGTTGACTAAGGTAAACTTTTTCAGTTGTTAGTTAGTTCAGCGAAAGAGTAATTTCAACCTTCTCTATCAAAACTGAGATAGCGTCACTATCGAAGTCACTATAAGCGTAAAAAAAATAAATAATAAAATTCAGTTGATCCACTTCATCCAGAGTGGTGTGGTGAGTTAACCACATTTAGTGTGAGTTAGCGAAATTAGGTGATTTAATTCTGCATTTCTTGAATTTAACATTATAACATACCATATGTTTATAGACTTTAAGGCTGCCAGGGTAGAACTTTACATAGCCATGATAAATTAACACAATTATTGGATTGACCATGACCAACGAACATCAACATCTTTGGTGGACTCTGGCGAGGGGATGGTGTGGCCCCTTCAACTTGGCATTGGAGAAAGAAATCCGTGACTCTGGCACGGCAACAAGAGGGACCATCAGGTCCAGCCAGATATTGGTTATGCAGACGATATCGACATCATCGGAAGAACCGAACAAGCGGTACACGATTCCTTCATCCAGATCGAGCAGGCGGCACAAAATCTGGGGCTGCACATTAGTGAAGGTAAAACAAAGTACATGGTGGCGTCGAATGCGAGAAGAACACATGGTCAAACAATAAAGATAGCGGAACACGAATTCGAAGAGCGTGCAATTCTTTAAATAAATATAGAAGAAGAAATACGTGGGCGGCTTCTCGAATCCAATAGAGTCTTCTATAGTCTGTCAAGGTCCTTCAAATCCAAAAATCTCACCGTAAACTGCTGCTGTAGAGGAAACAGGACCATGGTGCTGACACTACTCATGTATGGACCCGAGACCTGGGTGCCTAGCAAAAGACACTCCGACCTCTTAGCCGCATTCGAGAGAAAAGTTCAAGGAGAATTGTTGGCCCCAGGAGGGCACCTAGCTCGCATGAGCGAAGAGGAACCGACTCGGAAAGTTCTTTGTTGTATACATACATTCTATAAAATAGAAGACGCGCTGGAGAGATGGCGTGGACCAGGTCAACCGAAGCCTTGCCGTGCGCAACTGGATGGCTCTGGCTGGAGATCGGTATAGGTGAAGAGAGTTGTTAAAAGAGGCCAGGACAGGACCCCGGTTGTCGAGCTGATGATAATGATGATGATGAACTCAGGATCCTAATTGACTAAAAAACTGGGCCTCAGAATACTTTTCAAAGTTTTCGTGGTGAGATGTTGGAATAGATGATTTCTTTTATTTCTTTTATTAATATGTATCGTGACTTTTGGGATCTCATCTCTCACCGATGATGATATTTCTTACTATAAGTCTTTTATGGATGTTCAGGTTGCATTTCAGTAATCAAATATTCTTCCAGTCGTATGATTCCGGATATATCATAGAGTCTATAGTTGCTTAAATGTTTCCGTCCCGTCGTTGTCGATCAACATTTTCGAGAAATTTTAAATTTTTGAAAATGATTTTTAAAGATCTGTACCTACAGGACGTACCGTTTTTTTAA
Organism: Syrphus vitripennis; assembly: GCA_958431115.1. Classification (NCBI taxonomy): domain Eukaryota; kingdom Metazoa; phylum Arthropoda; class Insecta; order Diptera; family Syrphidae; genus Syrphus; species Syrphus vitripennis. The sequence continues at coordinate 18,789,880 of OY288108.1, read as the reverse complement.
ATCTAAAATTTGTGTTTGTTCAAATTATTAAAAAAATTTAAATATTCTTTTCTGTAACAAATTTCAAAAGTATGTAGAGAGCCGTTTTTTAAATATTTAATTTAATTTTCTTTTTTTTTTTAAATCGAAAAAAAATTATTTCTATCAGAAGAACCGTTCTTATGCTAAAATTGGCTCCTTTTTTACTTTTCATTAAGAGTAAGGTAATATTTAGTTAAATTTTTAAAGATTACCCAAGCTGTTTCCGAGAAAATCAGATTTTCCAAAAATAATAATAATAATAATTTTTTATAAAGATCCCGCCCAAATGAAAGTGTTTGGCATTGGGTTGAACCCATGACGATATTTTTTTTTTTGCAAACTTTAAGCAAAAATATGAGCTGCAATTCTTCTGCATTGGGATATACTCGTAAAATGTAGGATAACAAAAATACAAAGTATTCATCACCATCTCGTTGATCGATTGAAGAGCCGGATTTTAATTTGAAACAATAATATTTTTTTCTAAAATGCGTAAAGAATTTTATGCGGAAAGAATCTCAGAATCTAGAAATTTAGGCATTGTCAACGAAAATAATAAATTAAAATGTCCATAAATAAAAACGCCAAATCTGTGTGTTCCCATACAAGATTGATTTTTCATTCAAAATACTTCATAGTAATTTTCTTCTTAATTAAACGTCATAAAAACAAATTTATCTTTAAACAGTGATATTGTTCGATTTTCCACGGAGATTTTGAAGACCTCCCCAAATTAAACTTGTTTCTTCCACGTCCACATCCAATGCTAATAAATCAATAGTTTCGAAACCCATAAAATTTCATAGATTTACAAATTCAAAAAAAAAAACTACCTACCTACATACTTCTCTATGCTTTTAAATAAAAGAAACACTGTAAAGAAATTTAATAAATAATGCTAATGAGACAATAAAGGTAGCAGCTATTATGGCTGCCTTATAGAATTTGCATTGAATTTATCTTGTGTTTTATGAAGACAACCCAGCGCAGATCGATCATTTGAATAGGGAAAACCATAAAATTCCAATTAAACGATTTCTATTCATGTTGTTTTTAGTAAAAGATGTAATTTTACATAAATTTTGTGGTTTTGACCCCCAAGGCAAGGTTATACAGTTTTGCTTGCTAGACATTATAAGAACAACAGACTAACTAGCTATAATAGCAGAGCTGTCACTGCTTGATGTATATTTTAAACAAATACCCACAAATTGGTAATTATTTGGCTAAAAACAAAAAAAAAAGCTATCTGTCTGTAGGAACTTAAACAGGATTTAAACACGCCACCTTGTATGAAATGTTTTGTTTTTTGTTTAAAGTTGAATTATGAGGTGAATGACTTAAAAGCTTTATTATTATTATTTATTATTTGTTATAGCTGTACGATGTTCTATGGGTGCAATTAAAAGCAATTTATAACTGAAGATACTATAATAATTTTATAAATATAGTTTATGATAGTTAGATTTATAAGAAATTAAAATTAGTTAATTGTTCATCGGAATAAAAAATTGCTTATTAAATATTGTGTACATATTTGCATAAGCGGAACTTCTATATTTTTTTATTAATTGAAACTAAAGTTAAATATTCAATTATTTCAATCTTCTCCATTAAATAATTGACCCAAGAAGCAATTTTTGGTTTAAACGGGAGGTTTAACGGCTACTGGAGTTATAATTAATAATTTTTGCTTGGGAAGTTTAATTAAAAAAAAAAAAAATGATTGCGCGACAGCTTTTGCAGAAGCAGTGCCTAAAGTAACTCACAATCCTCAACCATTCCTGTATGCGTATTATTGAAGGAATGAAGGGAACCTGCAGTAGTAAGCCTAATCCTAAAGGCTAGGTGAATGGGATTTTTTTCTTGAAGAGCAATACTTTTGAAGAATTTGCCAATTTCTTGAAAAAGGCAACAGCCCGTGAAATAACTTTTCTTTTCTTTAGATGAAAAATGCGGACTATTTTGTCAAAGAAAAACATGACAACTTTTTAAGATCTATTTTTTTCCGTTTTAAGTCATTCCAATCTCAGTTCTATCCCTTCTCCATTTGCTGGTGGAACCACAACTCTCCCTCTCTACTCTGCTGTACTGCTTCCCCTAAGGCCTGCCCTTCTTCAGCGGTAGATGCTAGGTTCTCAGGGCTTCTTGCTTCGTATTTAATAACTCTTCATTTAAGCTGACGTCACTTTCGTTTTATACTTCTTATAAATTGTCTAACAAGTATTTAAGAGCTGGACGAACAACTGCAGTGTAGAGCTTTCATTTTTGATCACAGAAGATTGCAGAGTTTTCCCGCCACTTCATCCACCCTACGCTTACGTGATGTTTGATTTCTTCATCACAAGATCTTTCGCTATTGCTCACAGAGCCAAGATGTCTAAACTTTTTGCCCTTGGGAAGCACTGGTTTCATATAAAAGCAGAATTCTGGAATCTTTGTGGATCAGAAAATGAGCAACGTAGGTATCCATTTCTTTCCGGAACATGCAACTATAAATCAAGTGCTCGTTACAAAGATACTAGATCTTCACTGATGAATTATTGTAGCTCCAATTTCAGCAAATAATAACTGGATCAGATGATCAAGAACTGTAATAAAGAGCAAAGGCCCAAAGACATTTCCCTGGTGCACACATACCCTAGTTCTCTGATTGGAAACTTGTCCTTCATGATTTTTTTGATTTAATAAAATACGATTGTTCTACTTTAGTTTTATTAATCAAGTAGTTGTGGTAACGATCCCTTCCGATTCGTTAGTGACAAAATAGAAAACAAAACATTTTTGAATTTCTTTCCATATTGCGTAATTGAGAAGTCTGAGATTTGAAATACAAAATCAAAAGCTTGCATAAAAAAAAATACAATTTCACCTTACTTGTGGTAGATGTATACTAAATCATTATCTATAATTTTAGGATTAGAAAACATTGATATATGCATACTGCATAGGTACATATATATAAAATGCTTTTCCTTATAGCATTTCAGTAGTCAAAACCTTTGAAATTGTGCTACATCAATTATATTCACCCTTTCGGGTTGTAAAATATCTGCATTGAAACTACTAATGCAATCTACATTTTTATCCTTCAAAATAACGTTAAAAAAATGTAAGGCCAGAAAACCTTGACAATCTTAATCACTGTGAGTGCTTTTATTCATATACACTCCATCTTTTGTTGAAGGATAATAACTATGGTAATATGTTGGATGTGCCTAGGTATGTATTTTAGTATAACTTGGAACCGCAACTCGAACTAATCAAAGGCCTTAATCAAACTGACAGCAAAATGTTATCTAAATCTTTATCTTACTGTAAATTCTAGAACAAGGCAAATTCTAAATTTTAGTTTTCAAAGGACTTTTCTGTCGTTGGAATTAGTGAAAGGTAAAAGGCAAGGTACATTGCATCAAAAAAATGCTAACGGTAGCGTCCACCTCGCGGAGTTGCTCGAGAGGCCAGTCAGGATACTTTAAATAAAAAATAATTGTTGACCAATGTTGCTGTAAAGTCTTACCGGTCTGTTCTAGAATTTGTTCATTTCAGGAATTTACAGTCACCTGTTGGAAACACCATTCATTTCTTTTCATGAACGGTTCTTGCCATAGTAAGGACACACATTTTATTTGGCTTGTAGGAGTTTGTATATTGCGAATTCTTTGTTAATAAAAAACCCACATCTACATATGTAGAAAATAAAGCAAAAGTTATATAATTAAAAGTTTGTGCTCAAAGCAAACTGATAAAACAGAACTTTATCTTGTTTGTGGAACAAAACAGAGAAACTATAATAAAACATTCACATATTAAGGACGTATAATGTATATAGAGATATCTGAATACCCATTCTCCCTTTTTATTTAAATCTGCTCGAAATAGTTTTGGCCTTTTAAATTAGCAAAATTTATGTCTATAACTTTTAGTAGTGAATCGACACACAAAGCAATTCATTATAAAATTAAAAAAAAAAAAGGTATGAAAAATATCTAAAGAGATTACTAAGTGCATTTTCTATACGAGTATAAGATCGCAAACAGAAAAATTCATAAATTTAATGAACTTTTATAACAATATTCATTGACCCAAAGAAAATTGATTGTAAATAATGTTTAAAACCGTAGTTAGAGTTAGTAGATTCGACTGCAATAAATTTATCATTAAAAATATCGTCAAACCAAAAAACAAAAGATAAACGCATTTTTAAGTTAATTTGTTTTTAAGTTGAAGCCCTGGTATAGTTTTCAAAATGGCGGTAATATATTTTTCTTTTATTGACAGTAGAATGGATTTTTTAATTTTGTTTCATAGAGTCACACAATCTTAAATCTTTAGCTTACAACTACCGCTATTGCCAAAAAAAGCAACTGTCAAAATACAGTAAAAAATTTAAAAGAAAACGTAAATTTCATAAGCTACATATATCTACATTACAAAATTACTACACATTTCACTAACTTTAACAAGAAAACTGTAATTTACGATTTCACAAATAATTTGTAGTAAATCAGAAGATTGTTTAACTTAAATAAAATTAAGACTATTAAACAGAACTAGCTACATATGTCTGAGAAATTTCTTAAGGATTTGGAATTTTCAAAAAATAAAGTGAATTTTTGCATAAATTTTATTTTATCTTCTTGTGGTATGAGACGAAAAATGAGAAATTCTAGAGTTCTGATTATATTATTTATTAAATAAAATTATTAAATTTCTTATGTACCGTTTAGTCGAGGTATTTGGGTGAAAAAAAAAAACAAATTTTGAGTGAGGTTCAAGTTTTCTCTGATAAATTTTTTAGGTATGGGTATACAAAAACTTTCGATATAAAAATTAGATTTTTAAAACTCAAAAAACTTCTAGAATTTCACATTTTTGTTAGCCTCCTTAAACATGATAATCTGAAAAACATTGCATAAAAAAAATTTAATAATTTTTCCACTCAGGTTAGAAATTTTTGCTTGATCAAGTAATTTTTTTAACGATGTTAGTTTGAAAATAACAACTGTAGGTTAAAAATTTAAGACTTTTTGTCTGCATAAAAAAAAGTTAAGAAATCCAATCTAGCATCAATTAATTGAAGCTGAGAAAATAGCATTAACACCATTTTCAAAATGGTGGCCAATTCTAACGGCGCGGTGGATAAAACATCAGCCATATTTTTTGATTAATGAGTTTATTTTTCTGTCAATTAAATGATACCTACAACTTAATTATATCCCAAAATTCGTATTCTAAAGTCTCGGCGATACCGTTACACCACTTAACTAGCAATGTAATTAAACAATCGGCATAGTCGTAGATTGGTCTTCTAAGCTGATAGAGTTTTTGCTTCTTATTTATAAAACAGCATTCCAAAATCAGATTTCCCGATTAAGGCCCATTTGCCGATACAGAACACAAATAGCTACTTATTATGTTCCACATAAACTCTTATGTGACAGTTTACGCAGAGGAAAAAGTAGAACGTAAGCGCTTAGGTTGAACATAAATATTTAAGATTCGTTTCAGCAAATGGCTCTAAGTCTCTTTATATATATGTTTATTGTACAATGTACATACCCCGGTTTCGCCATTAGTATAAACAATCAGGTCAGGAAACCCCCCACGAGGTATAGGGCGTCAACAAATCTTCTCCATCCTTCACGATCTGCAGCAGAATATTTCAAATGCGGTTCTTGTTCATTGTTCTTGGTGTTCCAACTCGCCGTCCACCCTGGGGATTCCATTCGAAGGCCTGGTTCGCAATGCCATCTTTTGGATTCCTAAGTGTGTCACCATTTACGTTTTCTAATGTCCAGTAGCGGTTTATTTTTACCTGCGCCACAATTTCTGATTGGATATAGTTTGAAGGCATCGAATCTTTAGAATGTGGCGTAGACAGCGATTTACAAATGCCTGCAACTTTCTCGTGATGGTTGCCGAGACCTTCCAGGTTTCGCAAGCGTACAATAACAGAGACTTGACATTGGAGTCGAATAATCTCAACAAGGAAATTTGACTGGAGATCCAAATTTGGGATGGATTACCGAAGGCAGTGCGAGCTTTATTTAATTTACTCTTAACGTCCAGATCCGTAACACCATTTGCTGATTCGACACTTCCAAGTAGTTAAATTGTTCGACCTCTTCAACTGGCGTTGCCTGTAGAATAAGACACTGATGTGCGAAGTGGCTTGTGGTTGTCAAGATATTTCTACGTGGATAGATAAGAAAGTGTTTTTATCGTATTGATCCTTGGCCGGCACTGTCCTTTAAAAAGAAGTATCCCTTAGAACCCAGTTCAAAAAAACAATAGCATTCGATGTTTCAACACTATCGCCCAAGAAAAGCAGGCTCAAAAAACACAAATGCATTAAGTTGGCCGCAAACATGAAACAATCCAAAACCGGAAGGCCTGTCTAAGTTTTTTTAGGTCAAACCGGCGAACTCCACAAGTGAAGCCTTAGGGTGAAGCAGTAGAGTTGGAGAGTTGTGTTCCCACTCAACATCATGATAATCTGCGGTAAAAGAAGAAGAAGATCCTTAACCCTAAGGTCAGCATTTCTCTCCAACTTCACTGTCATTTGATGGAGATCTTTCACGTAGTCTATGTATTTGAAGTTGTACAGCCGAATTAATTCTTCCATATCATTACTATTCACCACTGGAAACACTATTTGTCCCAGAATACAGCCTTGCTTGATCCCACTTTGGACTTCAAACACCTCTGCAATTTAACCCTTTTTCTGAATTTTCTTTGATTAAAATCTCAAAATCTTCATACCTGAAAATCACATTTTTCATAGCTTCTGTCAGAAAGATTTAATAGCCTAACAGGTACCTTTATCTACAATCAGTGAAGCTGGAAAAAATCCATACAGTCTAATTATGAGGACTTATACCTCATTACAACCCTATCAAAGCAGACAAATCCGCATTATGGACAGAAAAGTAGGTTAATACAGTAATTTCATGCAACAAAAAGTATCAAAATGAAGATAGCTATAATAACAGACATAGGTATAAGGATATGTCACTTTGAATAATTTATTATACCATTTATTACAAAATAATTACTTGAGTGTTCCACTTTTCAAGGGTCCATTTCCTGTTCTCTTATAACTACATACATACATATATGCATATGTACAAACGAATATATACCCAAAAAAAAAAGGAAACAACTCTTTGTCGTGTCTCATGGAACCTTAATTTCGCTCGGTTTCATTTTTAGAATAGCTCCTAGTTAGCATGTCCTTATACACTAGTATAGTTGGATAGTTAAATAGAAATATGGAACTAATAACTGGTAGGATATACAAATTGTACATGTGACATAAAGACAATTTGGCCCATGTGTGCTATTTTCCCTTTATCATCTTTATCTAGCAAAAATAACCGGCTAAACAGCACAAAGGAGCAATTTTATTTGCTGAAACAGATCTCTATGTAGGATGGCATTTTGTAGAAACAAACATGTCCTTTTTAGAAAATGGTACCTATACACAATTTAAAACAGAAAAAGATCCTTCGAATCTGATTATCATATCTTTTGTCCTTGAGTGTGCATTCGCTTCTTCCTCTCACTATCCTTTCGTCTATCCACTGATAAAACTGCATTCAGACATTTTTGTTTTTTTCTTCTTCTTGTATTTTCTTTTCAATTCAAAAATCCACATAGAAAGAGAGTTGTCATAGAGAAAGAGAAATAGAATAAGGAAGTTATAGTAGAGTCCTTTTATATTCATATGTACATAAAGTACCTCTAGGTGTCTTTGTCACTACCCTACCATACCCACTTCAACTTCATTTTACAAACACCATGCTTCATGAAAACTTAGCTATATTAGAGTTCTTTAAAAAAAAAAATGAAATGTTCAAATGCACAGTGATCTTATCTCTCATTCATACAGTAGAGCCTTTTGTGCATTTGTTGGGATTGGCAGAATGGGCCCGTATGTGTATAGAGATATATCAAAAGGACTTTTATATGGTTCATTGACAAAAAAAAAGATAGTATTAGATAAACAAAGGCAAATGCTTAACTTAGAAAAAGCAAATCGCACATGACAAAGACCGCATTTGTCCTTTGTAAAGGATTTTTTTTTCTATCTGTATATAGAAAAATATAAAATAAGTTCTTACTAAGCCCGATGCATTTGCAAATATATTTATAAACGTCCATACATCATCTAATCGGATAAGATCTTAGGGAGCCATAACTGATACCATTTTTTATTATTTTTTTCAAAATTTAAATTTTAAAACATTTGTGGATTTTCAGGAGTTGGACAGTAGAATTTCAATAAATATGCTTACACAAAATTCTTATTGACTGACTGTATGATGAATTGATGGAATGATGAGAAGATGGTTTAATTTGTAGGCAGAACGAAAAAAAATCCACGTATTTGTTTCCATATAATTTTTACTTCCATTCGTAAAAATAATCGAACTCGAGATTTTGATCAAACTTTACAGTAAGGTAGATGTGGGAGCCTTTGTCAGAATTTCGGAGATTTGAGGTTAAGCAAAACTTTTAACCTATTTTCAATTTTCTTAATTTCAAATATGTTCTCATTTTAATTATTTTCATTTTAAAATGACGAACAATATGGCTCTCGCAATTCTGTTTCTCATAATAATTTGTGAGTCTTTTGGGAAATCCTAATTTCTCAAAAACGACTTCACAGATTATTTTAAAAGAAAAAAAATCATTAATTTTTATTAAATGTTGACAACATTTTAATAAAGTTTTATTTTTTGAAGAAATAGGGTCTGCTTTTAAAGCATCTTAAAATTATAAATAGTTTTTTGATTTTTAAAAAACGAATTTAAATTCTTTCGATAATTGATTTTTTTTTTTGATTGATCTAAATTTTCTAAAATGCCTCTAAGAATATTGATATAAAATTTTATTTATTTGTTGGTATAGGTTAGTGAAGCTAGTTCAAAAATAGTATTTGAAGAAGAGTCCCCATTTTTAGCCTTTAAGAAATGTTTTTTATGCATGTTTTTTTTTGGGCGTTGAATGTTATTATTGAATGCCTCTGTCCGTCAACTTCTTAAAACGAAGACTTTAGTGTTTTCAATGCCATTTTGTTCTGCCCATTGGATGGAAAATTGTAAAATTGTGCATGTTTATTCCAATATTATCATGAACATACAAGTTAGTAGATATTAAAACATTTTTTGTTCGTTTTCTGAAATTCGTTATTTTTCGTTATATAGAAAACCTAATGGGCTTGAAAAAAGTATTCGTAATATCGATCATTCGTTATATCGGCATTCGTTATACTGGATTACCACTGTAATGCTAAATTTGATGTTGTTCTGGATACTTTAAGCGGTTTCATCTATGTAATGCAGTTAAATTACTAATTTCTTTTCAGAAGTAGAATTCGTTAAACACGTTTTTCAATAGGGTATTGAAGTAATTTTTGAAAAATTACGCGTCGTTTCCAGTGAAAAAATTTCAAAAATATTTACTGTTCTGCCCCTAGATATTGAATAGCTGATGGTACTTAAAGTTAACAATTAATGATTTGTTAATAACTCAATTTTGTATCATTCGTGATATTTTTCAAGTTTTTTTCACCTAAATTTCTTATTTCTGCTTTACACAGTAATCATTTTCCCTTTTCCTGGAATTTGTTTGCTATAAATCAGCAAATAGTTAATTTCGAAATAATAATAAAAAAATAAAAAATCGATAAGAAAGAAGTAAATTGATTTTTCTGCACAATTCTCAAGATGAGGGTTTAAGCACAAGTAATTTTTAAAAGTTTGCCGGTATTTCTTTAGGCCGTTTGTCCCAAGAAAAAATGTTTTATTATTCAAAAACAAGCAGTAATCAAATATTTTTGTTTTTTTTTGAAAGACTTTTTAACATAAGAACCAATTTGAATTAGTTTTATCTCTACAAATGATTCATTGGAATTGATAGATTGTAATATATCTGTCCACGATATTGAGATATTAGATGAAAACTAGAATCCAAGATGTTTGAATAAAATCATAAGTTTTATAAATAGATTCACCTCTATTCTTAAATTGAAATAAAATTCACTTCAAAAAAGTTAACTCTTTCCATCTTATGTTTTCCAAATATCCAAAACTGCACATAAAATAATAAGAAAACAGTTTTTATTTATTAGCCTCAATAACATCCCGTTGCCCAGATTTAAGCCAGTAAAAATAGAAGGACATTCGAATCCTCATAATTTAGTTGGGTTGACCTTTTCTGTCCGATAAACAAAACCAAACACACTTGACAAAAAAAAAAACTATACCTTCCTAACTATATATGGTCTATTTTTGGCAATAACCTCTTTCTCTGTCAATCCCTTTTTATCCACACTCACCAAATCGTACATTTTGATAAACATAAAATGATAATGGTTGCGCTTAAGGACATATCCATAATATATAAGTACGTTACGTATGCCATTCACACTTTATATTTATTCCAACACAATAAATCGGAAGTCCCTGAATAGCACCATTATCACACTGTTCGCCCTTTATATCTTTTCGTATTTCTCAAAACAAATTTTATTATATCTTCGACGAAAATGTTCTAAATGGATTGTTTCTTCCTCTTCCATTTTCAGGTTGTGCGTGATTATACTACCTATATATATACGGACTGTGGGTCCATCAAAAGGATCAACCAAAATCCAACACACACATCGCATATCGCATAATTATATCCCTTAAATGAAATACCACATCGTCCTCCAGATCGTTTTAATTAAAACCGGAAACATATCATCATCATAATAATCATCATATCTTCATAATCATCTTCTCATAGTTATATCACATCACACATAGCTGCACAGTGCTTTACGCTTTGTGATTTCCTTTTTATATCACATTGCTGATGTATCCCAAACCCAACAAAATATGAAACAAGGACATAACGTCTCGAAGAATATCCCCTTTATGTGATATGAATACATGTATGCGTATAATAACGCTGAAGATTGCTTGAGAATTCAGGTCGGAAGACATAACATAATACATTTTCCAGAAAGCCAAAAGAAAACAAAACAACAACACAAAAAGCTAGCCTGGGCTGGGCTGTGCTGTGTGTTTATCCTCTAGCAGGACCAATAGATGGAATTATGGTTGCAATTAGTAAATGTAGTTTCGACAAGCACACCGAAAACAATGACAACGACCAGAGTGGCAACATCATATCTGACATCAACACTGTTAGGAACATGAGAAGAATTCGTAATTGCGCTCCGGTAAGTAATAGAGTTGATATTTATATTGGTACATTTTTTTATTGTGAAAAAAAATGTAGCGTTGAAAAACGTTTGATTTTATTCTTCTTTGAAAATTTGATGAGCAGTAGCAGTCTTCTAAGAAGCTGTTCTTGTTCTTGGAAATACATTCTTAAATCTGTTTGAGTTTGAGTAAACTTTTTTAGTCCTTTTTTTTCTCTAAACGATTTTATTATTAAACATCATGTCCCAAAATTAATGTCATAAGTTATAACGGCTAAGCTGTACGTGTGACCAAGTTGCACAACAAGAATTTTTTAAGACATTTCTTTGGGCATTGCGAAATTTTTAGTTTGGGTGTCTTATTGTACACGTTAATAATATTCTGCATAAATACACGAAATATGTAACTATATAGGGTGTCCTTCTTAGATTTTAAACTGAGAGATTTTTTATATTTAGCGCGTAACCAAGAGGATTTTATGTACCCTTTATATTTCAGAGAATGTGAGTTTTCGAAGCATTAAATTATCCCCATTGTACAATGCTGTTTAAGTCAGAATTTAATGTACTTATCACATTTAGCCGTTTCATTTCCACGTCCGAAGAGGAGGGATGTGCATTGACGAATATCGTCAATGAAACAATTTAGTGGATTAGTAGTTGCAGACAGTAGTAGATCATTAATGAAAATGAGAAAGAGGGTCGTAGACAAAACGGAACCCTGTGGCACACAAGCATTTATGTTGTGTGTTTCAAACTTGAATCCGTCTAATACTACATATTTGTAAAGAGCGATTCGAAAGAAAGTTACTAATCCAACGAAGAAGGGTTTCATCGATACCAAAAGCACGCATTTTCGATAAAAAAGCAGGATGCCAAACTTTATCAAATGCTTTAGAAATATCAAGTGCAATAAGCTTACTTTCTCCAAAACGATTTAAAAATTTGTTGCACTGTTCGGTGAGATAAACCATCAAGTCACCAGTGGATCTATTGCTGCGAAAGCGGTATTGGCGGTCAAAAGAGAAAAGGACTCAAAACACTGCCCTGCTGCACACCTTCTCTAATTGGGAACACTTGCGTGATGCCTGCTGGGCATTTTATCTTTGTGTTAACTTGCCCATGACCATCCACACGAAGACATCGGGAACCCCTCGTTGTCTAGGTTGGGTTGCACCTATTGTCTGCCACGTGATTTTCTGCCTGTCTGAATGGTTCCTTGAAATCAACCAATACAATATATGCAAAATGTCTTGAGAATCTCGATATTTTTCTAAAAATTGAAAAGAAAAAAAAAACTTCACTCCTTTCTGCACTCTTCAAAACTACTTCCTAGATAATTCTGTTTTAAGGCCTTTGCAGGATTAACTAAATCAGAGATAACTAAGAGTTAACTTACGGCTGGAAAACTGGGCCTTAGAGAACCAAAAAAATACAGGTTTAATCTAACTCCTTCAAACGGGCTTAGGATAAATCTCTGAACTGGTCGCAAAAGGTAGGTTTTTATATTGAATCTCACCAAATGAGAAATTAAATGCAAAATTTTAAAAAGCGGATATATTTTTGTTAGATCTTTAAAAAAATAAAGCGGTATTTTTTGTACTGAAAAAAAAATCTTTTTATGATAAGATATGTATGTTTCCTTAATAGAAAAGCCACAATAATCTATTTAAAACAAAAGTTTCCAAGTTTATAAACTTCCAACAAACTGCTAGACTTAAGATATAATTTATGAGTACCCAACCCAATGTACAGTCGTACACATTATTAATAAAAAAAAAACTTACAGCTGGAGGAAAGGTTCCTTTCTGGCCTCCACAATTATTATTCTTTTTATATGTTTTATTTTCCTTTTCAAAATGTCCTTGAATTTTTTTTTTATAAAATATATGCATGTAAACCCTGGCATCTACACGATATACGGATTAGGGTGGGGATTATTTTAAAAACATTTGAATTTATTTTTCCGAATCCTCTGGAAGTGCAATGAGCATAATTAATAAAAATATGTGCAATAGTTTACTGAAATGAAAACACTTTTTAAACTGTTTTTCCGTATTTACTGTTCATTTTACAGGAGAAAATATTGTTTTTACAAAGTGGAAATCATTAAACAATTTAGAAATTTCCATCCACTTTTAAAATTTTATCGAAGTTCTGAGTTTTATCTATAAAAAATTGCACGCACTTTTTCGCGTTGAAAGTGCTTCTACTCAAATCTCTTCTTGAAACTCAAAAATTTCCAGAATACGCTCCACCCCATTATGTATAAGTATATATGTATGTACATGTACGTACTTTTAAAAAGTACTTTTATGGGTATTCATTTTGTTTTGTTTTATTCTAAGAAAGAAAATTTTGTAGTTCATTGTTCAAAAAAGTGCCTTCAAGCTAAGAGATAATGGTGTGGAACTGTGGTTAGTGCATTGTGAGATTGTGACTTGTTTTTTGGTTTGTGCACTTCAATTCCTCCCATCTCATGAATGTGTCTTGAAGCTGTCTCTCTCTCTATATATATTCCACAATAGCTTCGAGTGTATAAAAATATGATATATGGACGTTATAATAGTGACAGCAAGATTTGCTTTGTATATACATCACTGTGTTATGTGTACGGTGATTGTAAGGATTTTAAAGCAAAGCTTTTTCAACTTGAATGTCTTCAAGAATATCCTGATGGTATGGATGGCAATTTGTATTCATTTTATTATTTTTTTTTTTATTTATGCATATTTATTATCTCTTGAAGACAGTTATTTTGAATAGTATTTTGATTTAATGCACAAATTATAGTTTTTGAAAATAATATGTACTTTGAACTTTGCACTTGTTTTATTTAAACTATGTACATATATTAAATATTGAAAATTAAGTACCTATTCCATTTTTTTTTTTACTTTTTGCAAAGAAATTAATTGAGGCTATGAGTGCAATAGTGGCGTAACCCACAAAATTCACTTTAGAGTTACGAGAGATTTAAGAAACGGGGTTTCTTTAAACATTTTTTGTAGTTTCCCTTTGACATTTTTGATTAATTTGAAAAATTTGGGAAAAAAGTGGGTTACGCCACTATTGCACTGATAGCCTCAATTAATCTAAAATTAACTACTTGAATATCTGTTTGTAGATAAAAACTTTATTGGAAAATAAAATGACAAAAGAACGCTTGATTCTGATATATTTACATATCATTGTCCGACCTTTGACTTTAACTTCACTTATCCCAGGAATATATTTTTATGATTTTTGAAAAAAAAAATAATTGATTTTTGAATAAATTATATTCATCACGATCCATTCTCAGAAATCGCTTTAACTCAACATATGAGTCCTCCCGTTAAACATTCGAACTCTTGAAAAATGTAATTATTTTTGAAAATTTAACTTAATTTTAATTGGCATCAAACAGATTTTTTTTAACATTCTTCTTATGTAATAGCCCGTGGCGTAGTGGTTAATGTGTAGAAGTGCCATGTCGAAGGTCGAGGTTCGATTCCCAGCCTCGTCTATCTTAAAACAGAATTAAATTTTCCAAGATTATCACCTACGAAGAATATAATAAATAAATAATATTTATTTATTCTCATAATATTTCGAACAAAAATAAATTTTTGATTCTTCTTCTTCGTCTTCTTCTTCTTCTTCTTCTTCTTCTTCTTCTTCTTCTTCTTCTTCTTCTTCTTCTTCTTCTTCTTCTTCTTCTTCTTCTTCTTCTTCTTCTTCTTCTTCTTCTTCTTCTTCTTCTTCTTCTTCTTCTTCTTCTTCTTCTTCTTCTTCTTCTTCTTCTTCTTCTTCTTCTTCTTCTTCTTCTTCTTCTTCTTCTTCTTCTTCTTCTTCTTCTTCTTCTTCTTCTTCTTCTTCTTCTTCTTCTTCTTCTTCTTCTTCTTCTTCTTCTTCTTCTTCTTCTTCTTCTTCTTCTTCTTCTTCTTCTTCTTCTTCATCTTCTTCTTCTGTGTTTTGGGAATTAAATTTTCTAAGAAACGTTACTCCTCTGTTAAACAAACGAATTAAAAAAAATGTCCTCAACAAATATTATGAAGAAAAACCAATTTAAAAAGCTTAACAGATAAATACAAATTCCGTAGCATTATGTACATATATAGATATCCTTTAGGGATATTTGAAATTCATTCCCTATAACAAAAATCTCTATGACAACAACCGCAATTGTCAACATTTATCAGTAATGTTTTTTTTTATTGGAAAACATTGCGTTGGTTAATATTTGAATACTTATGTGTCTTCTATTCCATGTGCCATTCCTCAAAAGTTAGGTTGTTATTTAGGGACCATTTTTTTTGTATCCTTTTTCACTATGCGAGTATGTATAATATTTACTTTTTTTCTGGAAAACCAAACAAAAAAAAAGATGGCTTTTGCTTGCGGAAATAAAAAAATTCGTTCGATATACCGTAGATACTAACAAATACTAATTCATGATACATTATACTCGTTATTCTGGTTTACGCAGATCCCTCTGTCCCGGGCACGGATTCAGAAGGTCTCTGGTTATTCCCCAAACAATGCAGGGTTTGCATAATGTAAATGTTGTATACGAATACTCTCTCTTCAGCATTTTGTCTTCTGGGTACAGAGGTATCTAATAGCGTAGCAGTGGTAGCATAATCGCTATGATTCTGATGGTTGCTGTGAACGTAAATACTTCAGATCAGAAAATTTGTGTTTTAGATAGTCTCTTTGGGATAGATGTACAGTAAAAGGACGTAACGTATGTATATTGTAAGCGTATATGCGTATTCATAGAAGCTTCCAGTCGACTATGGTTAAACTTCATAAAAACCATAGGAAGATGTATGTAGATATGTTTCTAAACATGATTCAGAAGGTAAAATCTATGAAAAGGACACTGAGAGCATAATTCTAAAATCACAACATACAGGAAGATAATTGAGTGCCATGCACATCCCTGAAGCAAAATTACAGGACTATTAAGTTTTTTGCATGGTTTTTCATCAACAAAGAAAATTCCTTTTTTTTATGTACTACCTATCTACCTATAGTTCCTATGTACTTATAGTCTCATGCACGTGTAGAAGACAAAGAGAATTTAATTTCGTTCGATGCAATGAAAGAAGTATGAATGATGAAAAAAAGGAGAAATCTTGGTCAAGTAGGTAAACCATAGATGTGCAGAGCCTTAAGTACGTGAGTGCTCGCCTGTCTATCATCAATATACCGTTTTCAGTATACCATGTTACTTACTGTACTACACAATAATTAGAGCCAATTGTCTACTTGGGTTCATTATGAAAATCATAATAGATGAATAGTTTTTTTTTTATAGATAGATACATAGATGTAGTAGGTACATGTCTATAGATAGTTCCATCAGATTTTCGTTCAAAAGGTCGTTAAGTGATACGTTGTTGAATGCCAAAAGTGTAAGCTCTGCAGAGTCAGAGGTAGGAGGGGCCAGGTAATTTAGGAAACTTTTCAGACTATTGTGTTTTTCACTGCCACTACAATAAAACAGACAGACTATAGAATTTTCTCGATATCAGAGTGAGGAATTAATACCGTCATCATATTAGACAGACAACCTTGAATTAAGTCTCATGCCAACTAGGCACAGATGAAACCTTACCGTATTTTGAATAGGTGAGAGATTTTTTTAGTTTTTTTGTCATCATTTTGACTGACACTACAACACTATAGCATTTAACTGCTAGAACATCTCAATTGTACTCGCTTTCATCTCATTTATTTAACTTATTCGACACAATGCGGACTCATAAAACAAAAATAGAGGAACACTAGTTGAATAACAATACAAGAAAATTAAAAAAGTGCGTATCCGCGAAGAGTTCTTTCCAATATTCCTACAAATCTTTTTATTTGAAGTCAATTCTAATTTCATTGGATTAGTAACTTTCTTTCGAATCGCTCTATAGAAGTAGTATTAGACGGATTCAAGTCTAAAACCCACAACAGAAATTCTGGTGTGCCACAGGGTTCTGTTTTGTCTCCGACCCTCTTTCTCATTTTTATTAATGATCTCCTGTCTGCAACTATGTACTAATCCAACCCCCCCCCCCCTGCCATTATCTATGAGTGGCACTTGCATCGAAGAAACTAATCAGCTTTCGATTTTAGGTATATGTATCACAAACCATCTTTTGTGCAATGATGCCGCAAGATGTTTAGGTTTACTTTGGAGATGCAAGAAATTCTTTTCACCTTCTGATCTGGCTTGGCTATTATCCATAAAAGTTATATACGTGCAAAGCTTGAGTATAACTCCCATCTCTGGGCTGGTGCTCCAGCAACTTACTTAAGCCTCTTGGACAGAATACAAAGACGAGCCTTCAAAATGATCGCAGACAGGGACATCATCGATACTTTTACGTCACTCGAACACCGGCGTAACGTTTCCTGTCTCTCACTCTTTTGTCGTTACTTTTACGTTAAGTGCTCAAATGAAATAGCCAGTTACATTCCTCCCCTCAAACGATTATAATTGTATATTCTATGTTATACCCCAAGTTCGTTGCAGAACTAAAAACAAAATTTCAATTTTAACTTTTTACTATACATATCTTCTCTATTCTGCTGCTGTATACCGAGGTACTGGATTAACATCCAGGTTTTTCTTTTGATTTTAAAAATTAACAAATCGTCACAGTTTTAATTCTCATTTAAAAGAAAAAAAGTAGTACAATACAAAACAAATAACCTTAATAATTTAAAAATAAAATAAATAATTTTGAAATCCCCTCAATGTAAACAACAGAATGTTAAGTACGAAATCCAGCATTTTATTTTATAATAAAGTAAGTCTGTTGAACTTCCTCAATTGAACCCAATTTGCCAGTTTGGTTTTATTTCCTTTTCCTTGTCAATTAGGATATGAGTTGTTTGGAAGTTCCTCTGCCATATTATATCTACGTATTTATACCCTTTTCATTTCATGTTTTTTATATATTCCATTTTCCATACAGTGGAAGTTGACATCGACCAAAAAATAAAAAAATACATATCTCTGAATCCCTTTTGTGTACACTCTCCTACAACATTTTTCTGTCCACTTTCTCAATTTTCGTAACTCTGTATATAATTTTTCTTTTCTCTTTTTTTTTGTATCATAGGTACTACATACAACACAGAAACCCTACCACCGAGAACAACAGGAACCGGAAAAGTGGACGACAAACTAAAAAAAAAAAAAAGGGAGAATGAACGAATGAACATAACAAGAGCCATACCACCGCCAACTGTGAAGTGTACTTTCAGGATGCTGTGTTCATACACCCGACAGAAATAAAATACGAATAAACATACTTTAAAGGATAATAACCTTAAACAACAACCGGAAAAATTCCGGCAACACAGTAACGTCTCGTTGTCGCGCGAACATAAATTTAGGTAAAGTGCTTCATATATAAGTAAAAAATAGTGTTTTAAACAAAGTGCTTGAGAAATAAAATAAAAAAAAAAAGTTAAAGGGTTTACTCGGCATCCTCTATAAAAAAAAAAAAATAAATAAATACAACCGACAACCGTATTTAAGTTACATTAAAGCTTTTTAAAGATGGCATCAATACGATCCTGTAGGACAGCTACATACTGCCATTGTAATTCAGCGATACACAACTTATTAGTGCAAAGCATATCGACCGTTTATTTGTGGTGGTTGTTCGGGACGTGCTTAATTCTTTTGACCAATACTGGAGAGTTTTTAATGGTTAGTGCGGCGTATATGGAAGCGGATGAACTTATCAACGAATTAGACCGACCAGGTAAGTTTTTTTTATCAATAAATGAAAAGTGTTTAATTTTACATGTTAGTCCCATTAAAAAATTGACCCATAGAAGTAATTTAAAATAAAAAAAAAAATTAATAGAATTCTAGAATTGCAATGTTTTAACCTTAAGGCTGGTATAGCGTATAGGTATTCATCGAGTGCTCATAAGTTTAAATCAAAATATCCTCTCTCGTGCCAAATATTGAGTTTCAAGGCTTCAAGGGTTTGTGGTGCGTTGACATAAGCTTTGGGCTACAAAATAATCCCATAGGAAGAAGTTTGATGACTTAGTTCTTAATCTTTTTTTACCTTTAACACACTTTTTAAGGATAATCAACACAACTCTGTTGTTTCACTTGGGATATGATCAGTCATCTGTCAGGCGGCAATATAAATAGTTTTGCGGGTTCCAAGAAATTTTCAAACAAGAATGTAATTTAATACTAAAAAAAAGTATGGGGCGTGTTGTTAACACACAATTTTTAAAATAGTTGTTTTTCTCCAAAAATAGATTTTGTCAAAAAAATGGTTTGCTCAAAAATGGTTGGAAATAAAAAAATTTGTATAAAACATGTTCGTCCTAAAAAAAAAATGGAAAAAAGTGACAGCAAAATTGGTAAATACAATTTCAAAAAAAACTGGCCCAAAACTTCTTTCATGGATTTATTTTGAACAGTCTACAGGCGTAAAACCTTCTTACCATTATACAAAAAATAATTATCAAAAAAAAAAAATGTTTCTTAAACAAAAAAAAAATTTACAAAAAAAAAGTCAGTAAAAAATTGTCGGAATAACAAAATGGAACAATTTTTGAACCGCCTTCAAAATCAGTAAATTAATCTTAAATTGGAAGCACGAAGAAAAAGGCCTTTCACAAAAAAGTTTTTTACACCGCAATGATGTATGCAATAGTGGCGTAACCCAATTTTCAAAGTGAAGCTAAATTTCAAAAAAAAAATAAAATTGAAAATACAAAAAATGTTTAAAGAAAACCTGTTTCTTAAATCTCTCGTAGCTCTAAAGTGAATTTAAAGGGTTACGCGACTATTGCACTCATAGCCTCATATATGTAGATGATCAAAGAACAAAACAGCACTACGAACTGTTAATTCAGTGCTAAAATATCACGAATAAAATGTGAGCGCCAATTAAAGAGATTTGTTATGTTATCTAGTCCCAGAAAATATCTTAAAAAAATATAAATATATATATGTATATATCTCCTCTTTAATTTTAACAAATAATTCATTGAGCATTAATTATTTGTAATCTTAAGACAGAAATGTTTATTTTAGTTGAGATCAGGCTTTAAAAATATAATTAAATAAAACAAAAAAGTGCGTATACGCCGTGGTGTTCAATTGCAACAATTTTTTGTATTTTTCAACCATCTATATTGAAGGTGCTGTGAAGACAAGAAAATATATTTGTGTTTGATTGTTAAAATATTAAAAATTGGAAAACTTAAAAATAGTTAAAATTTTTATGTTTAATCATAGGACAACATATTTTATTATACAACATAGGACGAAACGTTTCAAGTTCAACAATATAAGCTCGATGGTGGATTATTGATCCAAAATGCGTTTTCAAGACTAGCCAAATAGTTTTATAATTTGCTTTTGTCGTTTACTCCAAAATTTTAAGGTTAACCTTCGATTTGGAGATTTTAAGTAAGTCTTTAAGAAAGGAATGTCTACAGTTATGATAAAAAAGAAGAATAAACATAAACAACTGCAGATTTCTTATGAATTAGATTCTTATTTTTATAAGCAATTTTATTTCGATTAAGGCACCATACTCGTAACTTTATGAAGCTAGAAGTACAGTTAATTTGTATATAACCAAGCTTTTCACCTCAAAAGTTACAGTATGTTTAAACTCATATTCGGTACCTTTCAAACAGAGTAGCTAGTGATTTTCATTCAATTTCTAGAGACATAAATATCCTAACCTTGCATCCGTTTATCCTAAATATTTGTTCAAAATCACCTTAAAATCACATCTGAATGTCTGGCTTACTTCAATATTAATAAATTATCAGTAGCAAATTCAATTATTCATTATACATACTACGAGTATATTTAACATTACGAATTGAATTTCAACAAATTATAAGGTAAACGTTCAAAAATAAATACAAATTAATCATTCAACTTCGAATTTCAAATATTACATTATGAATTGTATCTTTGCTGCTTTAAGGCTAATTTTATAAACATATATGTACGACTATATCCAACTACTATATAATCTTCTTGAAGATTTTATTACAAGTCTCACGTTTCTCACACAACATTAAATGAATCAGATAATTGCCACATTGATTATGGTGATGATGATGAAAGCGTACGTCTGAAACTATATACAAAACGAAAATTGGGCGGATGAATTCCTTAAAATCTCATCGAATACGACCCTGCGCTGCAGATATAAATAAACTTTGATGAAAAGTTAAAGGGCAGCGAAGAATCATCAGACAAAGGCACATTGATGGCGTTAACATGCTCTAATTATATGTTTCATAAAAATTTCTGTATGTTATATTATTTTAGGAAGGAACGTGATTCATGAAATAGGGTATATTTGAATAGTTTTTTTTGAAGATAGAAATCATCGTGAAAGGTTTTTGGAAACTTTTTTAACTCAGCTCAAATTTGAGATCACCATTTAATTGTCTATGATCACCCACAGAAATACTTATTTTATTTTTGGATTTTGGAATAATAAAAATTTATTTTCAAGGTTTCGAATAATGACCATGGTTCATCCTTTTAAATTGCTCCAAATCTTTTATTTTTTTAATTTTGAAAGATGAAGTGAAAAACACGCTGGGATTTTTCAAAATGGTCATCATTCAAAATTTAACACAACAGCTTCTGGATACTAGCAGTTTGTTTCACTTTTGGATTGAAAAATGTTGATAACCTGTCACAAAGCAAATAATAAAATTTTCAGATTTCGTAATTTTTTCCGAAATTTTTTCAATCATTAAAGGCATTTGACTCCGAAAATGTCTGCGGAAGCTGAACTTTGTTGTAAGCGTCATAAGGGTTTATGATGTCGTCGATGCTATAACACTAACCATAGCTGATTTATAAGTGCAGATAGTCCATACTTTTTAGATATTTTTGGGAAAATACTCCAATAAGTATGTGAAGTAAGCGTTACGTCAGCAATTGCTCCAATAAAGATTTTTTTTTCTCACAGCTTTTTATTAATAAAGAGTTATATCAATAAAAAAAATTATTGGAGCAAATATTATTTGCTGCTTTAATATTGGAGCAAATACTGCAATAAATATAAGGGGAAAGCATTATATCAGGCTTACCATATTCTCATTTAAGCAATAATGAGGAAAAGATTTTATCACCGTTTACTTTTATAAAAATGTACTTATTGGATCAAATATCTTTTTTATAGTATATAGTATAGTGGAGTGAAAATACTTGATTCAACAAGTGCCTGTAAATCTGATCACTATTTAGTCTAATTCCATCTTAAGTTCCATACAGAAAGACCAAAGAAAACCTTTTTTATTTGGAAATTGGAAATAAAAATTTTAATACTTATGTATATTGGAGTTTATACTCCAATAAATATCTGAGATAAGCATTTACTTCAATTAATATTTTCTTGTTGGAGTAAATACTAACGGCTTCATCAATATTATTGCAAATACTCCAATAAATATCTGAGGAAAGCAATTTAGCAAGCTAATGATTTTCTCATTTCATTATATGCTGCAGAAAATATTTTAAGAAGTAATTTAATCACTATTATCTCTAATTCCACAGCAAAGAATAATTCTTTCACTTGGAAATTGCAAAAAAGTAGATTTTTTAAGACTTTTTTTATAGGAGCTATTACACCAATAAATATCTGGTTAAGCGTTTGCTCCAATAACTATTTGTTTATTGGATTAAATTCTCCATGTTTCATTAATGGGACAAATGCTCCAATAAATAACTGAGAAGAGCGTTATATCAGCCTTTACTACTTATTATTGGATCAAATGTCTGCTTTTTTAATATTGAATCATTTACTCTTTGTTTCTTCTATAGTATGGATATAGTGTGATGCTTAGAGAAAATTCAATTCGAGTCGTTGTTTAATTGATATGCAACCAGACCCGGCACGACAGCTTCAGCTCGAGTGGGTAGTTGTTGTAAGATTGTTGTTCTTGTAAAATCTTAAATTCACTAAAAAAAAAGTCAACTATTTTTATTTTAAGTTTTTTTATTTATTCTTTTGATTAATACGAAAACCGCACTTCGTTTGGAGTTTTTTGAAATAAATTTATTTAATAACTCATCCAAATTTAGATTTTCCGTAAGGGCGGATTAAACATGCAATAAAGCAATATTGTTGAGCCGATCCTGCAGTATTGTTGACCTAAGGTATGATTTTAAACGACGAAGTAACGTCGCTCATTTGAGCAAGATTATCATGGGATTGTGATTAGCAACCGTACGAATCTTACAAATTGGAAATAATCCCTACACTTTAATCGTGTTCTTGCAAAAAATCAACTACTTCTATCAAATTTATTGCCTGCTCATTCTGTCTTTTCAAAAGCAAAGGGAATACGTCACTGCCACTAATAATAATAATCCTTTGTTTATCAAAGTTATCTTTGTAGAACTTAATTATTATCATCGACATCTCTTGGTCTTCAGCGAATAGTTCCAGCAATTTGAAGAAACGATAAGAATCATTTATGAATCTTGCATTTAGTGATGATAATAATTAATTAATTAATTGATCAAATATTTCAAAAAATGATTTTCTGTAAAAATCTTTCGGTGTTTTGAATTTGAAATTTTCTGAGGTACTTTCATCGATACGTTTCAGTGATTTCGTTGACTGGGAAATTTGTGGTTTTTCAATTTCAAGATCAACAATCGCTGCTATGGAATTGATTTTTTGTACATTTTTGAAACCGAACACATTTTTGAAATTAGAGTAACTCCAGTTCAAAAATTTTTATTACGAAAAGTCCAATTCTTCCTCATTGGTATAATACTTTGACTCTCATCAATTTGCGTCAAATAAAAATATAAGTTTGGACATTTTCTACTCTGAGCTCTTCCCTCAAATTTAAAGCCGAGAAGTATACCTACTTAATAACTCATTATTTTAATTAAATTTTCGTTTATGTAACTTTAAAATATTTCCTCAATTTTCAGTCGAAATGTATTGCAAGCAATTTGTTCTTATCATGAAAATATAACAAACCCTAGGGTATGACACACTATTATCCGTTAAAGCTTGTACATTTTCAGTATGCCTGCCAAAAAAAAAAAAAAAAAAAAATCCTCATATGAACTTTTCATACATTCCTACCTACACAGGCTTCGTCCGTCGCGTTGTCAGACGTCCAGCAGCTCCAACAGACAATAACATTATAATTGCGGACATCACCAAAAGTGGTCGCTCAGATCCTCCCTCAGTGTTAACACATTCACTTTATAATGAGTCTACGCGGCGCGGCGCTCTGCGGTGCTGTGGTACTCCAAAAGCACCAAATGGCCACCATCGCATCAAGCCATTATATTGTTGGTATAGAATATAGGGCCAATACGAAGTTAAAAAAGATTTATGCATTAACCTGATGCCTCCGCCTCCGCCTCCCTTCGTTCGATCTCCTTTTTTTTTGTCTTCCTCTTCATACTTTTTTAAGTGTGTTCCAATATCTACCTATTTTATTATACAAAACGAGAACAAAACAAAGCCAGAAAGAGAAAAAAAAAAAACTTCTGCCGAGCCCAGGTCCTGCTATTGATTTATGGAAGCATTTTTATGTTAACTCGCTGCTTGCCCGAACCCGAAGGCCAAATGATGAGACGCGGGCTTATATCGATTTGAGCCAAATTGGTGGCAACGCAAAAAATAAACCACCGAACGTTGCGTGAATAGAGAATGCTGATGACGATGATGATGATGATGATGGCGAGAGGTGATAATTCTGGGGTGTCTGATGGTGGAATTCGCTGTTGTTACACACATGTGAGGCCATAAACCGACACCGAGTGTAATTATTTTTTTTTTGTTTGGTTTTATCTGACAGCTTAACAAATTGATGAACTCAATTTGGCGAAAGATTGCAACGAGTAGTTGCTCTTGCTATATACTCTGGGTTAAAGGAAGGGAACTCTGATGGGGTATACCTATCTACAAATCGGTTTTGGTCGATATTCCAGTGAGCGCGTCCGATGAGAGAAGATAAACAATGATTTAAGGATTCGCTGGAATAACTTTGAAGGCTCTTGCTTTTCGTCTTCATTGCCTAGGGGATAAATATTCGAGTGCACAGAGGAGAAGATTAAATTGAAAATGTTCATTTTGGGGAAGGAGTATCACGGCCCGTCTGATTCAAATCCGAAATTTGAATTTGATTTTCTCGCACTCAGTGTTGTATAGAGGGCCTATGGGAACAAGAGTTCTACTTAACTGTTAGACAGAGACACATAATATCAGATAGAAGTTGCATAAATTAAGTGCTTTATTTTGTCTGTTTGTATATGATTCTAGAATTTCCCTGGAAATTATCATTGCTGTTGTGCAAGATATGCAAATAAATATCTGAAAAGTTTATAGTTTGTCATAGACATTTCCATAATTGGACGAGTATATATTTATCTTAAAGTGAGTCCTGAACATTCATAGATATAGTTTTGATAAAAATTAAAGTTTTGCATTACTTGTTTGTTGTTATACGTTATAGATAATGTTTTAGAATATCGAGCAGTTCCGCATACATATTAATTGGACCCTTTTAAGTGTTAAATGTTTAAGCAGGGGCATTTATGCTTGTTCTGACTGGCATATCTTCTGACATGTTTCTTATGAACAAATTTACCTCATGGCTAATTGTGTCATTAAATTAGAAAACATATTCAAGACCAAGGGATTTGGTGCTCTTGGGGCAATTAAAGAGTAAAGGCCCACTTTAAATAAATACATTTTTTCAAATTTTGTTATTTAATCGAATTTGTGTTAATTTAATTGTTTAAATTTTTTTATTTTTATGTTTTTATTAGAAAATTGTTCATCCCACTAAAACAGGGCATGCAATCCACCCTGAGCCTGCATAAAAGAATGATGATAACTCTAATATGGCCGAAATTTTCCACAAACCATTTTAATTCAAACTACTTTTGATAAAAATAGTTGGTTTTGAACTCCAAAAATAATAATACGTTTTAAAAGTATAATGTACCTGCATAGATAATCGTAGATAAGCAACGAGACATAGAATTTTCAAAAACTATTTTTGAAAATATGTATTTGAAAATATTTTTTTAAAAAGTTTTCATTAAAAAATTTTCATAAAATTGGTTTAGAATATAAATTTATGTACTTTCTAATAGATACACAATGCACATCCTTAAAAAAAAACACCTTTAATGATGTAGATATTGAAATTTAAAAAAAATATGTTTTTGAAAATAATCTGTTTAATAATTTTCTTGAATGTCTTCCGTATAAAAAAATAACGCTGCCAAATTGTTTTCAAAATATTAAATTTTCAAAAAAATTCAATTTATTTTTAAAATTAAAAAAAAGCTGTTTAACAAAATGTAAGCATCTACTAGTATGCAAGGTGATTTGCATAAAGTATGCTAAGGACTAGAGCGTGTAGGGTGAATCAAGACAAGTCGGGGGAAATATCCACCCCCATGGATATAGATAGTACGAGGGGCAATTTGGTAAAAGCAATTACTTAAATAAGACTGTAGCAACACTGAAAATTGAATTGAATCAGCTATTAATGTTTTGAATTAATTTGTCCAGTTCCTATTGTCCAGTGTTAGATTTCGGTTGGGGTTAGTTTGGCTTTCAGATAGTATGCCAATGGCTGACACAGAGTAATTGTTCATCATTCATCACCGATTGATATAATGATATCCTCGTCTCCATTGTGCTGAGATACCTTTGGTTCAGGATGTTGTTGATGCAATCATTACCCTTTCGAAGCGTGTGACTATAATCCATTAACCAATCAGTTGATTCGTGAAGTGGTTTGATATGAAGTTCATCATTAGAAATACGGTTGAGCCAAAAAATTAGGATTTTCTGGATTTTTCACAGAAATCTTTTTAAAAACGTTTTCAGTTTGCAGCTGATGTGACTTTGCAGGTGCTGCAACCATTAAGCAACACATATTCAAAATCTGAGCGGGTAGGGCTGGCTACGAGCCGAAATAAAATTACTATCTCGTTTGAATAAGTCTCGGCGCGTCGTGGTACAAGCTTAGCATTTTTCCGGTTTCTTCCTTTTTGTAAGAAAAGTGTGAAGCAACCATTTTAATCTAGAAACTGTCAAATGTTTGCATTTTCTGTTTTAAAAGCACAATTTTGAATGATTTTTTTTAAAATAGAAACAGAAACGATATTCTCGCTAAATTAAACTATGATTGGTGGATCTACCGAATTCTTCCATCTGCAGTCGAAAAAGCTTCGTGCAAGAGATCAAAAATCTACAATCCCACTTTAGATTTGAAACTTCTCTGAGAAACTTCTCTTGCTCTTGCTTGTTCGGTGTTGTGTTTGTTTTTGAGCTGACGATGACGTTTAATTTGCTCCAGGATAATTTTCGTTACTAAATTTCTTGGGAACTTCCAAATATGTAGTTTCTTTTTTGCATTCTTCAGAAAAGCTATTGATTGCTCTTATTTACAAAGCTAGCTCCATTGATGTTGTCGGTGCTGATCTTAAAAGTTCTGCAGGAATACCGTCAAGTCCAATCCCGTCTCGGAATTCGGACAGAGTTGAATGGGCATTGGCTTTAATTCACTGACGAAACGTTATTTAAAACCGCTAATAAACTGAGTCTTCAATCAGGTTTTCTTTTGAGCTGAGTATGAATTTTTTGGTAACTCTGTAGACGGTCCTTTTCTACCACACCTAGTTGCGTCCTTTTAGATTAGATAAGATTCTACATAGCCAATGCGTTGATTACGTCACTCACTATAGTTTCTGTCATATTTCATGCTGTATGGAATAACTTATAGCTAGAACCTTCCTGCTGTATTATCAAAACTTTTTATGTAGGGGGTAGGGGACCGGGGGTAGCCCGACGTGGTGGAGGTAGTGCTTGACTGCGACCCTGGATGTGTGAGTTCGATCCCCAGTCTAGGCAGCAATTAATTCTATATTTTCTCAACTGAACGCCACTCCTGGGATTTAATGAGATTATTAAAAACCTAATTTCTCAATCGACTGTGCCAACAAAAATCT
Source organism: Syrphus vitripennis (assembly GCA_958431115.1). NCBI lineage: Eukaryota > Metazoa > Arthropoda > Insecta > Diptera > Syrphidae > Syrphus > Syrphus vitripennis. The sequence goes on along the minus strand of OY288108.1, from coordinate 18,761,636 downwards.
GTCCTATTTATAAAATCCTAAGTCTTACTGGCATATATGTATATGTTTGTGTGTGTTTTTTAGGGGGTTATATTGATCGATTTAATTAAATTGATATTTCAAAAGTCGTATCAACTTTTCAAATAAAATTTCGAAAGTCCTAACCACTTTTGATATTTGCGTATCAAGGATGTTCCAAAATTTGTTTTTTTTTTGTCATCATTAAATCTTTGCCAACTTCATACGAAAATATAAATACCCAAAAAAACAAAAGTTTGCTCAGTAAATTCCAATATACATAATTATTTAGGATATGCTTGTTACTTCGTTTAACTCGTTTCAACAAGCGCATCATTACGCAGGACACACTTCATTAAATGCCAATAGGAAACACATAACATAAAATTCAATATCCAAGCTTAATAAAAATATCACTAGGTAAGTACCTAACTACATCAACATTCAACAAAAAAAAAAAAAAGGACAACTCAACCCAAACGTGCAACAAAGCATCCAAAACGTATAACACTTTTTTTTCTGTCCATGTTTCCCATTTTATTGATTTAACTTATCTCTCCCAAAGGATATTATTTTTATGGTGACATTACGATACATATAGTATATAATGTACTAACATTATATATCTCGTATGTTGTATTATGTATATAAAAGGAACTTTTACAATAAAAAAAAATTGCACAACAGATGAGAACGTATACAGTAGAAATCTATATAAAATGGACTAGGTCCACACGATTTACGATCAAGAGTTTTCTTTTTTTTTCAGCGAAATTATTATATCCTCTCGTTATAATATTTGCTAAAAGGAAAACCATGTCTTACCGAGGCTTGAGTCAGAGCTCAGAAAATCACATTTCTGAACGTAATGAATATATAGATATATTGTTTTGGCCACATATGTTTGTGCCAGGCGAATATATCTAACTTGAAGGACTTTTTCCTTATTGTTTATTTATTTCGCTGTACACACCAAATTATGGTCAGTGAACGGTAGCTACTCTGATGTTCTTTGAGCCACTACAAAACTACCCTATCGACGAAAAAGAAACCGCCCAGATTTTTTATTAGGGTTCGATAATAATGGGTGAGTAAGGTACCGACAAATGCAAATTTATGATTCTGCTGCTGCTTCGTTCCGTACATATACAATACAGTTAACCACAACGGAATGAAGCACAACTGTGCGTCATTGTGTTCTATGTTTCGTGGACTCCATTTTTATCAATAGTGGATCAACTATTGCATAGCTGACTAGGGCGCCATTTTCTTTTAAAAAGTTTGTTGAAGTAAATACTGCTTCAGCTGTTAGTGAACAGTAAAAATAACAAATTGTCAATGAACTTTGGAAACGATAGATTTCCAAATCATTATAAAGGGTGTTTCAGAAGTATTTAGTTTGGTTTGGCATTTTAACATGAATAGATCCGATCCCGATTTTCATAAGAAAACTAGGTTCAGCGATGAAGCTCACTTTTTGTTGAATGGCTTCGTCAATAAACAGAACTGCCTTACTTGGAGTGAAGATAATCCTCAAGTGTATGCTGGAGGCACCATTACATCCAGAAAAACTGACTGTTTGGTGAGCTTTATGGGCCTTATGTTACATTTAATGGTGAACGCTATAGAGCCATGATAATTGACTATTTTTGTGCAGGAGCTGTTGGTTCAACAAGACGGCGCAACATGCCACAAAGCTCGTGCCACAGTTGATTTATTAAAGGAAACATGTCGGATCAGTTAATTGGCCCCAAGATCGGGCAATTTAACGCCGCTAGACTATTTTCAGAGGGTTGCTATCCTACGCCGCGGGCGATAAGCCCGAAAGGATCGTTCTCTTTGGGGACAAAAAAGCCACAAATGTTTTGAAAAGTTATCGAAAATTGGAGCTTCAGATTAAATTACGTCCGAGCCAAATTACATTGCCACAAGATTATCTTCCGAATAAAGTCAATTTCACGAGAATTTCAAAAATTCATCTTTGTCTTATTCCATTTCAGAGTTCTATACCTCCGAAAAAACACCCTATAGGAACGAACTCTGCCGTGAGGAACAATATTTCCATAATTACCTTAAGACCACATAGCATTGGCCCATTGAACTAATAAATCCACCCCTGGATTGTTGTCCTAGAAAAAAAAGCTAGTGACACGTAACAATGTTGGGGGACTCTAGTATATACATACGATACCTACATACGTACATAATGTTCGCAAGGTATGTAGATTGTTCGGGGCATCTGGGATTATCATGGAAGCTAATTGGGTTGTTTGTTATTGACTAAAGGTGAAGAGTATGCGTGAATTTCAGATGGTGAGCAGCGGGCGGTCGGCTGCGAGAAGGGAGGTGTATTATATTGGATAAAAGGTCATCATAAAATCAGAATTATTCACACCTAGTTGGCGTCATCACCACATCGTCCTTTCAATCGACCATGAGATTTGTTCAATCGAATCGTAGCAAATTCCATACCTATGTAGGTATAAAGGTAGAAACATGAAGAGATTATTTTTTGTGTGAGTTGAGATTGGTTTATTATAATTTAAATAATCCTTTTTGTCCTTAAATTGATTACAATGTATACAGTTTGCAGAGATACCATAAAAGGACATAGTCCATTACATACAAGTAATAAATTTATAAAAGAAAAACACACGCACATACATACCTTGGAGTAATATTGAAAATGTGTTTTAAGTCCTGTGTGTGTTTGACCAGACCACATAAAGCCCAAACCTAAATGTCACATTCTTTACCACCTTCCATAACCCAATTAATAAGATATTTGTGACCCTTACTTCAAAGGGATTGTAATAGGTTTGTTTCTACTTCATCCTATACCTACACATATATTGGTATTAATCTTTGTTTATTTTTGTTAAAGGAAAGGAAAAGAAGTATTGAATAAATAATTCAAAAACCTCAAAAAGGAACAATTTATAAATACCTATGTATAGAACTATAGTTTTTCCAGGTATAGGTACTCGTAAGATATTTACTTTTAAGAAGAATTTTAATTTAACAAATAAATGGTTTGTGCTAAACCTATAAATGGATACCTTACCTATTCACATTTTGATTCATTAATTTTTCATGCCTTTAAAGGACAATTTTCTCTTTTGCAAAATATTTAAATAAAGTTTACAAAGTTTAAAGACATTTCAATTCTTAAATTTAAGGTAATTTTTTTTTTGGTTCTATTTTCGGTTCCTGAAAAGTTTTTAAGAACGAGTGTTGTTACTCAAATATTCAGAGAACTGATAGGAAGGATGAAGGTTGTAAAATGAAAACTTCAATTGATTTATTTTTGTATCCTCTTACCTTAATAAAAAAGAAACAAAGATTGAACTTTGAACTTATATTGTTTAAGAGAAGTAGCACCTGTAGGTCGCACGCATCTCTTTGGACCATCAACATTTTTTTTTTTTAATTTTATTTTTATTTAAAACTCTTCGAGCATTGCAATCGGATTTTAAGCATTTTGGATGAGTTCTCTAAAAAGTCAAAGGCCCTGGGAGTTCAGGTACGATTACAAAACAATCATTTCTATCGGACTGGAAAGGATTTTCGGGATCTTATAAAACCACATTTATGTTATGTTCGAAAAAAATTGCATTTTCAAAAAAGTCAACTGGATTCGGAAATTTGTTTTTTATATGATTTTTTAAAAATGTTTTTCAGGGTCAGAATATAAGAATTTTAGGTTTTAATATTAAGTTAAATAAAATAGGCCAACAAAAGTCAGCCTGTTTGAAAAATTGGTTAGCTATGGTTTTTTTTTCAAAACTATGTCAATTTTTATCACCTCATTTTGGCATGTTCAAAAAATAAACAGGGTGTCTCAAAAAAAGTTTATAATAATTATTTAGTGAGCGCAAAGAATCCTAGGGACGCAGAGGTTGTGTCAATCGTTAGGCTGGCTCTAGGGAATTTAGTCGCTATGGAGCGTTTCTCGGCAAAAGCCGGCGCGGCGCGTCGAGCGTGCCAGAGTTTTACAAAAACGGTAATTCGGTGACTGTAGAACATAGAAGATTTAAGAATTTGAGGTAGGCCCAAAAAGTTTGAATGGTACTGATAAATGCAAGAAAAACCAAAATACTTACGACTAAGGTCATCAAGAATTGGCAGAAAATATGGAGAGGGTTGATAAATCTGTTCGTTACGACCTTAACCTCAATTCGGAAGCACAATTGCGTTTAATGTGTTGTCGTAAGGAATTTTCATCATCATCGGCTCGACAACCTGGGTCCGGTCCTGGCCTCCGTCAACAAGTCTCTTTACCTATCCCGGTCTGGAACAGCCGCCATCCAGTTGCGCACCTTAAGTTTTCGGGCTTCCTGGTCTACGGCATATCTACCATATAGAATGTACCACAAAGGACTTTCCGAGCCGGTTCCTCTTCACTCATATGCGAGCTAGGAGCCCTACCCACCGGAGTCTACCGAGCTTAATTTTTGTCACTATGTCTGCTTCATGGTAGATTGCGTACAATTCATAATTGTACCGTCTCCGGAAACGTTCTTCCTCAGATATGGGGCCAACAATTCTTCTTAAGACTTTTCACTCGAACGCGGCTAAGATGTCGGAGTGTCTTTTGCTAAGCACCCAAGTCTCGGATCCATACGTGAGTACTGGCAGGACCATGGTCCAGTACACCACCAGTTTTGAAGTTATGGTGAGATTTCTGGATTATTATAATTGTAATAGCTTTAAAAATATTAAAACTTATATACTTATTTATTTTAAATTTTCACTTTATGCGATTTGAACTTTTTTCGAGAACATTTTCGGCTAATTATTCCGTTCTATTTTTATACCCTTATTTTAGCCTTCAACATATAGAAAGAGTTCGCTCTTTAAATTTGTGTTAGGATCCAAATGTAAACAATTCATTTCGTTTTAAATCCAAGTTCGCTTCAACTCAACCACAAACAAGTCAGTCAAATGCATCGAATTAACTTGAATTCTATTAAATCCTCGATAAATCTGCAGAATATATAAATCAAAATTTAGCCACGAGGAACCATAAAAAATAACATTTTTCATATTGCAACTATGCAACCTGCAATGCGTAACTTTGCAATATCATCCATCATATACCTATATATCCTTCTATAAAAAAAAATGTCTTCTCTAAGGGATGCATTGCCCTTTGATAGCACATTATTTTCATCTTTTCTTCACATCCTTCCAAGAGTGCTCTTGAGCCATCTTTGTTCTTTGTTTTTTTCTTTTTATTAAAAATATAATATATTTGAAAGTATTTCAGATACGAGTAGTATTCCACTTGAAAAACTCTCATAACTGAGAGCAAAACGTGACTTTATACTAATCTGAAGCGCGAAATTGTTTAACAGGTTCAATTCATGCTGACATTGTGTGCAGGATGTGCAGGATGGGGAAATGGGGAGCAGCGGCGGAAAAAAAGCAATTTCATTTCAACACCTTTCGCAGGATAAACAAAGATTCTACTTGAAAAATCAGACGTTGCTTTGCATTCGGGTGCATCGAGTATGAAAACGAAGTCTTTTATAGATTTAGCAATATTTCGCAATCGAAATTGAATAATAACATCTTGGTTCTTGTTATAAATCATTTTTTAAGAGCTTACGATGGATATAAGTTCGATACAAATATTCTGGTTGATTCGATTTTGTATTGCAACTCAAGCGAAAGCAATCTTCTTAACAATTACTTACGCATAAAAGCGAAGACGCTTGAAGCGAAAGATTATTCTCTGTTGATGTTGAATCATTAATGTTCGTAGATTTTTCAAAAGAAAGAAAAGAAAATATACATTATGTAATAAAAGTTCATCTCAACCAAGTCATTTTCATGTTTTCATGGTTTTATTTTAAATTTTAAATGAGATAAATTCGTTGAAAACTCGATTTTGAATAATTTTACTTTTGATCTTTGAAACATTGGGATTCAAAATTGTTTCATTAAAATTCTCAAAAAATTATGGATTTAAAAATAAATTTAATTAATTAAAATTGAAGATAGCTAAAAGCTTTTCTATATTGAATTTTAATATTAAATTAAATGAATCAAACCAAAATAGAAAGGAGAAAAACAGTCTTTTGGAAAATGTCAACGAGTTTAACCAATTTCTGATGACTTGCACTCTTAGTTGACTAAGAAACTTGAAAAATTATGAAAGTACCTACTGTCTATTTTTGTGGCATAAAAGAAATTCTGAAAGCTAAGTTTGCAAAAACTTGTGTTTTGCCAGGAAACTAATTTCAACTTTTTTTCTTTTTGAAAACAAAACTGTTAGGTAATTGCATTGTTCAAATTTTGGCAGGTGGTGTCGAGACTTCAATTAAAACAAAACTCCAAAAACAAATCTAAGTTGAGAAATTAGAAGCACCATACTGATTAATGAAAAAATTGTTGAAAATTATCAGAAACCTAAAATTCGAAAAAATCTTTTTTTTGTCAAAATTATTTATTTTCCAAGAATTTTTTTATATTTTTGCAAATATTTTTTCTTTCAACAAATGAAAATAATAGAAAACAACCTTTTCTTCAAAATTATTTTTTTTAAATAATTAAAAATCAAAAATTAAAAACATTATTCAGGGTTAACATGAAATATGTAATCAAAAATTGCGTTTTCGTATTTTCTTCAAAATGTTACAGGAAGAAATTCTACAACCTTAGGCGAGTGTTTTACAAGTAGGCAACTCATATAATTATAAATTGAGTCATCATTTTTACTTGCGACTATAGGACAAGTTTTGGATTCGTGCAAAAAATCGAACTCTAGATATTAATCAGACCTAACATTACGATGATAGAGAACTCGAAAAAAGTGGTTCCCGCAATTCTGTCTGTCTGTCTGTACCTAAACTACTGAAGCGATTTTCTTCCAACTTTGGGGAAATTGCCTAAGGGGAAATCGAATTTTGTTTTTAGCTCAAAAATAACGGTACCTGTCGTAGTACTATTTATTTTTATCTCGAAAACAGCTCTGAAATGATATGATGAAATTTTTTTAAATCGGGTTTGTCAAGTAACCTTAATAATTCAATCAAAAAATATTTTTGAAAAAACCGTTATTAACGGTACTTGCCATAGAACCGGATTGTTGGTTTTCGGTTTTCTAATAAACTTTTGGACGGATTTCGATGAAAATTTTTCTAGAAGAGGTCCTATATAATATTGCACATCAAAATTTAGAAAAAAATATTTTTTGTAAAAAAAAATCAAATTTTATTTTTAAAACTCAATATTTTTAAAACTAATAAATATTTTTTTAAATTGTACGTAATAAATGTAATCTACAAATACTTAAAAAATTATATACATTACATATATAAAAAATTATTTTTTTTTCAACAATTTGTATTTTTATGACTTTAAAACCAAGATGTTATCGCACATTGGAACACACGACCCAGTCGAACATTTTATTTAATAATATATTTTAGTCCCTAAAAAATTACAATTTTGATGAAATTTTTCAAAATTGCTACCTCAAATTTTCACAATTTCGAATTTCGGAGATGCCAAAAAACACGAACAAATTTTTTTGGCAAATGTTAATTTTGTTGGAAAATTCCTTGAAACAAGAAAAATATTTTTTTTGAAAAAGTTATTTTACTGTCGAATGAAGATAGCAAGCAAGTGCCCCCAATTAGTTAATGAAAAATAAACACAAGCGCAGCTTAGGTGCCTTTTTGCTACAAACTGTAGGCGTTCAAAAATATATGATTTTTACAACGAAAAAGTCACATCGAATGTGACTCTAAAACCCAATTACGTCTATTTATTTTTTGTTTTTTTAAATGCACTAGATACCTTAAAATAGTTGTTTATTAAATTCGTTTAAAAAAAAATAGAAAACTGAAAACAGAATACATATACCCCAGCTGGCAATTATGAAATGTTTTTATCCTTCGCCTATCGTTTGCTTTTTCATCAAAAACCAGCTAGACCGTATCAGAACGCAATTTCCCAACGGTATAATTCTACAAATTAAACCTATAAAACATGGTCCAGTGCTTCTCGAATCTCGTGTGTAAAATAACTAAATTTAATTAAACATTTACAAAAAAAAAAAAAAATTAAAAAAAAAAGAATACAAACAACAGAACCCTAGTGGGTGTTGTAGTTGAATGAAAAGACCAGTGTAGAACAAAAAATAAAAACATACAAAAACAAAACATTTTTATTAAGCGTAATGCTTGATGTTGGGATCTTCAATACAATATAAAGTCTCTTTCTGAACTACCAACCAACCAGCAAGGAAAGAGAGACAGTTCATCTGTCCGTGAATAAAGACAGCAAAAGCCAGATGGGTAAAAGATAGTGAGGTGCTTCTCCTGCGTCTATATTATATTCATTCATAGCATCACTGTTTGTATGTAGGTTGGCTTTTGTGTTGTGTTCTGTTATATTTTCGTTTTTGTATTTTCTTATTATAAAAATAGCGATGAAAACAAATGTTTAAATGGACTTAAAGGATATAATTTGATCAAAAATTTAAAGAGCTTATTTTAAATTTCAATAGAGTTGTGGAGGAAACGAACTTGCAGTTTTTTGTGAAACGTTCAAATTCTTCAGTTTACGGGGAATTTTTGGGAAAAAATTGTTGAAAGTTAGAAATTTTTTGATTTCATAATTTGGAAAATTTAAATATTGGAAATTCCTTGATAATCGGAAGGTACTTTGGATTTGCATCGCATGTCTTCTGAAAATAGTACTCCCGAAATGGTTGGTCCCAAAATGGAGTAGGTTTACAATTAAAATTAAAAGTAATTTTAAAGCGGTTATTCTAGAATCCTTAGGGAGATTTGAAGAATGTATTGTTACCAAGGGGGAGTAGCAATTAAACTGTGATTTGGTTCCTACAAAAAGGTTTATGACTTTTGCTGTCCGAAATTTGCTACAATACAACCAGAATCGTTTTAAAAAATCTGCCATGGATTAAAAAACTGATAAAAGATTTATGACTCAAAAGGGGTCCTTTCAAAATTCAAAAAACTGGTAAACTTTAATTTCTTCTTTAACTTCAAAAATTTGCTGCAAAACTCCAAGGTGTCCAGTATTTGATGTATTTAGTATTATTCTTAAGAATTTTCTAGGAAAATAAACCGCTACAGAGAGGTGGTCCATTTCATAAAATGATGCCACTTCATCTTAAGAGTCGATTTGTTGGGTTCGCCAGTTTGGCCTCATAAAATTTCGAAAGGCCTCCCGGTTTTTGGATTGTTCCATGTTTAAGACCAAATGGAGTTGTTGTTGCATTCCTGTGATCCAGAAGTTTTTGCGCCTGAATTTCTTCCGAAATAATGTCGACACTTCATTGCTTTTTCGACTGCGTTCTCAGGGCATCATGTTTTTATACGAAGCATCAGCTAAGTTGGTTATGCTGTATTTTACCCAATGTATGGTATTTTGAATGTGACTATTTCCTCTGATTTTCTTGCTTCTTATTCAATCACCCTTTGTAACTCCGGCCGGTGTCATGCAAATTTCAATTGCTGTCAACTTACCCCAATACTTTTTGTAAATTGTCCAATACTGTGAACCGTATGTTTGCGCTAATGCGGTATCCATTTTCTTCCAAAACATCACGTTGCAAGGATCAGTAACTTTGGGGTTCGTCACCTTAGGTATCCTAAAGCAGAAAGCTAAAGGCTGTAATAAAGAGCAAGAGACTCAAGTCACTTCCCTGGCACCACCTACTCTAATTGGGAACGATGATTCCAGAAACAAACCTACACTGGTTAGATGGAATATCTGCTCAACGATCTTCATGGTCTTTAGCATCAGCTTGATTGAAGCATAGCTGTCGTAATTTTGTTTATCACAGTTCCTCTTATATGTAAAAAATTGGAAGAAAGTAACTTTAACTCCACTGAGCTAGCATTTAAGCTTGGAGATGAAAACCATGAACCATCTAGCCACCCAATCATCATCATCATAATCGGCTCGACAACCAGGGTCCGGTCCTGGCCTCTTTCAACAAGTCTCTCCACCTATCCTGGTCTCGAGCTGACACCATCCAGTTGCGCACCCCAAGGTTTCGGGCGCCCTGTTCTACGCCATCTCTTCAGTGCAAGCATGGTCTTCCACGCTGTCGTCTAATATAGAATGTACCACAAAGGACTTTGCAAGCCGGTTCCTCTTCGCTCATGCGTGCTACCGAGGTTGATTTTTGTTACTGTGTCTGCTTCAAGATAGATTGCGTACAATTCATGATTTTACCGTCTCCGGAATCATCCTTCCTCATATATGGGCCCAACAATTCTCCTTAAGACTTTTCTCCCGAACGCGGCTAAGAGATCGGTGTGTCTTCTGTTAAGCACCCAAGTCTCGGTTTGTTTTTTTTTAAGTTTTCCTTTCTCTGTTAAATAGCGGAGCTTTTTCAATACATTAAGCTTTTTTTTGTGTAGCTTTAAAACTAGATGGTAATTTTTACAGTTATCATCACTTGTCAAAAGTGGTCCTTTCAAAATTCAAAAAACTGGTAAACTTTAATTTCTTCTTTAACTTCAGCAATTTGCTGCAAAAATCCTTGTGTCGCAAATATTTTCTTAAATTTTTGAAAATAGTAAAAAAAAAACAACCTGTATACTTTCTTATATTTTCTATTAAGAAGCTCCTAGGTCCCTATGTATTTATATATTTTCAAAACCATTATATTTTAAAGCATCTGTAGTAGGACACATCTGCTAACATCATTACCCCGAAGGAAAAGCTATACCACCTAGCTATTTTCCGGAAAATCAAGAAAATGTTTTTGTTTCACATTTCTGATTTTAATATATTTTATACACCCATGTACATTATCTACCTGACTAAAAAAAAAAAAAAAAATATATCGACCATTTTCCATCTCGTTTGCATTTTACACACATATGCAAACAATTAAATGGAAGCCAATTCTTCTTATATTACCAACAAATAAATAGAAGAATAGAAAACAAAATTTAGTTAAGAAACAAAAAAAAATAAAACAAATTGATAAAGTTGCATAAACTTTCCAAGGCTGACTTAGATGTTGTCCTCGTTCTATCCTTGCGACTAACACATGGACATGAAGGTACAATTTTTTTTTGCCCCGCATCATATGACTTTGGGCAAAAAGCTGAATATAACTTAGAAAAGTTATCTGCTCATATATACATATAGCTTACTACATTATGTGGCTGTACAAATACGAAGTCAAGGATCATTCCTTTATATATGTATGTATGTATCTTAGCCAACATATCTACTTTCTATTGTTGTGATGGCTTAAACTTTCTTATGTAATGGACACAAAAACCTACCATATGGACCTAGGGGACCCATTGCAGCTGCATCAGTTTCTGGTATAAGCAGAAACCGAACAAGTCCTTATTGTTTTCTCATGAAACTACTGTACTCGACTTAGAAAGTACCAACTGACATTCAAGGCATCCCATAATATGGTTATGGAGATGGAGATGGAAACGACGGACGACAGACAAGAGAAGGAAACACAAGAAAACACCAACTTGAAGTTGCATCCTTGGCAAAATAGCTTAAGGGATTCCATTCTTAAGTGGATCTTCTCAGCGGAAGATTGAGTTTGGGAGGAAAAATACCTAGATAAATATTCCCTTGCATGGATGGAAGCACCCCTATCATCAGAGAACCGTTTGTGCTTTGTGGTGTAGGTAATGTACTTCATTGGTATAGTGAATGTGGACAATGGAATTGGGCTTTGTATATGTATGTATGTCTCTAGCTATATTACACACAATTCGAATGAATGCGGCTATAAGTTAGATATGACCTTTGTTGGATGAGTGTGAACGATTTGACTTATTTCGGATTGACTGTAAGTTTGCAAAGAGATTTATATCATTGCATTGAAAGGGAGAAAGAAAGGATAAGATTTAATATGAGCTTCATGTCAAAAGCAGTCTTTGTGTAGATGGATTCCATATGAGTAAATAAAATGTCTGAATTAAGGATCAAATATTATACATATATCTATTTGGTGCTTAAATGTGTTTTTTTGTTATTGGATATAAACATCAAAATATGGTTTTATTCAAATGTGATATTATTTAATCATATGATGTTATTCAATCACTTGAAAAATAAGAAAGCAGTTTATTTAGTTATTTTGTAATTGGCTGCTTTCAGATGAGATATTTTGAATTTCTTAGCTACAATTTATTTTTGTAACATGGGATTACAACAACACAAAGCTAGCCGGATAGCTGAATGTGGCCATTACTTCACACAAAGACTATTTTTAAGTAAATGAATATTTTAATATACTAGCTGTAAATTTAAGAAAATAATGTTAAAGAAAAATCAATACACAAATATTCAATTCATTGTAAGCCATTTTATTGATTTGCAAAATTACCATCGGTTGAACTGGGCAGAAGTTGCTACTCTGCAGCGCCACCTGGTGGCGAGTGGGCAAAATACATTTATATACCAATTTACATAATAATCGGTGCAGTAGTTTTTGAGTTCATAGATGATTATACAGACAAACATTCATTTTATATTTTTTTCAAATATTTTTTATTTTAATTGAAGTCGAGGCTTATTTATGATAAAATAGGTAAATAGGAAAATCAGAATTTTAAAATTTTCTTTCACTAAATTTTTCAAAAAACTCACTTTTAAGTTAGGGCTGGGTCAAGACCATTATTTGACATCGCAAACATCTATAACAAGCCTGGCCTTGCATTTTATATTCCCCTCCCAGATTTTTATTCCTGTTCATCGAAATGAAAAAATTTGCATACTTTTAGAAAACAGTAAACAGATAGTTTTGGATATCATCCTCCACTCACCTGACAACCATTTGGTATATTGTGTGTGTTTTTGGGGCCCAGACAAAAAAAATTACATGTGTATGTGTTGCCTTGAGAATTGCACTCAAGGTTGTCAATGTCAATTTTTGTTTTAGTTCAATTATGTGACCCAGTTTAATTGGTTATCCCTAAAAGTATGCAAAAACTAAAGTATGAAAGTAATTTACGCGTATTCCACTTATTTGTCTTGAAAACTTCGATGGTTTTTTCTTCGTTAAATCAATCATATTTCTCTTTATAAAAACTTGGGCATTATTTGGTATTCTTCTTACTAAAGGAGCCCTTTATTTTTGAATTTCAAAACTATACCCTGGCATTATTTTTCGTTATCAGAATTTTGAAACATAGAATTTTGAAAACATACATATTACATACATAACTAATTTCAGAGAAAATTTAAAATTCTTATTTAAAATTTTGGAGTTTGGAAGCTTGGTTTAGCACCTACGCAAAAATGATCCCCAAACAAAATATTAAAAATTAAAAACTTTAATTTTTGAAAAGTAATCAGATCCGTAATATTTGATAGTAAACCAATAGTTAAGGGAAGCATTTAATAAATTATTCTTTTAAATGTTATTCTTAACCTTAAAAAATAAAAACAAATTTTTCTACTACCTTCATAAAATCTCTATCTACGCCAATGGACACAAGAGATCAAAAAAATAAAAAAAAAGTAAACCAAAGCGTATTTTCATGCTTTTGATTTCACATCCATGGCCGAAGGAAAATTTCATTCCATTCACTATACTATATATATTTTATTATAAATTTCGATTGAATTTCATGTTATTTTAAATGATGTTCACTTGGGAACAACAAATTCACCACAAAACTGAAAACACAAGGAATGAAAGGAAGCATAGCTGTCGCCAAGTGTTTTGCCTTTATGTGGCACCATTTTGTCATCCTTGTTTATAATGGCTGATGTCTGTCCTATTGCCGCAGGACCAAAAGTAGTGTTTTTTTTTTTTCTTTATTTGTAGACATTCCCTATATTCTCTGCGAGAGTTTTCTTTTATTTTTTTTTGTTTTTTGTGGGCGCTATCAACTGTATCTTTCACGTTTTCTTGATTTTTTTTTTCCTAAAGCTCCTTTATACACTCACTATCTATTGTAGGTATATATTAAATTCAATTTTCCTACTTCGTATGATAAAATAAAATATCTATGAAGGAAGGTATACAACAACAAAAAAATCTCAGTCGAGGACAGATTTCTTTTGTTTTTTGTTTTTGTTTTTTTTTGTTGCTTCCTGTGCTGTTTCTTTGAGATTTTTATTCTCTGTTTTTGTTTTGTTTTCTAAAATTTATTCAATTATATTTTTGATTTTGAAACATGATAGTCCCAGTTACTTACATATATATGAGCAGAATAGAACATAATATAGAAAACTCACTTTATAAAAATATATAATATAGAGTTTGGAGTCTGTAAAGAAAATAAGTTAACAAGGATAACCTATAAGTTCTGCTCTGCTTTCTAAGGTACCTTGAGGGCTTTTTTGTCATCTTTTTAACTAATAGTTTTCTTTGACTAACGACAAGAAAAGAAAATTAAAAAAAAACGCGAAGAGGTGAGTGAATATATTTTTCTACCTAGCTGCAACCTGGAAATACTACTGCACTTTGCAAAAAATTAATATTTTAAAAGTCTAAAAAACATCATGTTACCTGTAATAGGTGCCTTAATTGAGACTTGAGAAAATTCTAAGGAAAATTACTCGGACAAAAGGAAGTCAACTCTTTTTCAAAATACGAGCTATTTGAGTCTATTTTAGAGTTTTAAGAGTCACGTGACTCAAAACAACCTATAGTTTTAAGGGTCACATGATTTGAGGTGCTGCCAATGTATTGTTTTTGCAGTGGAAGGTAATTTTGCATTTTTTTCGGATTTCTCCATATATATCCGGGATTTGTTCCTGGCAAACAGAAGCTGAGTAGGTGTATTAAAAAAGAATATTGATGCGCTTATACATAGATTTAAACCAGGTTGTAATATTGAAATACTTTTCAAGTGTTGCCAATTTTCTGAAAATATGGATATAGATAAAGAAAATAAATTTAATCTTTGTTCATAATTTTTCAAAAACTGGATTCATCCTTCAGGTTTAGAATACGAAGCGTGGCTCAAAAGGATAATGCAGTTTTTCAAAAAAAAAAAAAAAATACCTCTACTAGGCCTTTATTTTGAAATAGTTCTTAAGGGTGCAAATTTTATCAAACCATATTTTTTCTAACTGGAATTAATTCGTTCTTGGAAAATTATGTTTCGCATTTTCAATAAAAAATTAAATTTTTTTATTATTTTTTTTTTTCATTATTATTTCAATGATAAAAAAATTGAAAACTATAATTTTTTGGAAAAAAAAAAGAATTATTTGCACAAAATAATTAATTTTTATTTATTTTTTTTTATATAGGTAATTTTTCTAAAATAAGTTAATTTACAAATTGTACGAAAATAAAGTTTCGCTTTGTAACAGCCTGTCATTCTCAGAAAATAATTAATTTAATTTAATTTAATTTTTATTAGTTTAAAGAAAAGTTTTTAGAAAAAAGAAATACTGCTGATTTTTAATAATAATCTTCTACTCCCTTTAGAAAGAAAATTAAATCAAATAATTTTAAAACTATTATATAGTTTTTCAAAAATCAGCGTTTTCAAAAAAAAAAATACAGTCAACATTTGACTATAAATTTTAAATACAACAGCCACATTAGCATAACATATCCGAATTAATAATTTTAAATATCTCTTAAGATTTCAAATTTTTAAAACCATAAATAAAATCATTTGCCGATAAAAAAATTCTGAAAAAAATTGGTAAAATATGTGAAAACTGCCTTTTCTAAAATATATGTTAAATTGTTTATCGTTATCTAAAAATCAATCCTTTCACTGGAAATAATTCTTTCTAAGACATCTTTTTTATGTTATTCAATTTTATAATTTGCAGAGTTTATATTTTAATCAGGGATGGAAAATTTTATAAATGGGTATAATTAAGAAACATCGGGTGGCACGGCAAAATGTATTGCGGTTCAGTATTCCAGATATTCAAATTATATTACGAAAAGAAAACTGCATTAAAATGCAAAATTCAAAAAAAAATAACCAAAACTTTCAACATGCATTTCTATTTTTGACAAAAAAGCGTGTCTTCATGGCATGACAGACATAAAATAGGTACCATTCTTTATCTTTTTGCCAATCTGGAAAATACAAAATGTATTCCAAAAAAAAACGTGGGTGGCTGCATTTTAAAGTAACAAAATAAAATAATTTATTCAAATGAATTCCCTTGATATTTTTTTTAGGGTGCATTATTTTCAAATGAAAAACAAAACAAGGGAAAGTCATGATGGGGTAGGGTCCACTCTACTTACTGGTTATCCCTAAGAAAAATCCAATTTCCCCTCCCACCTAAAGTACAAAAAAAATTTAATCTTCTTGAAAGCAAAGATTTTCCTTCAAAAATAAAAAAACAAAAAATCCAAATAAAATAAAAAACATACATAATGTGTACATATACCTTATATAGATAAAGCAATTGACCCACTTGGGTAATTTCCGGTTTGACTTTTTTTTTGCTTATTTTTATTTGTTTTTTTTTTTTTTGTCTTTTCTTATATCTCTCTCCATATCTATGGAAAAATATTTTTAAGGACACATTGATTCCCCGGCGTTGATTGGATTTTCTGCTTTTTTTTTTGCTATCCCGTTGCTCCCGTTAGTATACCTAAATCTACGTAATTACGTGTTTGTAAATGATTTCCCGTAAAAAAGTCAAATAAAATTGAATTTTATTTTCGGATAGTGTGTGTACGAGTATATATATGGGATAATAGTGTCTTTATATATAAATATATACAACATACACTGCAGAACACACATTTTGTAAAATATTTTCCATTGCTATAAATAAATTTATTCAAGTGTAAAAAAAAGAAACTTTTGAATAAGCTATGCATAGCCAGTGAGTTGGGACAAAATGTTTGCAGGGAATGAAAATTACGGAAGTTTTAAATTCTGATAACCCTCATTAAATTTAATTGCTTTTAACATAGAGAACTTCACTCTGATGCTACGCAGATGGAGTATTTGTTTGAAATTAATATAAGATTAGGTAATTTTTTTCTTTTTGTTTTGGTATATCTATAATTAATGAATTAATTCAGCCAACCAGTTTTTTTGTTTTTCAGAAAAAATATAATAATGAAGTTTAAGCCTGAAATGGTTTTAATTATTAGAAATTCATATGAAAATGGACTGCAATAAGAGATTAACATCCAACTTATTTAGCACATTGAATTTGAATATTTAAAATATTTAATATTTAGTTTTAAATAAATAAAAACATAAACAACACCATATAATAAACTGAAAATCATCAACAAATATTTATCTGATATCAACATTTTTAAGATCCTTAAAATATTAAAATAGTTAAAAATTATCAAAACAATACAAAAAAGAAATTTACAAAAATGAAAATAAATTTTTTCTTTTGGAATTTTCACAAAAGTAAAAAAATTGGTCAAAGAGGTCTATCGAAAGCATTCAAAGAATTTGAAAAAAAATTGAGACGCACAGTTTTCGTTATTTATTTCAACCATTTAAAATTTTTTTTTTTTTGAGGACAAAATTTTCACCACAAGACTTTTTTAAAAAATTATTTTTTGACAACCTTTTTTTGATAATTTTTTTTTCTGTACGAAAATGTTTTTGACAAAATTAATTGATCAAATTTTATTCTGAAGGTTCTACAAAAACTACCACTTCGTTCAATTTTTTTCGGGTTAATTTTTTTCCGGCATTTTCTTTTTTCCAAAATTTATTTTGAGATACATTTTTAAAGATAAACATTTTTATCGAAAAAAATGTGTGCTCATTTTTTTTTTTCAATTTTTAAAACCATATATGAGGCTATCAGTGCAATAGTGGCTTAACCCACTTTTTTTTCCAAAATAAAGTTGAATTTGAAAAAAAGCTTACCCTACAAAATATGTCTTGTTTCAAAATTTTCCACGTTTTTAGATTAATCAAAAATGTCAAATGGAAACTACAAAAAATGATTAATGAAAACCTGTTTCTAAAATTTTTCGTAGCTCTAAAGTGAATTTTATGGGTTACGCCACTATAAATTGCTCTCATGGCTTCTTTTTTTGGTTTGGAAAT
Source organism: Syrphus vitripennis (assembly GCA_958431115.1). Taxonomy (NCBI): domain Eukaryota; kingdom Metazoa; phylum Arthropoda; class Insecta; order Diptera; family Syrphidae; genus Syrphus; species Syrphus vitripennis. Next base: position 18,743,640 of record OY288108.1, on the reverse strand, counting down.
AGAGAATAGGCTCTATACATATTGACAGTTGATATTTGATATGAAATAATTTTGAACAATTTGTGCAAATGTCGTTCCTCCATTTTATCAAATTTTTCAAAATGTTCACATATTCATATTAAATTGCTTATATTTTCTAAGATGGTATTTTTCTTCAACAAGTTTTATTGAAATTTAACTTTAAAAAATATCGTCCAAATTATAAAAAAAAAATATTTGAAATTTTTTCAAATTGGGTCCAAATTTTACAAAAAAACATTTGACAAATATTTATTTTCAATGCATGTATGTTTTGCTTTTCAAATCAGTTTCTGAGCTTTGTCTGTTGCGACAAATATAAAGAGAAATTATACTTCGTAGTTCTCACAATAGGTGGCAGCTGCATAGCTGGTAATTTGATCTCAAGTTATCACTCTCCAAGAAATATTGAAAGCTTAAATTTCCCAAATAGTTAACCATATTATCATTGGAATCAAATCAAGTGGAGCCATGTGGTAAACTCATAGAAATTCCTCATTCAGCTAACAAACTCACAAATTCCTCAAATGTCACCCACAATTCACATTGCCAATTGAATTTGACAGTCTAACCTAGGTTCTGTGTCGGCTGTCGAATATTGAACGAACAGTTGCTCTTCCATTTTGATTGCATGTCATTCCCTTTGAAAAAGCTTCGTACTTACTTCTATTACAATTACAATGATGAAGCATTAGCAATACAAGTTATAGACGTCGGCGGCGGTGGCGATGTTCAGGTGGTGTTGTTACATCTATACATACATAATATGTCATTTCTTATAATACAAGAAAATTTATATACATAGATACATATTGTATATCTATGAACGTGGAAATTCTAAAGGTAAAAGTAATGTCTCTTCTCCTTATGGAATGACATTCCCCGGGGACCTTTAACTCAGGTACTTTACGACATGCCATGTAAAATTGTTGACAACTCAATTGGAAAATTCCAGATTAAAAGATTTTCCGCACCGTCTTGTCTATTTATGTGTGTGATTTTTCGCTATCCCACAGGAGTTGAATAGGGAAGTCTATCGTCTTGCGTGTATATTATATGCAGATTAAGATATCCTTATGTCCTTAATTATTACCCTGGATTCCGTTTAAAAGGCAAAACAAAAAATTGTCATTTAAACCTTTTTATTTATAAAACTAGAAACAACAACCAGAATTCTGTGATGGTGCAATGGGTGAACATTATTCTAAGATGTTATAGTATTCCGGACATAAAACGATTTTCAAATTAAATAGTTCCTAGAGATTTTTACATTTTTATTGGCAAATAATGTTGCTATGGATACGACATTTTTATTTGGTACTTCTCAATAAGTGAAGCAGCCACTGATGTTCCCAAAGAAGAGAGAGAATCTAATGTATATGCGCCATCATCATCGTGAGAAAAGGAGCTTCATAAAAATGTGCAATTTAGTCTCAAGCTGGGCAAAATGTACGATATATAGATGCCATCAGCATTGCGAAAGATATTTTTCTTTTATATAGAAATTTAATGTTGTGTATTACCTTTTTTATTGTGCAACAAAATGTTATAAATTGTTTGTTGTTGTTGTTGTTGCTGTTATTTTTTGAAGGAAATTGAAATTGAAAAGTGGGAATTTAATGTGTTCCGAATGAAATACATTTAGTTCTGTGGAAAGGTCTGCAATGCGTAGCAAACACGGTTTACAGATGAAAGTACAGAATTGGTTTTAAATAGATATTCATTTCTGCGAAACCAAAACTCGTTGGAAGGTATTGAATAAAGTGTCATACAATGTCCATAGACAGAAATGTTAAAAACCATAAAGTTCATTATTTGAATTCAATATTTTTTTTTTCGTTTGAAAATGTTATAAAATATTATTTTGATTGTAAAGAATCACTGTCAAAAAGTATTGAATTTGACCCGTGAGATCGTGAGTTGATTTTTATGGAAAAATAATAATAATTAAAACTTCTTAAATAGTGCGTATCTAAGTCGATATTGAGGTATGAACTGGTGCACTATGGCGGATGGGTATTGTTTTTTCATCATAAGTTGTGACAAAGCACAAGAAGAATAATTCTTCTGGCAAGGGGAGATACATACTGGGTCGCACGTACTTGCTCCTATGTGTAGTATAAGTATGAGTATAAAAACAAGTATGAGTATAAAAACAAATTGATCATACTATCTATTATAGCCACAAGTGAAAATATGAAAAGCTTGAAATTCATTATTTGATTGATAAAATAAGCCAAAAAAGAAGTTTATTTAATTTTTAAGAATTTTTATAAAAAAAGCTGGTATGCACATTTCTTGTACTTGATAACATACACTTAAAACCAAATTAAAAAAAATATTTACTAGTTTTCAAAATATTGAGTTTTCAAAAACAAATTTGATTTTTTTTTTAAATACAAAAAATATTTTTTTGAAAACTATGCAATATTATTAAGATTATACTTTTGGAAAAATTTTCATTGAAATCCGTCCAATAGCATATGAGAAAATCGAAAACCAAAAATCCAGTTCTATGGCAAGTACCGTTAATAACGGTTTTTCAAAAATATTTTTTAACTAAATTATTAAAGTTACTTGACAAACCCGATTTAAAAAATTTCATAAAAATCCTTGGACCTTATGTCCAAAGTTTGAAGAAAGTCGCTTTAGAAGTTTAGGGTGTATGTCGAGGTACAGATAGACAGACATACATACAGAATTGCGGGACACGTTCTCTATCATCGTAATGTTAGGTCTGATTAATATCTCGAGTTCGATTTTTTGCACGAATTCAAAACTTGCATAGTACTTATAGGCGCAAGTAAAATAAGGGAAGAACTGTGTTTTCGATTTCGATTATTCTGAAAAAAAAATTGCAGTTAATCTAAAGTGGCAACCCTGATCAGAACCAAAATAGATGATCATACCTTATTTTGTAGAAGATATTATTTTTAATGTGAAGGGTTTCATGGATTTTGTTAGTTCAAAAACAACTTTATTATTAATAGAATAAAAATTAATTGCTTTCAACATATCAGCGAACAATAAAATTGAATCAATTCAGTTTATGTAGGAGAATTCAGCGCCATAGGTCCTGAAAGGGAAACGTTTTATTTTCCAAGTGAGTTGTAACTGACGCATCTGGGTTAAGCTTTTGCATTTTTTTTTTACCAACGTGAGTATTACTTAAGTGAAGCTAACTTTTTGGTGTTTGCTTTTCATTTTAAATTTTTTAACAATTTCATTTAAATTTTATCCACAGCCAAAAGAATTATAACTTTATATACATACCTCATAGTATCATAAAATTATAAAGAAACTCTATTCAAAAGATTATGTGAATGCGATAAATTTATTGATTTTAGCTTTATTCACATATTGTGTGAGAAACTTAAAAATAAACCCCAGTTTGTATTTGATATGAGTAATATATAAATCACTCAATCGTGCATAATCAATTATTATAAATCGACGACACTTTGGATACAAAAGTATCTATAACTGGCTCGATTTGTACCTAATCGATCAAAAATCGTGCATGATGGTGTTTGTCTATACTAAAAGTGTAAGATTTCAGAACCCATAATAGGCTTTGGTGCGGTTGGTTTATAACGTACAACTTTACTCTGTTATTATTTCAGAAATTACTCAATTACAACGATGGCATGCGATGTGTGTAGGGTTATTGTTATGGGAAATAAGGAAGTCAGGTAAAATAGTATGAATGAGTTCATCAATGGGAATTAATGTTTCATCACGATATAAAGAGTTTAGTTGTATTATGTAAAGTGTGTATGGGTAAAAGAGCCATATACAATTTATGTGGATGTTTTAATATTAGGGTAAGTATTTTATGAAAAACTCAAGCTTATCCAACCAAATGGTTGAGCTTAGCCTAAAGGAATTGTTAAAAACTTAACTAATCTTAATAAAATAATTTGTGGTCCCTTAACTCAGGGACTATTTCGTTTTTTCGAGTCCTGAAGAACTTCATAATTTTTTGAGGTGTATATTCCAAAGTGCAATCTTATCTGCAACACTCTTAACTGACAAAGATATGTAAACAAATGCAAATGCACTTATTTTGTACATTGCACTTTCAAGTTATGCTCAACACTGATTGCTTTTTTTTTTTGACAGGTGTTTTCTTTTGTTTTTTTTTTTAATAATTTAAGACGAATTTAGTTTTTTTTTTGACCGAGGTTTTTTTATCAAGGACTTTTTTAGTTCTTTTTTTTTTTGACCAAACAGATCTTTCAACTTAAAAAAAGGTTGAAAACGAACGAATAATAATTATTTTACAAAACCTTCAATTTTTGGACCATTTTCTTTTAAATTTTTTTTGATTTTTCAAATTTTTTCGATTAAAATTTTTACTTTCAGAGCTCACGAAAATTTCGCTTCGGTTTTTGTCAGACAATTTCTAATAAGATATTTCTATTGACATTTTTTTGATAAATATTTGATTTGGAATTTTTTCATCACAAAACATTTTTGTTTAATATTTTTTTTAATAATTTTTTTCCACAATTTAATTTTTGATCAATTTGTTTTCTCACCGTTCAAAAAATATCCACTTGTTTGCTTGACATAGTATTTTTGACAGTTTTTTTTTTGAAAAACTTTTTGTGACGAATTTTGTCCTCAACAAATATTATTTTTGGCAATTTTCTTTGAATTTTCATGCTACAAACAATTTTTTTTTCTATGAGGAAGAACATTTTTTTAACAAAATTATTTTTCCACAATTTATTATTTGAGTAATTTTTTATTACCATGGTAAAATTTTTTCTGAACAACTTTTTTTAATCAAATTTTTTGTCAATTTTTTATTTGTCAGTTTTTTACAAGACTTTGTGTATATTACATAGTCCACCAGTAGGAATCCTACGGCTTTAAGAATTTGTATTTTCCATAGATATGGTTTTTTTTTTTTTTTTTTGTAATTTTTTTTGCTGAAATATTTGCAAGCCTTAAGTTGTTTGAGCAATATACCTTTTATGGTTTATACGGTATCAATGAAAAATGACAATAACGTACAAAAAAGTTGGGCTTACAATGTTTTTGTTTTTTTTTTTGTCTTAAAACCAAAGGATTCGCTTTGCTGTGTATGTGTTTGTACATTTTTAAGCTCATTCAATTACTGAAATACATTGCTATTTCATTTTTAATTCATACAAAGGTTTTTATTGTTCCTTTCTTTTTTTTTTGTTTTTGTGAAACACTGATTCATGTACTGATTTATTTATTATATTGGTTCTGATATATGTATCAATAGCTATCTATATACGCATAAATATATTTTTTACTTAAAAAAACGTATCGGACTAAAAAAAAAGAAATGAGGAAATATTCAGTTGACAAGCCGCATTAACAGCAATAAACATTATCCCGATGGGAAGGTTTTTTTTTTGTCATATGCATACAAACAGTTCCCATATATATGTACATAGATCATGGATTCCGTTTTAAAGCTTTGATAAAAAAAAATATATACATTTACCCAAATCATCATTTGGTCTTATTTCCAGCTATGTATATGTTTCGTAGGTGTAGTTATTATGTTGCTCCGATTCCGATGATTTTTTTTTTTTGGAATTGGGGTGCGGTTTGATTTTTTGTCATTTAATGAAATGAATGATGGCATTATTGATTCGTTTTGTTCACAGCAATTTCCTTCTACTGTTTTTTTTTTGACTTGTGAGATAAAAAATTGATAGAAGTGCAAGCAATTAGGTAAGTGCACCATCCAGTAGGAGATGATAAATGAACGTTTGTAATAAATAAATTAATTTCGGTAGCATTTAATTAAAAGAAAATAAATTTATTATATAGGTACATTTATGTATAATACTTTATGCTCCTACACATAGAAAAAAAATTCGCATAATGAGTTATTTGACTATAAAGAATATTTTTGAAATTAAAAAAAAAAATCGGATGATCAAAATATTTTTAAAGAGAAACGGATTGATTTAACAAAGAAAATCCGATTGAAATTTAACTAGAATATCGAGGTATTTAAGAAAAAAGAATACCGTTGTTTTTTTTTCAAGTAAATGTCATCAAAGATTGGCTTTTAGATCTGAGGACCTGCTCAAAATTTATTTGTATTCATTATTTACTATATGCGACTTAAGGTACTAAAGGGCAAGTTTTGGATTCGTGCGAAAAATAAAACTCGAAATATTAATCAAACCTAACATTACGATGATAGAGAACGCGTCCCGCAATTCTGTCTGTCTGTCTGTCTATCTGTACCTCGACCTACAGCCTAAGCTACTAAAGCGATTTTCTTCAAACTTTGGACAGATTACTTAAAGGGGAAATCGAATTGTTTATAACGGTACTATTTATTTTTATCTCGTAAACAGCTCTAACGATTTTTGAATTTTTTTTTCAAAAATTTGATGATGGTGAAGATGAAATCTTCAGTTGTTAGATTAAACTACTTTTTTTGGCTTATTTTATCAATTCAAATAATGAATTTTAGGGTTTTTTTTTATATTTTTACTTGTGACTATTAATGGATAGTAGGTAGTCGAGTAATATTGTATTTTTTGATTTGACTTTAAAACCTAGATGCACATAGGAGTAAGTACGTGCGACCCATCCGTGTATTTTATTTTTAATCTATTCTGTACATCCCTTAAAAATTAAACCTTGTGTTTTTTTATTTTATTGTTTTTCAATTATTATCTAACCTTTGCCCTTTGATGTTAAAATAAAAAATCAAACAAACAGAACATCGGAAATGGCAGCGTGTCAAACAAAGCCTCATGAATAAGGTGCCAACTTTTTGTTAAACAAAACCTATTCTAATAATAGCTTGAGGGCTCTTGCTATAGGACAAGGACAAACAAGGATATTTACAAAATAGGTAAATATGAATAGGGTAATACGCCCGCGGTGTTGCCGCCGCCGCCGCCGCGCCGTCGTTTGTTTGTAGAGAATCCATTGCTTATATAGATTTAATTTGACTTAACTGACATTGCGTAGAAATTAATTGAGTTTTTGATATTCCACCACTATTATGTGACTGTAGGCGTCTATTGATTTGCCCTTTCAACAATATATTATATTCTGCTCATGATGGCCGCTTTTCTAATGCCTCTATTGTTGATTGATAGGATTATTAGATATTGTGCTTTTTTGTTTTGAAAATATAATAAGCAAACACAAATGTTTTGGAATTTAACTTTAATTTTGTTGCTTGGGGATATTATAATAATAAAATGACGATCATTATTTTTTATAGAGGCTATTTAAAAAGATTATTGTTTTTTGATTTATGTATACTTTTTCAAATACTGTTCAGATAATTAAAATTCTAATGTTAAAACAAACGGATTAAGGTAGTATTTTGATTTAAGCAAGAAAGTTATTGAAAAATTCAAATTTTAATAGCTTTATCTGAGTAATCAAAATTGTGTTTTTTTAGGTTATTATTAAAGATTTGAATATTACATCAATTTCCTTGTGTGGTAGCCCGCGGCATATTCGTTCTGGGTTCGATTCTTAGCGTCGTCCATCTAAAATCAAAAATCCAACTCCACAAGAGTTCCACTTGTCAGGAATAAAACTCTCTTCATTCTTAGCATGACATTGTAGGCCTCCTCCATTCCTGCAAAAACACTCACATAGGAATCGTTGAGAGTAAGTCACCGTGGTTCTTCATGGACTGTAGTTGCGGCAGTTTTATTTATTTAATAACTTGATTGAACTACCACAAAAGCAAGATTAAAATATTTTACAAGTGCTATCTCGATTATCAAACTCATTTGTATGTGGTGCTTAGTCTCTATATATAGAATTTTAATTGAAAAACTTTTTTCCGTCACCAGGATTTGAACCCAGATGGAACGGTTACTGCATACACACTGAGTCGATTTTCTAAAAACTTGGTATACATAGTTTTTAAAAATTAAACAAAGTATTTTTTTGGAATTGTAAAAATACTACTTCTTCTTCATTTACCGACGCACGATTGTTATGATCTCGAGTCGGATTACAACTTTCCTACTCTATCGCTTCACCTTAAGTCTCCACTTGTGGGGTTCGCTGGGTTGACTTCAGAAGACGTCGACAGGATTCCCGCTCTCGGGTTGTTCCATGTTAGAGGAAAACTAAATGCAGTTGTGGTTGCATTTTTTCTCATCCAAGAGTTTTTGCGCTGTGCTGGAACGTAGAGTGTACTTTTGCTTTTTGAACTGGACTCTCAGCTCTTCCTCTTTTTACATGACCAGTATCAGCTAAGTTGGTCTGTATTTTGTGCAAGGCTCCTCCGATTTTATTGCTTCTTATTCGATCACGCTCTTTGTCCCTCCAGATGTTATGATTTTTTTCTGAAAATTCAAAAACAGCTTGCTTGATTTTTATTACATATATGGGTATCTGACACCTTAAATATTTTGGACAAAAAATAAATTCGGATTCAAAAATAACGGTAGGTGTTAAATAACCTAAAATGTAAATGTTAAAAAAAAATATTGGAACAATTTTTTTTTTTGTTTCGGAAACACCTGATGTGGTCAAACTAATCCATTTCCAAAAAAAAAATTCTAAAAATATATATCCGTTTTAGTTATAAATGAATTTAATTTTTTAACACTTAATTTTGCTTTTTAAAAATAGACAAAAATTAAATCATTTCTATTTGGTAAATGACATCAAAAGGCCTTTAATTAATACAATTATATATTTTTAAATCAAATTAATTGTTTTTTGAGAGTTGGGGTCGTAATTCTGTATTTCAAAGTTCTGTAAAATTCAATTTCCAAAATTCTGTATTTCTGTTAATCTAAAACTCTGCATTTTTATATTCTGTGTTTCGAAATTCTGATTGAAAAAAATTGAACAGTTTAAACAGATTACTTGAAAAGGTTTTACAAAATTTTATTTATTTTGGATTTACAGAATTTTCAAATACAGATTTCAAGTTTTTTGATAAACAAGCATTTTTGTATTAAAATACTTTAAATAAGAATTGAATTGTCAAATGAGACAAACAACATCCCTGCCACATTCGTATCTACCAATATTTTTATGCTCCTCATTTCACAAATGAATTGGTGAATTGATGAATATAAGTTGACCGAAATCACAATTTTTTTCTTGGCCACCTACCTACACCGACACCCATAACTTTATTTTTATACAAATTGATTTTCTTTAATTTTCCCAAAGGAACGATGTGACCGATGTTCATGATGAAGACCACGATGACATTGAACGGCTTCCCTTACTACCACACCATCAATACCTAAACTTCTTCCTTCCTGAGTTTGTTTTCTTTGTTCGAGATGAACCAGATAAAATTGTATAAAGTCAGCAAATAAATTGGAAACTTTCCCTCTACCCACTGGATAAAGCAGCAAACCTTAGTGAATCGTATTTATTTTTCAATGGCAGTGGGAATTTAACTTACTTTACTTTTTTTTATGTAGGTACACGTAAATTTACATTGTACAAAAGATCTGAAAAAAAAATATAGGAGTAGGTGGAGATGCCTACTTGTAATAAATAAATGGAAGTTGTGTGTCTACAGAACGTTAATGAGCTTCTTCTCGTTATATCGAGCTAAATCGAGTGATTAATTGTTCTATTGACAGCCAAAGCCGCATCTGTTTGTGTTTCCAAATGATATCGCGTCCCGAAATCTTTTATGTAATTATCACAAGTTATTGGCTTACAAACCACGCATATGTGCCATACCACATAAGATGAACTTGACAGTGTGGCACAAGCATATTATTTGGTGGTGGTAGGAGGCAGATTGTTAAGCAACAAACACGCAAGAAACCATAATTTGATGACTAAAATATTCCATTTTCTCATTTGCTCCCTTTTGGAGCTTTGGAGCCTTGTGCGGTGCTCCAGCGAGGTTATTGTTAGCTTAGCGACAGATTGAGTTTGTGGGCATATAGTTTGGAGAATGGTTAGAGTTGGGGATTTAGTCTTATGTCTTAATGCGAAACACAAGAAGCTGATGATTAAGTTTTTGCTTTGAAAAGTGGGTTGAAAAATTGACAATGTCATGTGATTTTTTTTTTGGTGTTAAAATTTAAACCTGATAAACATTATATCTTAAGATTAGTGTCAAATAGTTAATTGAGATTTTTAAAATCAATCGATCCATACGCAATCGATTTGCAACACAGAAAAAAAAACAATAAGATTCCCATATTGAGCTTTACTTTACTATGAAATCTTAATGAAATCTTATTCAAATCATAAAATAATTAATTTTAGGAAGAAAACTCAATTTAATAAGATTTTCGTATTGTTTTAAGAAGAATACCACTTAAAATATTCATCAATAATACGAAAAGTTCCAAGCGTTCCAACGCTCGTCTTCAATGACACTTGTGCTAGTTGCATGAGTCCTGAATTCTGGCAGTTGTGAATGCTCAAACGGTGAAGCGCCGCGGCGTATAGCAGAGAGAGCCTGAGATCAAGAAGAACTGCTCGTGTACCAAGACTCACGGTACAGCACAAGCGATGTCGGATGGAATTTGCTCATCAGATGGATGTAGCAGATTGTGGAGAAGATCAGGTAAGAGGTACTCTTCGGCAACAGTTGTCCAGCGGGAACATTTCTGGGAAGGTTCCGTCACGGTGGGGGCAGGAAAAACTTAGCTCTGCATAGTGGAAGGATCGGTAAACTCCAATTATTATATCAGCAACATTCTGGAGGAATATCTGGTTCCGTTCGCACCATTTATTGGTGAAGACTTCTTGCTGATGCACCTGGAAGAAGTGAAAATCGATATGATGGTTTGTAGAGCCATGATCCCGGACATGAATCCCACACATCGAACCCATTTAGGACCTGCCGGGAAAAATGATAAGACAGCGGCCTGCCCTTTCTGAGGCACTCAGTGGTCTGAGATCTGCTCTGATCGAGGAGTGGGATAATTTGGACGGAGCAACCTTAAAAAACCTTATTCAAGGTATGCCAAGGCGAAATGAAGCTTTGATAGATGTTGGGATAGGTAATACCCACTACTAAGGGAACGAAAACTCGTTTAGAAAAAAAATAACAATAAAAGATTAAAATGCTAAGTTATATTGAAAGTTAATAAAAAATACTGTATTACAATAATTTTTTTTTAAGTATTAGAAATTATTGCGAAATTTCAACGTGCGCCACTTTTTTTTCTAACTTAGTGCATTTATAGATTTTCTGGGCTTTATTAAAACCGATGATAAACTAGTGATTCACTTGGGCGTATACTTCTTTTTTTATTTTATTCCATCTTAGTTAGTTTTATTTTCAAACCATACTACTGTTCAAGTTATTTATAATTTTCTAAAAATAACGTCGAATTAAAATTTTCTCAACCTCGACATAGAAAACCTTGCTGGAAAATAAAGTTTATCATGCCACTTTTGAAATAAAAGTCAGAGCAAAGTCTATCTGCCTGGCCTGGCCTGCTCTAGTCTCATTAGTCCAATTTTATTGATTTTGTCGTACTACTCAAAACAGTTAATCAATTTCTAAGGTCATCTATGATTCCATTGTTTATTGGATACAAACTCTTTCAAAAAATCATTCTGTTTTTTTTCAAGAGGGTACAAAACCTAGCTTAATTGAAATCCATTTATTTCCTGTAAGTCAAAAGAACCTACCTGGCTCTCTACATATCCCCCATATCACATTACCGTTCTTCAATAGCCTTAGATCCGAGTATATTGAAACGAAATGCTTAATTTCTAATCCTCCTCTCTTCACAAAGTGATTGAATAGTTAGTTAATTGATTTTCTTTTAACCAATATTCAGGAAACTCAATTATGGCCTTTGCTGGTTATGAAGGATCCTTGACATAGGAATATCAAGATTCAAGTTATTCTCTTCGCCCACTGATGTCGGTGGACACTTAGCAAAACAAAAACCATAAAACAAGTACCTACCTAGAGGTGTGGGTTGTACACTACACTACACTCGTAGAGAAAGGAGCAAGTCCAATATGTAAATAAATTCACCCCCTAGCCGAAGGGGGGTGAATTCATAAATTAATTATGAGATGACGCCCTTTGGTGTCTTCTTTTTTTTTAATTCTACACTTTTGTATGTGTCCTCCTTTTTGTTAACCCTGTCCTGGTTATTTTTATTTTTTTCATAAAAAAACAAGTGTACCTTCCCAACAACACGACGACACGACGACAAAACGAACGACGGACGGTCTTTGTGGAGTATTTCTTGACTATTTTTAAAGCTCACTCATTAGGTTTATTCCAAAGAGTTCGCTTTCTCTCTCTCTCTCTCAATCTGGCTGGTACAGCATGTTGTTGGTTGATTCTAGTGGTGTGAAAATTAATTTTCATCTCAGTGCTTGGGTTGTCTTGTTAAAAATGCATTGAAAAAGAAAAAGGAAAAGCTGCAACAGAATGTCAAGTGCTAAGGTACCAGCAATGAAAGAGAATGAAATGCACACATTTTTTGTGTAGGTATAGGTGTATAGTATATACCCAAAACTACCTTCGAGATTGGTTTGTATTCTCTTTAGCATGTTGTGGCAAGTATCTTTAAAAATGATATTCCACGGACTTTTTCTACAGTTAAAAGAAAATAAAAAGTATCAAGTGAAAAGTTTTTAAGTGACTTTAAGGACACACTCAGGCACAATGTTGCTACTTAAGGCAGGTTTTCACGTTTTACATATAATATGTGGGTATGCTGACAAATTGCCTCTCTTTCTGGCACATAATTAAATATAGTTTTTTTTATTTATAAGAAAATATTATTTAATAACTTACAAAAGTTATGTTAACAACAATAGTAATTACCAAGAGGTCCTGGCCTCTTTCAATAAGTCTCTCCAACTATCCCGGTCTCAAGCCGACACCATCCAGTTGCGCATTCGAAGGCTTCAGGCGTCCTGGTCAACGCCATCTCTCCAGTTGCCGTATTCCATAGAATGTACCACAAACGACTTTCCAAGCCGGTTCCTCTTCGCTCATGCGAGGTAGGTGCCCTGTCCACCGGAGTCTACCGAGCTCAATTTTTGTCACTGTGTCTGCTTCACCTTCAACGTAGTTTGCGTCCAATTCTTGATTGTACCGTCTCCGGAATTGTCCTTCCTCACATATGGGGTCAACAATTCTCTATTCTAATGGCACTGGTTATTAATTTTTAGCATAGGACCGTCCGGTACCCATCAATCAACAATCTCCATGATTGATTCAACTCTTACAAGATTGGGAAAATTTAACTTTCACCCTACTGATAGTAAGCCGGCCAAAATGTCTTTCATTTTTTTCCAGAACTCCAAGGGTATTCCGTCTCTTTGCACTTCTTCGAATCCGAAAATGGAAAAATGTAAAAATAATAATGCAGCTGGCTTTTGTCATCATCTACAAGAAATTTATAAGCAACTGCCTTTACGTTGAAGCCAAAACCTCTTGATTAATGTATTATAAAAAATGTGGCGCGACATTCCATTGAGAACCAAAGCCTAAGGGACCTACAACTCTGAACTATTCCTGTGTGCGTGTTATTGCTTTACCTAAAATTGAATACTGAATGCTAATTGCTTTAGGGCGAGGAGGCATTCTATTCTTGACAAGTGATACTCTTGAAGTATTTGTTAATGTCTCGCAAGACAGCAGGCCGTAAAAAAAAGAAACATTTCGTCTTTATGAGATGGTCGATATTGGGAATCGAACCCAGACTATTAAGTTGCAGGTTACGAATTCGAATTTTAGGAAATGTTCAAAATTTGAGGAAGTGGTTGGATAATTGAAACTGAGCAATGGCCGAGTTCGTGAAAACAACTTTAATCCATTAGGTGCGATGTAACTTTTTAATAACACATAGAACTTGTAATTGAGGCTAAACGGCACAGAAGTAAGATGTTCCCAAAAAGCATGGAATACATAATATTCAATAATATGAAATAACAAAACTTTAAAATTAATATAAGTGTACAGCTACAAAAAAAGGAAGAAGTTAAAACTATACATAGGAAAACAAAATGCTAATGGATTGGTTTTTCAACCAATTCGACCATATTCTCCATCATCTTTATTATTATTATTATACTCCAGATACTTGACCAAAATACCACCCATGTTTGTCTCCATAAAAATATGAAAAAAAAATAATATCCTAATCCAAAATGAGATTTAGGTAGATCTATCTACCTACATAAGACTATCTACGTTCATTATTCCCAGAAGGACTTAAAATGTCATTTTTGCCCTTTTTTTATGTATACCACATGACATAGAACTACCTTTTCTATCTACCAAAAGAAATTCCATCCATATAATATATACGCAAAATGTAAGTATATGTTATATAGTTTCCTTGAAATATTGGGTCGTTTTTTTTTTCAAATAAAATAAAATAAAGCCCAAGACGAATTCTCACAGTTTTCAATTCCCTTATCTTATAAAACAATTCAAAACCTATTTCCTCTCAACAAAATAATATGGCCCCTCTTAAAGCATTTTTATATATCCAAAACAAAACAAGAAAAAACTGTCGTCATGACCACCCACCATCAACCCATAGCAATGGCTAACCATAACCAAAACGACCAAACTAACCATCCCCTAAGATTGTATGGGACACGAAAAAAAAAAAACAAAAAAAGAATCTCCAAATCAGCATATTTGCAGAAATGGCAAACAACCAAAATGATTTCTCATGCTCTTCACATGTCATTATCATCGTGTTGGCCTAGTGAGGTGGAAAAATGAAAGTGGAAGTGGTTGGAAAATCTCTGTTTCAGACATTTTGTCAATACATACGAGTACATATATGTATTTACATACACTACCAATTACGACTATAAGAGTATAAGTATCAGGGGTTCTGGAATAGAAAGATATCAAAATCTATTCAATTGCTGACTTGGCTAGGCATGTCTATGTTCTCATAGGTAGATATTGGGATAAGCTAAGAATGTTTTGGATAAAAGCCATCCCACCTAAATACTATAAGCATCAACAACAATTCACTGGGTTACATAAAATTTTCAGATAGATTATGATCTTTGATTAATTATTAATTTTTGCTAATTTTGTTTTTAAATTTATTTATGTCCTTCATACAAAAGTAAAATGCAAAAATTTCATTTTTATAATTATTTAGTTATTTAAGTGTAATTAGATCTTACAACGGAAGTGCCCGCCTGTACCAACAAATGCGTCCCACACATCAACGGTATTTGTTTTTTTTTTTCTTCAATTTCTCAAAAACAAAAAAAATCCAATTCACTTACAAATTCCTTCCACATAAAATATAAATATTCAAAAAATCAATTGGCCATTTGGCTCGCACGTTCTTGCACTTACATAATGTCAAGTTTGCGTTGCAACTTAAAAAAATAAATAAGTTTTTTATTCAAACATTCAAGTGGCTTGGGTCGATATGGTAACACTAGTATCGAAATAGAAAAACTTCGTAATTCGACATAAAATTTTCATTAAAAAAAAATATTTTGGAAAAATGGCTTAGTTGAAAACAGTTCTGTTTTCCTTATGATGCGAATTACAATTCAAAATTAATTAAAACAGGCTCAGTTGCAATTAAGACTATATTCCAAAAATGTACTTTCTTGAAAATTATTATTGATTTTAGCGGTTTTAACGAATTCAAAAACCGTTATCCCCAAAATATTTCGTTGAGGCTAGGTATTATTTTGCTCAGGCTATAAATAAATAAGTTAGGAAGAAAGTGTCCGTGAAATTGTTTGAATTTGAAATTTTCGAGAACGTTTTTTTCATCATATTATGTGTTCAGGAGGTAAAAATAATTAATGCTTATAATGCTTAGTTACCAGAACTTCTCACCCCAAGCGAAATCGATCACCCTCAACCCGCTATTAGAGGTCTTGGCGTTTGGCGTGATCTTCCGATTATGCTACCTAACGCCACTAAATCTTCTCTAACTAGCTTGGTATTCAAAACCCCTAGGACAATTTTAGTATCATAATTATATCATATTTCATATGTTTTGTCGAGGAGCTCGTTGAATGTGTTTTTGGTGTCTTAAACATTCTCCTATGTGAGCAAATGAGGCTTAAGTTGACGAATTTAAGCTTGATCGCTATTCGCTCGTTCTAAAATTTGAAGCTTATTCAGCAAATTCACATCCAAACAGTCGCTGCTTTTGTTCTTGGTATTGATAGCCGTAGTAAATATCGCAGTTCTTTAATTTTCGTGAGTGAGATGAGTCAATTTTCATTGAAGATCGATTTAGCTAGTAAAAGTGAGTAAATGATTTTCTGTTTTGTTGCTAACGTTTTCCTTTTTTTCATTTGCTTTCTCTGTCTTACTTATTTCTTCAGAACTTTCGAACATAAATTTGGACTTACTCATATCACTGAATAACTAAATCGCTTTTGCGGGCGAAATGAGACGAGTCGGTGAGTATAAGGTGAATCATCTCATTTTACTCGCCGAATCAGCTAAATCTCAACACCGGTTCATCTCATTGCATTTTTTGAATAACTGCTGCAGGACCTAACATTCCACGTACAGACCCGAAGTGTGTTGTCCATTTTTAGTTTCCTAGGTTCGTCATCAGTAAATCCATCCGTATCCGACTCCAACCTAGAGGGCCAGATCCTTGTATTACTCCAAAGATAAACCGCTCCTTATAAGAAATTTAAGTAGATTCCTCCATCATATTGGGCGTTTGTTCGTCGTTATGTTATCTGCATTGGCCTAAGTGATGGAATGAAATATGTTCCTTTAAAACTGCAATATTGAAGACTTTATTCAAAACAATAAATATTTTTATCTCCAAAGTCCTCTCATAAGTGAAATAATAGAATTTGATGTTTACTCAACGCAAACAAAAAAAAAATTCTATTCCAGGAACAATCCTCTTAAAATGTGTTATTAAAGAACAATGTTGTGTAAGCTATAGAAACTACCAAACGTTCAAAACATGACAATACTTGTTGTTTTTTTTTTTGTTTAAAATTTAAACAATGGAAGAACTCATAGAAATGTTACCAAATATGCAAATATTTGTATGATAACGATTGTTTATACTTCGTCCTTGATGGTTGTTTATCCACTTGCATTCATAACCACACCACATACCATATATAGGTTTCCCCAAAGGACTCCCCAAACCAAGTACCTACCCAATACGAACAAGAACAACAAAAGCGCACCATCATCATAAAAGATTGTTTAAAAAATATGCCCAAATACTGTACGCTAGGGTAAAATTGTTTACAATATTAGGAAAGTTTCCACATTTTCCTAAACCAGATCGCATCACAAGTGGTATTTGCATACAATAATTTTTCTACTTTTTTTTTGTTACTCCTGTGTGATGATGATAAACAGGGACAATGGACTCTATTTTTTAGTAGGCTAAATTTTCATGTAAAATAAGGACGTTCGACTATTTTAGTTTTTTTTTTTTCCTAAATTGTTAGTGGAATGAGATTGTTGTTGTTGTATTCTTTTGTAATCATGAGGGACTACAAGCAAATTGACGATAAAATGAAATCAAAAGCATAACAATTTGTGACTTCGAGAACTTTTATTTCCCATGATAGGAAAAAAGGACGAATTTAAAAAAAAAAAAAAAAAAAACATAAAACCCAAAAGTATAACATTTTTGTTTGTTTAGTTAAGTCATAAGTTGGATTAAGGAACATCCGGATGTTGTTGTTGTTATATTTGGAAAATTTTCCAACAAGTATCTTTAGGATACATAAATTCTCTTTTCCTTTCATTTTATCCATTATTTCCGCTAAGTTAGCACTAAAAGCCGTTGGCTGTATATACGAGGATAGGATGTATGCTTTTGTATACATATAGCAATCGTTTAAGTATGATGCTTTTAGGGATGGGAAAAGATAAGGAAGTTATTTAGGATAAAAAAAATCAAGAAAAATCACATTCGTAGGAATTCGTCTTTATATGACTCCAGTAACCAACCAACGAACGCCTCAAGACGTTCCTCTATGGTGTTTGTTTTCTTCCATCGGCAAAATAAAACCACAACCCTTGTATTTATTTTTTTTTTTTGAATTTTACACCCTTGCCTCGTCCCATGTGCAGCAAAAACTTTTAAGATACCTAAGTCGATTTGGTTGCAAATAGACATGCGATAGAATCGTATACATTGTGTTAACTTTAGTTTAAGTGACTTCTTCTTTTTTTGTTTGCCGTCAGATATTGTGTTTCACTTGTAGCTGCCAATTTGTCATGCGGTGCGATTATGCAGGATGATATTTTACAAATACAATAAGATATGCATATAAGACAAAGGAAACAAATTTCTTATCCGCCAAAAAAAAAGTTTGAATATATGTACATATTTGTAGAAATGTATTAAATGCTTATGTAGGTAAGTTATAAGCTTTGTCAATGGGAATATAAATTATGATACAAATAAATAAATTATTAAACCGGAAAAAGCATTCTCGAGTATTTTTTTGCATACTTAACGTTTTTGAATACCAAAGCTATAAACAACTTTCAACACTATTGTTAGTAAATTTGGTATTGATTTTTTTGGAGTATGTAATTTTAATTTTTCAAAGACAATTGTTTTGATTTTTTAGGTAAATTTCCTTGCAGTTCTTGGAATTTTATGTTTTAGAATTTGTTTTAGAAAATTCGTATTAATGCACAAAAAGGTAATTTTGGCCTAAATTTTTTGGAAAAAAAAGAAGAAAATTTCGGTTTTTTTTAATCTTTGAATTTTTGAAAAATCAAAAATATTTGGCAATTTTTTTTACAAATTTTTGATTTAAACTTCCTTTGATCAACCTTTGATTTAAAAAAAAGTTCAAATTAATACAGCTGATGAGTAATTATAGATTAGTTAATTGAACAAAATTGAATTTTAGATTTTTTGTTTATTTCCGAAAAAAAACTATTTTACAATAGTTAAGGATGTCATCTTTATCGCAAAAACCCAAGTTTTTTAAAAATAAATCCAAAATTGTTAGATCCGCATTTAAAAAAAAATACGCAAAAAAGTATTCTCAAGTTTTTAAAAAAATCAGTTTTTTCAAAAATAAAATCTTTGTTTTCAAAACAAACTGAAAATGTTGGTAGGCAATATTATTAACACTATAAAGAACTTCTTTA
Organism: Syrphus vitripennis; assembly: GCA_958431115.1. Lineage (NCBI taxonomy): Eukaryota > Metazoa > Arthropoda > Insecta > Diptera > Syrphidae > Syrphus > Syrphus vitripennis. Next base: position 18,724,565 of record OY288108.1, on the reverse strand, counting down.
ATATAAATTCTTATCATAATTCGTCAAACGGTTTGTGAGCAAATGAAAAACCAAAAATTTGGTTGTTCGGCAGCTAGGTTGAAGGACAAGACCTGCCGACCAACCAAAACATTTTTTTCAAATTTTAATTAATTGCCCACTAAAAAATCTGGACAGACAGACGGAAGTACAAAATCAATACCCATTAAGTGGAAAAATCCAATTTCTTTTTAAGGGAAAAAGTTATTAAGACCTGGTTTTTGAGTGGTGAGTTAACTCTGGTTAAGTTAATCCTGCGAAGTATTTCAACTAGATTTAACTTGAAAGTATAGTTTTTAGGTGGAGTATTAATTTTAACCTTCAACAACTGTCAAAAATGTATCGAAATCGATGCTATGGAATTTCATGTTTTCGCTATCATAATTTAGATGGCGCCACTATCGAAATTACCAATCCATAGCGTAGTATATCGATTTTCTACAAAAATCTTTCAAAAATATCACTATTCAGTTAATCCAGAGTTACTTACTAAATTAGTTAAATTTACTCTGGATGTAAATTGACTAAACGAGTTAACTTTGGCTTAACCGCGAAAGAAGGATGATCTCCAACTGAAAAAAGGGACCTCAAAATGTAAGGGATCGTTCTATGGGTTACCTAAGAATATGACAACTCCAACATTTCATTGAAATTTATAGTAGCTTTTTGATAAGTGAAGGTTGAAATTAACACATGATTAACTCAGAGTTAACTCACCTCTGACAAACTGGGCCTGAGCCGTGTAAGTAAGTAAACAGCAAGCACAACTAAGTACTGATATCAATTTCTTATTTTTTTAAAACAAACTTTCTAAAGATTTCATTATAATCACAACCACTGACCATTGCGAATCACAAGCTCTTTTTTAAAACTGCACATTTTTTTAAACAAGTTCAAAATTATCTTCCTATTTGACTAAGAACTAAACTTAATCTAACCATAAAACTGCCTCTAATTCCTACAGCAAACATAAAGTGTATATCGTGATTTAAGGCACTTAATGCCGCAATCATATCTCTAAAGTGTACCGATTGCATTGCGATAAATCCACAAATACATAATTTACCTCCCAGCATACTGAACTACATTCATACAGATACATCACACAGGATGCTCCAGAAACAAAAAAAAAAAAACTAGAATAAAAAATACACATCCAAAAGATTTATCTTCACAAACATTTGCTTATTAAACGAGATTTTTAAACACCTTGAAGAAAAATATACTGTTTCTCAGCCAGCCAGCCAGCATATCTCTTGCATGCACCACCACCAGCAGCACCATATAGTTCGTCTTGCCTGATAGCTTAGCTAGCTATTCAGACAACTTCTTATTCTTATGCTGTGTGCTTCCATCATATCGGACGGGACGGGACGGTATAGCTGCAAAAAATCTTCATTACGACCATGCTCATAATCACGAATTGCAGCCGTCTTCTTTTTAATACCACCTATCTACCCCTTTCGTCCATCCCCCGTCTTTATGCCCAAGAAGCCACTTTGAATGGCACGTTAAAATAAAAAGAAAGAAGAAGAAAAAAAAAATAATAATATCCCACTCAGTCTCCTTCGAGGCGCAAGATGGTATCCATTAGAGAAGCTTGCCATTGCATGCAATACTTAAACCTAAATGGTTAAAGTGCTGGGAGTTTTCTTCATCTAATGCTCACAAAATAGTGAGTAAATTGAGATACAAACCATTTTGCATTTTCCAACGCTCTTATCTTCTATCGTGTGTTTTGAAATCTTAAGAGCGCAGCAACACTTTTGAATTAGAACTCTCATCCGGATGATGATGATGATGATGTTTTTGTTACGTTTTCTATATAATATTTCCATCCTACCTATACCGTACCTATGTCTTTCCAAAGTGCTTAACGTGAAAATTTCTGGTGTTTGCCATCGAGCTGAAACAGCATCCAGCTAAAAATAGGGAATTATGCAAGTAGAGCTCGCTAATTTGGTTTGCGCCTTAGAAGGTACCCTGTGAGCTCGTAGATTTCCATAAAGATAGGGCGGTTCTTTTTGTGTTAGCCAATTGAGCAACAGAGAGCAATGTGGCAACAGGACATTACTTATCCTGACCACGATCGTTTAACTATGTGATTATACACCTCCCGGTCCCAGTCCCGGTCCCGATGACGAAATAAATCAATTTTTTTTACGACTTTCACACGTATCGATTGGATGTATCTTTTATAAGGTATCTAAATCAGAAATAAATGGCTTTGCTCACATTGAGGGAGATTTGCGAGGTAACTGGGGAAAAAAAAAACCAGAATCGTGACACGAGTCTAATATCTAAGCTGGCTGCGGGATGGCGATGGCAAGTAGCTGTAGCTGAAAACAAATTATACGAATAAAATTACCACCCGTAAATACTAATTAGTCGAATTAATTGCATGGGAACGAAATTTATTTTGATTATCAGTTTTCTTCTTCTCCCTCTCTCTCTCTCTCTCGAACCCCCTTGGAAAACCACGCCAAGTGAGAGTTGGAATAATACAATGCATTTTCATCCCATCAGAGAGTACGTTTATATTATCATTGATATAGGTATACGCTTTTCAAAAAATATATGGGTACACTTGAAAATACCTATACCTAACCTATATGTATGTATATGTATATGTTAATGAAGATGGTTATAGCATTACGGCATCATCATAGCCAAAAGATTTCCCATCAAGTTCGCTGAATTTCTCTCCTCTCCTTTATTTTATTTTTTTTTTTGTCTTCTTTTCTTTTCTGGCAACAATATAATTATGCGGTAAATGGGACGTGAGCAGATAAGCTTAAGCACACTGTCTGGTGTGCGCTTCCCTGTAACGATGGAGTCCAGATATCTTATTAAGGATTTTGTAGGATTAAAAATTAATTTGAATGCCTAATAGTGTTTTTAAGGAAGGATAATGCATAAGTTCTTTGAAATTCGAGAGAAATCTTTATTTTTTTTTTTTTGTGGAGATGATAGCTTCGTTAAAATAAATGACATTAAACTGGAGCGACAATTTTTCATGTATTATAAAAAATGAAAGATAATATATTTTAAATAATAATGCCAGGTTAGGGTTTAAATAATAACATTAGACCTAATAGAGGACGGATTTCTAAAAAGTTTTTTTTTTTCAAAAACTACATTTTTAACAACTTTTTTTTTGAAAATTAATTCTCAAATTTAAAATATTAAAAAATAAACTTTTTTTTTTGAATATTTATTTTTCAACTATCAATTTAAATTCAAACACTGAAAATTAAAACCAAGTGACGTATTCTTTTGAAGATAAAGAAGGAAACTGACTCCACTTCACTGGCAGTTGAAGTTGTCATATCATTTGGATTTATGTTCTTGTATTACTTAAGTTTTTGTATAAATTTGATTAAAAATTCAAAAATATACGTCTTAAGATCATTTGGTTTTGATTTATATTGAATATTTTAAACAAAAGCAGTAATTAATAAAAACTGAGTTTTGGATATACCCCCGGACTGCATAGCAAAAACGCTGATTATCTAGTCGAACAATTTTTTGATGTTTTTTAAAATATATTTTTAAGTGTTGTTTGCTAAATTTTTGAAATTTTGAAGTAGCATTTTTGAAATATTGAAAATTTTCAAATTGTTTTTCAAAATAATTTTGCCGCTGTTTATATGAGTTATGAATCTGACGACATAAGTCAGATGAAAGCTCTATGTTGCTTCTACATCTAATGGAGTAGCATTTCGTTTCCGTTCAGAGTCAGCGGTTTTTTTTCTTAGAATATTGAGTGTTTATGTTTGCAACACACCAATTTCATGAGAAACATAATTTTTGAATCTATCCTGGTAATTTTTAAGAAAATGTACAGTAGTTTTTGATTTCTATTTTGTTGAGAATTAATTTGAGAAACTTTAAATTTATGCAGCGTACCGGTAATTTTGATCTGCATTTGAAAAATTTAAATTCAATAAATTTTTTTTTTAATGTTTGAAAAAAACTCAGGTCAATTTTCTCTAAGCTTAGTCTTTTGGGTTGTTTTTAGAAGCCTCACATTTAAACAAGGAAAAGGTTTTTTTAAGTCTTCATTATATGAAAAGTAAATAAATTTTATAAAAAAAAAGTTTTTTGATTTTTTTAATATTTGAAGAATAAAATATTTTTTGTGTTAATTTATTCTTTTTTTTTCAATAATATTTGATTTTATCTTCTTGGTCATTAAAAATTGAAAAATTTTTAGTTATTCATTGTTTCACCGAACTGTTTTGGCCAATTGTGTAAATGCTTATAAAACCACTTTATTTCATCTTCTACCCAAATTTTTATAGCTATTTACACGACTTAATTACAATATCATTGATGGTGTTTTTGAATTTTATTTTACTACTTTCTGTATGAAGAACTAACTTATTGTTGTTGAATTTACATTTAATTGCATTTTTGCTTATATTTATTTATTGAAAAAAAAATACCAAACCTTAAGAAACATAAAAAAAATGATCACAGTGTAGGCAATTTCTTATTTTATGGCTTTTGAATGAACCCTTATATCCATGTTCAAAAATATACAACCACCCAATCACAAATTCATAAAACCTGGTTAACTTTATTCCAATGAATCAATATCAAAGTAGAATATTAAATTATAGAAATTTGACAATGTTCTTGGAAAACAAAAATATCAGCAAAAATTGTCTGAAAATTCATTAAAATAAAACAAGTGCGTCGACGTCGTGTGTACCATACTGCAAAACCAGTTTATCCTTTGACAAAAAAAAGAATAAAGTAAGATTCCTTAAATCATATTTTTTCCATTTCTTAGAAGTATGTTCCTGTTCAAAAAATTAAAAAAAAAGTTGGTCCCACGCTTTATAGACATATACTCACATATCTTGGTTTTCTAAAAAGAACATCGAACTCCATTTAGTGTTATGCTACATTTCTTGTGATAATAACCAGTAATGCAGTCTTATTGCCATTTCCTGTCTCATATTTCACATAACAGCTTAAAAATATTATTAAAATAATTGGGTTGGTTTTCAAGAAAAATTTTGAATAAATCGAAATTCTTCGATGGGATCCTTGCTGTAATTGCCTATATCAGTTCTCCTGCTTATGCTTTACTTTTTAAACAAAGGATGTTTCTACGTACACGGTATCAATATTTGAAAATTTCTATTTCTAAAGAATTCTACTTGAATAAAACCAATTAAAAGTTCAATATAATTAGATACATATAATTTTTGTATATAAAAAAATGGTATACGCTACAATGATAATTAACTTATTTTAAAAATTAAATAAATATTACAGGGAACTATGCAAGTATCTGCTAGAAAATAATTTTTAATTAACTTATTCCTACGTTTACAACCATAACAAGAAATATATACATATAAAGATACCACAACTCTTGGATTTCACAAAATATAGCTACCCATCTACATAACACATTTTACTTTCTCTACATACATATGTACATTGAGTAAATAATGTACATTCATAATTTCATATTTATATTAATATTTCGTATTTCCGTTGTTATTTCTAGTTCCGCTGACTTCCGTTGAAGGCGTCCTAGGACGACAAGCAATGCTTCCATGTGATATAACACCAATGGAACGAGACGATGCCGTTTACATGGTGCTTTGGTTTCGCGAAGGTGACGGAGAACCCCTTTATAAGTAAGTACTTACCCAAAGGATTGTTACTTTGTTATTTTTATTACGTCACCGTAGCTTTCGTCTTCTTTTTCGTCGTCGTTGGTTTCACTCACAACCCACCCCTGTCGGCGCGGTGTGGCGCAGCGTTACTTCCAAGATTCAAGCATTTCTTCATGGTTGTTAGCTACAGAAGAGATGGTTGCTTTTCGTATGGAAATTGGATAAGTTCTCATGGAAAATTTGATCGAAAAAAATATCCAAAAATCACTGTACATATATAGAAATGAATAAGAATATACAGATGATACCATCAATAGCTAGAGCTATAGGTACGGGTACCGTTATTTTTCATTGTTTTGAATTGTCTGCCTGGAAATTGCTATAGGTTTAATGGTTGTAAGGGTTTGTGTATGAACATTTATGGTTCTATCGAAAAGAAAAATAATTTGAATGAAAATTTTACTCATTCTTCCTAAAAGTTCAAATAAAAAAATAAACACTTTCCTTCGAATTCAAATTCAATCTCAATAAGACCATATTCATATTTTTGTATGTTAGTAATGTGAAATATGTATGCATCGAATGAGGGAACTTTTTTGACTTACCTCACGCGTAATCCATTATTATATGACGCAGTAAATGTTTAAAAGAATTTTATAAACACTTGTAAATATTTTACTAACCCAGAATTAAAAAGGAAAAATAAAAGAATCAACCATTTAACCATTGGTCATATCACTGGTGAACGACAATCAATTGACTGATTTTTTTGGTTGTCAGATCAAAAAAAATAATTCGTCGATATTTTGTTCAAAATGTGTAAGAAGTCAAATTTTTATTTAACATTTTTTTTTTGTAAAAAGACATTTTGTTCCGAAAACTTTTCATTTATTAAAAAAAAATTGCTTTAACCACAAAAACTATGTATTCAATTTCCAACTATTTAGAAATACACAATTGAAATAAAAATAAAAAAAAAGTTGGATTCGTGCAAAAAATCGAACATTACGATGATAGAGAACTCGAAAAAGTAGGTCCCACTATTCTGTCTGTCTGTCTGTACCTGGACCTACAGCCTTAACTACTGTAGCAATTTTCTTCAAACTTGGACATAAGGTTTTGGCGAGATTGTCTACAGAAAAAATTTTTTTTTTAGCTCCAAAAATAACGGTACCTGTCAAGTACCGTTTAGACATACATTTTTATCTCAAAAACGACTCTAACGATTTTAATGGATTTTTTTTAATTTTTAATTAACTTTAATAATTTAGTCAAAAAATATTTTTGAAAAAAACCATTATTAACGGTACTTGCCATAGAACCGGACTTTTGGTTTTCTCGTAAGCTATTGGACGGATTTCGATGAAAATTTTTCTAAAGAAGGTTCATATAATCTGAATAATATTGCATATCAAAATTTTCAAAAAAAATATTTTTTGTATTTAAAAAAAAAAAATCAAATTTTTGTTTTCTCAATATTTTGAAAACTAATAAATATTTTTATTTTTGATTTGGTTTTAAGTTAAAATGTGCATACCAACTTTTTTGTAAAAACAGCTCTAACGATTTTTGAAATTTTATTTTCAAAAATTTGTGTTACATAATATGACATCTTCAGTTTTTTAAACTTCTTTTTGGCTTATTTTATCAATTCAAATAATGAATTCCAAGGTTTTTTTCATATTTTTACTTGTGACTATAATCGATAGTAGGTACTCGGATAATATTATATTTTTTTGATTTGACTTGACTTGACAACCAAATGCACGGTCAAAATTTAAATAAATCAGATTTTTCAGATGTTTTAATTTACTTATGATAACTAAAAAGAAAATACAACAAAAAAAATAGCTAAACGCTCATACTCGTACTTAAAAACATGCCAACAAAAATGGCTGTTTCTTGGACCAAATAAAATAAGTTTTTAACTTTCAACATTACTAAAAAATTCAAAATTATTGATCCATTCCATACACAATTTTTTACATGTTTGTTTTGAATAATCACACAAATAAGTACTCGTACTTTAAAAAGGCCATAACATTACATGGCTGACCTTCACTTTTTGCCGGCTTATTTATGAAATTCTGACCTATAGGTGCAATTAATTAACTTCCTTCACACAGCCTTGACAATCACCCTTACTAGACTTTCAAAACCTTGTTTAATATAGTCTTCGCATTTAAACTACCAACATATGAAAGCTTATTCATGTTGTCAACCTACATACTTCAACAGGGGGTAAGAATTGAGGTACCCATACATTTTGTAACGTTCTTCAAAACGTTGATTTCTTCGAGAATAATATGGCATTTCAATTTTCAATTTTTCATTAGATATGAATTTTCTAGGAATCTGGAGAATTATATTTCTGATTAAAAAAAAAAAAACCTTAATGCACTTAACAGTAAAAATGCTATTAACGACAGACAACGATACCTATCTGTTTTGGACAGCGACTATAACATGATCATTCAAAATTCAAAATCAATTCGAATCGATAACATTATTTTCTTCATCTTTCATCATTCTAGCTTCGATGTGCGAGGTCGTCAATATGGACAAGCTAAACTTTGGTCCTCACCAACAGCATTCGGTACACGTGCATACTTCAGCAGCACATCGCATCCGGCTCAACTTAAAATTGACAATATTAAATTGTCCGACGAGGGTGTATACAGATGTCGTGTGGATTTTCGAAATTCTCCAACACGAAATCTCAAAATCAATTTAACAGTGATTGGTGAGTATAAGGTTTGCTTGCAGTATATTTCTAGACTATGAGGGGAGGGTATGTTTGTAAATATTTTAAGAATGTTAACGTCTATCACAGTTCACAGAAAAAAATTTTTCTTGAAACAAAAAAAAAAACAGTTATTTAAATTAAGCACATGGTGTGTTGTTTTATTGAAAAACAAATTGATTGATGGCAACAACAAAAAAGTTGTTTAATATTTTAATACTTGCAAAGACATAAACAAAATCGATTTATAATTCTGGGAATAATTTATGGTGTCTTACCAAAAATACAATTATGCGTCACCGTCAGGTGCTCATCTTCTTCAAAATAACTATGCGTCAGTTCATATAGAACAGAGAGACTTTATCCGGTGAAACAAAAGTTTAATCTAACATTCGAATTTGAAGATTTACGAATTTTCGGAGTTTAAAAAAAAATTGTATAACTGACAAGTGCGATGAAAGCACTATACATTGCGTTTTGGCACTGCTCCCTTAAGGTAGTAGCGGTTTCAACATTTTTTATTTAGAATAAAAGCATTTATGTTAAAAATGTACCATTTTACCATTGCATGCCGACCAACAAAAGCACGCATATTTTTGGTTTATAAGTTTTTTTTCAAGTTTTTAATTTTTTTTTGTTTTTAAAAGCTGGTTTTAAAAACATAATTAAGATTTCCGAAAAAAAATATTAGTACCTATTATATTTTTTTTAACTCTTCGAAAAATAAAGGCACGAAACAGTTTTTTGGAAAGGCGTCGAAAACAAGCATTTTTTTAGTATAGGAGGGGAGGGGTCTATCTTGCCCCTTTTGGGCGGGAGGGGCAATTTTATGAAAAGAGTACTAAAAGTAGAAAAAAAAATCATAAAAAAACAAGAGTAATACGTACAATTAAGTTTAAAACTTTTTTATGCAGCCAGTATTTTGTATACTATAAGCTACTTTTTTAATGAAACAAAATTTATGCGCAGTTTTCGAAAAAATTAGTTTCAAACACAAAATTCGGGAAACAAAACACAAAAAAAAGTTTAAAGTGTAATTTCTCAAAACCGTAGGTACAATTTAAAATAATTTTTTTATAGGATTCGGTAATATTATTAATTCCTAATCAGAAAATAAAAACTTGATTATTTTATGACTTCTTGTATTTGAGAAAATTGAAAATTACTCCTACAGTCGAAAATGCTGGTTTACAAAAAACTCTCCAAAATAAAATTTTCCAGGTTTTTTTTAAGTCTTTGATTCTTTCTTTCTTAGGGATGGCATACGAAAAATCAAACTTTAACAGCGGATATTAATTGATTATGGGCTTCAAAAAAATGAAATTGAGTTTTTTGATTTTTTTTTGATAAAAATTACGTCTTTTGAGCAGGACAATTTTTAAAAAGTTTTTAATTTTTATTAATTTTTTCCAAGTGTCATTTTTTTCTGAGTATTTAACCTGGGACCTTCGTTTTCAATCCAAGGAATCTTACTCTATGACTATAGCCAATAGAAAACTAATCATCTCAAAGCACAAATAGACAAAAATATTTCCTGTCCTGTGCCTGAACTTTGCATTTACTTGAATCTCAATGATGTTTTAGACATTAAATTTTTGATATTATTGATTTATATTTTAATTGGCAGTGTTCTTCTTAAAATAATATTAAAATCTTTTATCAAGTCCAATAACTTTTTCTTCATTAAATCACTTTTCTACATAGAAATATTTAGAAGCACTCTCTTTTTATTTCGTCGCTTTTATAAGATGTCATAGTAAATAAAAAGATTATGTATCATTTTTTTAAATATTTTTTTTTATTAAACAAAAAGGGGTACCTGCTTTTAAATGGGAAACAAAATCGGAGAAAGCCAAAATCCTCCAACACAAAATTGAAACATAAAATCCAAACGCAATAAAAAAGGAAAAGCTTTTTTAAAACGTCTACTATATAACTGGAGGACCAAAATGATTCCATTTAAAAATATAAAATTTTTCTACCAAAATAGATTCGTTTCAACTTATTGTTTATATTTTGATTCGAAACCAAAAACAGATATGCATCAGAATGGAAAAATATTTTTATTTCATTATTTCACGTAACAATTAGAAAAACCTTCCTATGATTCCAACGAATATGGTAATACTATTTCTGGCAAATATAAAAGAAAAAAAAAAGGACTGCACGTGCTCCTCAAACATTTGGTAGATAACCAGTTGACATTTATTAAAGATATTTTTAAACCGGATGTTAGAAGAGAAAGGTTTTCCATGTTAAGAAAACAACTCGAGCCTGTTTAAATAAGATCCTCTCGTTTAAAAAATAAAAAATTAGCAGAAGAAAAGTTACATGGATTATTTTTAGATGGGGACTTTTATTTGTTTAAGTCTATTTGAAATGGGAAGCAAAAAATTTATTTCTGGAACACATTTCTCCCTATGAATTTAAATAAGTAGATGGTACATACATATATGAGATGGGATCTTTAAACATTTGGCCAAAGTATAAGCTTTAAGCTATAAGTTGTGAGAGTTATGTAGATAAGTGGGTTCAACTTGAAAATCCTGATGGAAATTAATAAGAATTTTGCTCAACCCTTCCTGTAAGTTTTTTTTTTTTTTTTGTTCAAATGAAAATACTTGCAAACGAAGATCTGAAAGAATTTCTGTTAGTCTAGTCTCAAGTGGATTATCCAAGTATAATGTTTTCAAAGAAAAGAGTTTTTGTTTATTTCAAATATAAGTAAATAATTTAACTTGCCAGATTTTGCAATAAAGAATATTTAAATAGCAAGTTGGTCGAAAATATGATGAGTGGTTTTCAGGAAAAAAACTTGTCTTTATATTTAAGTAGAAAGCTTTAATTATTTATTTAAAATATTTATAAAACAACAAAATAATAAAGAAAATTATTTTATAAATCTTATTTGAAGATTAAGTACGTATTTTTATTTTTTTTTTGTTTTTTTTTTTGCTTCAAATAAATTTCTGGACTCATTTGGTTTTCTTTTTTTTTTGGAATTTGCAGTACCACCTGAGAGACCCATCATATTTGACACAAAGCGCCATGAACGGACAAATAATGTTGAAGCCTACAACGAAGGCAGCGATGTGATACTGGTTTGTGAAGTTGGCGGAGGTACGTTAAAACTTTTTTTTTTTAACCACAGATAAAACAAATTTTAAAAAACTTGAAAGTTACTTCATCGAGTCTTGATATTTAAAGTCTCTTAATTCAATGGTAGTGCTTGCTGAAGTGTTATAATGTTTCGACAGTGGATCGCTTTAAAATAGAACAACACATTAAAACCCCGGCGCAGTGGAGACTGCTACCCTGGTGGATTCGATCCCCAGTCTAAGCAGCAATTTATTCTATATTCCCTCAGCTGAATGCCGCTCATGGGATTTATTGAGATAGTCGAAACCTAATTTCTCAATCTACTGTGCCAAAAAAAAACCTTTCCTATCCTACTAAACAATGCCTAATTTATTAATTTATAAGACCCTTGGTCTTACTGGAATGTATGTTTGTGTTTTTTTTTACAAAAGTGATGATTCAATTGTATCCACTTTTCCCGCACTATGCGATGATTATGGTCGTCATAATAATAATGGTAGCAATCGGTAAAATTGTGAAGAAATTGGTCCCTAAACCAACGTCATAAGGTCTAAAATATTGCTCCTGCAAGTGCAATTGATGCTGATGATTCGAATTTATCGATTTCCCCATAGTAGATTATAACTTTTTTTGGCCGATACTTGGAAGATAAGTCCACAATACGAGCCAACAACCAACAAGCTACACAACACAAACAATTATGGTTTTATTTCTTGAGAAGAAGTTTCAATTAAAAAAATTGTATACCTGTTAAAAAAAATTAATTTAGGTCCACCCTTATATACGTAAAATATGATAAAGGGACATAGGATAATTTTCTAAATGTGTTTTTTGTTTTTTCAAAAAAATAATTAAGACCACCTTCACATTTTAGTGCCTATACTGGTTACAGTCTCAAATCGATAAAATAATTTCTTCATAAAAAAAAAATTAAATTGTATCGAAAGCAAAACAGGTACTTATCGGTAATTTTTGTTCGTCTGCCTGGTCTACAATGTTTCGCCATTTTGTTTCTTAAGCGCACAAGATGTCTACTCACAATCTTTTCATCATCTCTGCTAGCTTACTTGCCACTTTTAAATTTCTTGACTTTTTTTTGTTCTATACTAGGAACCACCGGTGTTCCAGAAAAGAAATTTGGGGAAGTGCCTGTCCTTGATAAGCTAGGCATTTATTGGTATCTACTGAAGTTAGTGGTGTGTTGAAAATCGACCGATTTTGTTCTTTCAAAACTGGTTTAATGCCAGAACCTAGCAGGACATTACCGTGCCCGTTTGTATTATTTGTTGATCAACTATCCATATTACAAAAATACCTAAATTCTGAAGTTTACAACATATCATTTGGACGAACTTCTCAAATAAAACTGAAGAGGTGAAGAAGTGAAAAAGGGATTAAGTGACGTTTTAATAGTTTTGAGATATAAGGGTTCTTCGAAAATGTCCCTTATCCCCTTCATTTCATTTCAACGCTTCAATTACAAATTCAATTCCTAAAATTTGCATGTCAGTCTTTCAAGTACAGTTACTGCAAAACTGTCCCACGACATTTTACAATGCATATTCCTGGTAATACCCTCCAATTTCAATGAAATGAAGATTACCTAAATTAGAAGCTATCACGCTCCACGTCAACTATCCAATTTTGTTCCTTTTATTTTTTTTTTATCTGTGTTAATTCACGAAGGGCATTTTATTTTGACATCTAATTCGAAATACATATTTTTGTATTTAATTTGCAGGAACAAAAAAAACGTGATAAAGTTGTACAAAATCCGTTTCACACGGATTTGTATTTTATTTAAATATATACAGCTAACTACTTTTTTGTTGCTCGTTTGACGTTGCTATTTTTAATTCTGAATTCCAAGCCATTATCTCTTTTGATGTACATTTTTATTCTTTTTCATCATGTCACAGGGGAATGAATTCAAATCGTAATTCGGGCGTAATAAAACACATTCCTGTATTTATTATACATATATACATATTACATTTTTGTATAAGCTTATAAAGGATATATATTTTTTTTTAACTGACAAAAAAAAAACCCGATGGGGTTTATTCCTTTTTTTTTAATTTAAACTATATGAGCATTCCAATAAGATATAGAATTTTATTCCCATAGTAAATTTACCACTCTCTTGCATCCTCATTTATATATTTACAAGCGATCTGAATGATTTTCATGTCCAAATCAACGGAGTCTACTGTTCCAATTATGTATAGAAAAAGACCTATTTTTCAATTAAAAGTACTGACTTTAAAATTAAGCTTTACACTAAAAAAAAAAAAAATTATACATTTTAAATATTATGCATGAAGGTAAAGTTTACTGACCAATTTTTTTTTATCTTCTACTCCTTCTATGTGTACCTATCTTTGAAATTTTCATTGGTTTCCACTATTCGCTGTTGATGTGGAAAATACCTGAATGGAAAAATTGATTGATACAAACAAAACCAAAAAAAAAAAACAAACACAAAAAAAAATCTTTTTCAACCAAAAACCAAGGACGCCCACGACCAAACGTAACATGGTACTTGGACAATACTGTGATTGATGAATCCTTTGAACATCGACCGGATGGAAAGACCGTTAACCACTTGTCATATCCAAATATTGGCAGACAACATTTGAATGCGAGATTGGTCTGTGTAGCTAGCAATACAAATCTAACGCCGCCCAACAACAAAGTCGTCATTCTGGATGTCAATTGTGAGTATAAATGTAAAATATGGTAGATATTCTCTTTCTTTTATTCTGGTTTTATTTTTTTTTCTCATCATGGTTTGCATTTTGTATTTTGAATAGATAGTTGCTTCCTTTGCATACAACAACATCTATTTTGAGATGTTAATGTAAAATAGTAATTCATATTGGTGATCGTAGCAAATAAGTGATGCCAATTTGTAGGTTTTTTTTCTTCTTAAAAATGAAAAAAGTTAACGAAATTTTATGTTTTTTGAAGTCGTTATTTTAAATCATATATGTACATATTTTTTTTAAAGATTTAATTCACACAAAAGTGCTTATACTTTTATAGTCTCGATAAAGGAGAATATTCTTACAAATATTAGAAAGTGGCGTCAGTAGATTTAAATCTTAAGCTTGTTTAGAAAAAAAACTTAAATTTCAGGTCTTACTTTCAACTTGAATATTCTATGGATTAAACAATTTCTGGACTCAAATGCAACGGAACTGAGTTTAGAAAATTCTTTATATGTAAATGGAATCGTTAGTTTTATTCTTTGGTCTTACTAAAAGGTCAACATTTTCTTGGAATGGATGTTGTTTGTCGTTTTTATTTTCAAAGTAATAAAGCGATTTAGGAAATTTTATTCGAACTATTTTTAGTACATATATACTAACACACTTCACAATTTCAAATAAAATTAACTTAGGGCCGTTTATTCTTAAAATCAAAAAATTTTTATAAATATATAAATAATATAGCTACCAGAGCTTTTGTGAAAGTGAATTCAAAAATTTAATTTTAAGGCAAAAAATTAATTTCAAAATACACAGGTAAAGCCAAACTAAACAAAAACGCATGTTTACTCATTATTTTAACTCATATCAGGTGAAAAATAAAAAAAGGCCGTTAGCCAGTTAAGGCTTTCCAAGAGAAAAAAAGTTTTAGTATTGTTCTAGCCACGGTTCCCGAGAAAGACACGATACCAGCTGAAAAACATCATACATGAGATGTATTTTTTTAGACTGAAAATAAATATGGAAATTATCGTAGCTCTAAGGAAACTTGCAAGCAAATACAAAAAAAAATCAAACATTTAATTTTGAAAATATAATATAATATATTTTTTCATAATAAATACAGAACATATCGAGACGATGCTAAATTAATTCCTATTTTAAAAAGAATGCTAAGAAAGAAAAACTGGCAAATTAGACTTTTGGGTTTCTAAAAAAAAAATTTCCAAATTTTACTTGGAAACACTCTCAATATCATAGGCAGCCGTAGTTGTTAATTATTAAATGACTACATTTATCATTTTCATAGCAGAAATAAGATATTCTATTTGTTATAAATTAAAAAAAAATGAACTTCACTTAATTTTTCTGAAATTACTGAAAACTTAAAAAAGTGGCAACTCTGTGCCAAGAACTTAGTTGAAAAGGATTCGAAATCAAACAAACAAAAAAATCTATGCGGTTCATGGTCGTGGTCACTACTTTTCCATGTTTCCTTTTATCCATACAAAATGCTGCTTCATATCTGCAATTCTGCATATAGTGCCACTGCATCTGACAGTGTGTCCGTTCATCCTTTTTTCCTTCTCAATTATTTATTAGCATTATAAACGTTTGTGATCATGATTGCATGTCGTTCATATATATACATATATGGAGTAGGAGTACTATTCACAATGTGCCTTCTTAATTGTGCGCCTTTTGTTATGCTGATTGAGGACCCAATCCTATACTCTAGGATCTATAGAAACTACTAGATGTGGAGTAGTTATGTTTTCCATCTGCGTCTGTCCGTCATCGTTGTCGTTGTCGTGTTCCAAAGCAGCACACATTATCGACACATTTTATGAGTGTGGTTTTCTGGGCTACAACTGTATTGTGTAAAGCTGTTGCAGCATCTATGAGCTTTTGAGCAAAGCGAAGAATATTCATCGTTGGCTGTTAGGAGGTTATATGGGATTCAGTTTCGCTGTTTATTCAACATCCATTTCCATCACATATGGCATCGCTCATAATGGATGGATATTTTCAAGTTATGTAATGAGGTCCTTTTGTTGAAGTCTCATTGCCATTGGCTATTGTCTATTCAAGCGTAGGCAATTTTGTTGAACATCACATATGTAGCTAGAAATGAAGATGTTCTATCTTTGTTCTATTGTAGTAGTATAGTGGTTTAGATATACCTATCTGTGAAACGAACTGTTTTTAAATCTTTCATTTTATGTGTTTTGTAGTGAAACCAGTGGCTGTGCATATTCTGACGAAAGAGAAATTTGTTTCGGCTGATCGAACATACGATGTCGAATGCAGAAGTTCCGGATCAAAACCAGCAGCAATTGTAACGTGGTGGAAGGGCAACAAACAAATCAAACGATTGGCCAAAAATGTAAGTATCTCTATCCATATGGATGTGGATATTTTGCAAAAATTCGAATAAGCTGAATTTTGGTGAAAAATCTAATTTTGAAAATTTTTTGCATTTCCTTAAAAGTGACATTTTGTCTGCAACATAATATTTGCACATTACACTGTTTCAATATTTTTAATTTCATTCGATAAAGGCTCAAAAGTTTCTGTTAAAAAAAAAACACTTTAAATATTTTAAAATAAATGAATAAATAAAACAAAATAGAAGAAGCACAATTTTTTTTTTTTAGTTATTCTAAGTCTTCATCGATTATAACAAAGTTATTGTTTTTGTGTATTTTTAGTTTTCTGAACCAGATAATCAGTCGCTCAGTATACTCACGTACACTCCCAATCGTGATGATGATGGCAAATATCTAACTTGTCGTGCTGAAAATCAATACATCATGGATAGCGCCATCGAAGACAAATGGCGGTTGGTAGTTCATTGTAAGTACATAATTATTATATTTAATTAATCTTTTATTTTTATCAAAACTAATTAATGAATACAATGAGTTAAATAAATTTCGACGAATTTTTTAATTAAATTCGTAAAAGCCCTTTAACGAAATTAAAAGTAACTAACATTCAAAAGAACACAAATATTAAAGAAGTGAATATTTTAACAAACATTATAATATATTGAAGCTTATGCCTTTTCGGTATTGAAATCCTAAGGTCCTTCAGAAAAATATTCAAAATTTGGCTTGTTATATACTTAATTTGAAATCAAATTTTCATGCATTCATTTAATCGGCAAGAAAAAACATTGCGTGTATACGCCGAAGTGTACCATTCGATCAAATGATCATAATATTTTGATAGTAAATTTTATTGGCAACAGTTTTAAAGGATTTCTATTTTAAATTGATTCTTTTTTTACTTTATTACTTTATTACTTTATTACTTTAACTTCAAACCTCATTCAAAGTTTTTCAATTTTGAAACGTTACCGCTTGTGGTCTTTTTTCGTGCATTAGTAGTTGATGAAGCAATCGTTTTTGAATTTAATTTATGAAATATCAATTCATTTGACAAATTAGTTGACAACCGAATTTAATTGTGTAGGATTTCTGCTTAGATGATAAAGGCCAAAAATGCATTTATTTATGAAAAGCTTAAATCATCTTGTTTTGGTCATTAGTTTTTGGGACAAAATATTTTCAGAAGTTATAAATTTTGTTTTTTAATTTCACTTCGGTACCCGGCACAAAATATTGACACATTTTTTTTTTGACAGTTGTTCAATTTTGCAAAAAAATTTCGAATACATTTTTCTTATGACAAAATTTTTTATCCCGCCGCACCGCATTTTTCGCATTTTTTTCTGAACAAAATATTTTTTTTTGACAAATCTTTTTTTCACAATTTATTTTTGGTCAAATTTTATTTTGGATGGCGATTCAAGAAACTACGTGTTTTAAATAATTTTTTTGACCAAATTTTCGTTTAACCATTTTGGACAAAATTTATATTTAGAAAGAAGTTTTTTGTGCAAGAAAATATGACGGCAGGAATTCTGATTTTTTAAATTTCCAATTGGTCAAAATTCAGTTTTTAATTAAAATCGATCAAAATGATTTAGTACGGTCAAATAATATCTATGCATCCTTATGGGAATCTCTATCTCACACTTTAAAGACAAAATTGTCCTTTGAGAGCATCACCATAATTTTATCATCGTATCCATCTGGTGTGGTTTAATTGATTAAAACACCAATTTATAGTTTAACTCGAGTCATTGAATCCCGACCAAACATTTCAAAAATGAAATTTGTTTAGAATATAGAATCCTGATGCTCTCACACAAACACCACAAAGACCACCATTTTCAATATCAGACATGGTGGAAGGATAGTGATGGTCTTAAAATCACTTAGCCATATGACAATATTTGAATACGAATTTTTAACGTCTCTCTCTCTCTCTCTCTCCAATCTAAATAACACTAAAATACTTATAGTAGGTATATACCTAGTAGCCAGGACTATAAAGTCTCTTTCGCTTCATCAACTACCGTATAGAGCTGTTAACGTAAACAAAAACAACAACAAAAAAAAATATAATGCTTAGGCGGATATGGTATTGCTGCTTCAATGACCCGACGTCGACGTTCACTTCAATAACCAACAAACCAACACGAACACTCAAATTTAAATTCGAAGTTCCCCGCATAAGTTCCCCGGGTAGAGTTAAATTGCCTCAGCTATTTGCATAATATTGTGTATTGGGTCCTTTTTATTTATTTCCTTGGTTTTTAGGTTTTTATTTTGCGAATCGTTAAAGCAGTTTCATAGCTACCTACAACTGCATACTTCGATAAAGGAAAATTGGGAATGATGGTATCGAGTGAGTAAACTAAAAAAAAAAGAAAAAAAAACAATTAAATGAGTAAATAAAAGTAAAATAAAATACAAGTAAAAACAAACGGCGCTGTGGCAAAATTACATAAACTGTGAAAGATCTACATTATATGTGCATTTATTTTTATAAAAAGCTTTTCTTTATTCTGGAAAGCTTATGGATACATCCTTTTAAAAGATTTGGCATTTTTATTTTGAAAGGTATCAATTTAGGAAAATAACTTTTGCATTCAATGAATTTAATTTATCAAGAGTAACAGATAACGATAAAAATTAAAGTAGAGTTTGATATAAAAAAACACGTATTTCTCAAAGAATGATTTAAGATTTTCGGGATTTTGAATTTTTGGGATTTTGACCGTCTCTCATTTTTATTATATTAACCATCGGGTTTTCGGGATTTGGATTTGCGGCATTTTGGATCTTCGGGATTTTAGATTTTCAGGATTTCAGATTTTCAGGATATTGGATTTTCGGGATTTTGGAATTTCAGGATCTTGGATTTTCGGGATTTTGACCGTCTCCCATTTTTATTATATTACTTATCGCTTATTTGAAGTTTGGTGATTGTTGAATTCTATTCGGGTTTTCGGGATTTTGGGTGTTCGGGATTTTGAATTTTCGAGATTTAGTATTTTTCCGAATTTTGGGTTTCCGGGATTTTGTTTTTTCGAGATTTTGGATTTTCGATATTTTAGATTTTCCGGATTTTGGATTCTCAGGATTTTGGATTTTTGGGATTTTGTCCGTCTCCCATTTTTATTATATTACACATCGCTTATTTGAAGTTTGGTGATTGTTGAATTCTATTCGGGTTTTCGGGATTTTCGAGATTTAGTGTTTTTCCGAATTTTGGGTTTTCGGGATTTTGTTTTTTCGGGATTTTGGATTTTCGGGATTTTAGATTTTCGGGATTTTGGGTTTTCAGGATTTGGATTTTGTGATTTCGGGATTTTCGATATTTTAGAATTTCCGGATTTTGGGTTTTCAGGATTTTGGATTTTTGGGATTTTAGATTTTTGGGATTTTGGATTTTCAGGATTTTGGATTTTTGGGATCTTAGATTTTCGGGAGATTGTATGTCTCCCATTTTTATTATTTTACACATCGTTTATTTGAAGTTTATTGGTTATCGTTGAATTCTATTTGGGTTTTTGGGATTTTGAATTTTCGCGATTTTGTGGTTTTGGGATTTTAGATTTTCGGTTTCACTGTTTCATTAACAGACAAATGTAGATGTAAGGAAAACAAAAAAAAAAGCAATTAGGCTTAATTTTTAGAGTATTTCTTTTGGATCACCAAACGAACAATTTTTGAAGGTACCTATCAAGGATTTCAGAGTCACATCTGAATTTCGTCCTTTGGCAAAACAATTCTACTGATTGAAATAATTAATTAATAAATATTGCAGTACATTCCTTCCAATCCCTGACTTTTATTAACGAAAAAATATTTGTTTCAGCACCTAAATTTTTTATTTCAAATTTCAAATACCTTGTTTTGAGTATAAAATATTTGGTTTTTATTGGTACAGTTACGAAAATACGAACGTCACAGATTATCCATCCCGAATATAAAACTTTTTGTCTATGATGTTAGTGCAATTAAAAGAAAGCAAAAAAACTGTTACAGTTTAATTAGGCTTTAGCTCTTCATTTTTGCCAGCTTAAAGGTAGCGGTTGGCTTAAAAGTAGAAACCAGATTTACCTTTGCAAAATATATGTAAGTATATAACCGTGAAGTGTATACAAATAAATAAATATGTAAATAAAAAAATATTCATGTATCTCGCTGTAAATCGTTGCCATAGCTACAACTGGAGTATGATATGGTATCATATTGATAGAAAAATAAAATAAAAATAAAAAATTTATAATTGTTTGCATTCGAAAAGAACTATCTGTCATATTTGTTCCTAATGAGAGGTAAACTCGACCAACAAATTCAGTACTCAAAGGGACATTTTTTTTTATATCTACCACCCTACATATTTACTTGGTAAACCAAATCAATTTTTTATTCAATTTTTACATCATACAAATTGTAATAATTTATTTTTTTTTTTTATTTTTTACAGATCAACCAGTTGCCATAATGAAAATGGGTTCTTCATTGAATCCTGATGATATTAAAGAAGGTGATGATGTTTATTTTGAATGCCAAATTCAATCAAACCCAAAGCCGTATAAGATGTCATGGTTTCACAATGTAAGTTCTATTTAAACTGATTATTAAAATATTATTTATATTCCCAAATCCAGGCTTTACCTATAACTTTTGAAGAATGTTTCCAATCCCATTTCGATGGTCTTCAACTATGCTGGTAGCATCTTATATACATACATGCTATGATTCTAGATTTTCTACGAATTCGTTAAGGTGTTCCACAAGGCTCTATACTAGGACAGTTACTCTTTTCTCTTTTTTTTTAAATGATCTGAATAAATAATGTTTACTAAGTTTTCCTGTTGATATAAATATAGTAATGACATGAAGATTGAGAAGAATTTTTGACTACGAAACTAAAACGCTTCTTATTCCTTTTTTCGAAAACTATTTATACTATCAGTCTTAAAGATTTTTTTGAGGTGGAAACTTCAAAATACTTTTGAAATGCGCCAACCAATTATGATTTTGATTTTGAACATCCCAACGCCAATACAAGGATTAAAAAGATATTTTTTGTATTAAATTACATGAATGAGCTTTTCAGAATTCATTGGTTCAAAATAAAAAAAAGTGGCATAGCAAAACAAATTTTTCTATGATGTTTGAATGTAAAGTTACGGAAAAGAAAAAATATATCAAATCGGTACCGTTTTTCTCTATGATAACTGAATTGGAGTACGTGGTTCTAGCTTGCCTCATATACATCGCAAAACAGTCATCAGTAGGGTTGCCAAATGCCCACATCTCAGTCTATTCTCAGTCTCAAAACTGGTATCGGTCTCGTAGTTAGTTTAAGTCATCAATGAACTGGTTGTCATTAAAAATTCGATTAAATAAGTATAAACTTTTTATCACAAACCTGGATGTTCAATAATTTATCATTTAAATGGCGCCCACAACAAAGGATATATGAAAATCCATCCATATTTGCTATATTTTATTTTTCTATAATTTAAATTCAAGATATCTCTTTGTCAAAGAATCTAAAGTTCCCTTGCAAGCTTTTATCCGACTAAATGTCAAAAAAGGAACAATCCTCGAATAAGCTTCATAAAACGAGACACTTTTACTAATTTCACAGTTAATTCATCTTAAGTGGCAGCATCTACATACATAGTTGCTTTTCTCATCCATGATGCATTCGAAAATGAAGCAAACGTACAACCCTCTTTCCAAAAGTGTCTTCTTCATCCTTCTCACTTCATATTCCTTACTTTACTTATCCTCTCACTAAATAGGGAATCCTACAACTCGTCTCTCATTTGTCGTCAATTTCTTTGCAACAAAATTACCCCTATTTGCTTGCAACATCCTCATCATTTCCATCCAACGTCATCTCGTTTTCTATCAACGAACGTTTTTCTAAGGACAAAAAAAAGAAAAACCAAACACAACATACAGAAGAAGAAGAAGAAGAAAAAAAAATGCACAAAATCAAAACAATTTCAACGGAAGATGAGAACGATGATGATGATGATGATGGTGTCAAAATGGAAAAGCTTATTTTTTTTTTTAGTCGCCCGCCCGTCACGCCGTCCGCCCCGCCGCCGCCGTCAAGATGAGAACACCGAGAGCGTCGAGTCTCATCATCAAGTACAAAGTTTATGCATATTGAAGTACATATTTTACATAATATACCGATTTCTTTTTTGTTAGCAGAGATTTTCGTATCTCTAATGCTCAAAAGGATACAAAGTAAATCTCATTACTTATTCATTTCGTATTATCGAAAAAGAATGCATGTGTACGTGAATTTTTTTTGTTTTTTTTTTTTTTGTCTTTGTGTTCATCCTCCATGTATAGCCTCATTATTATCCTGTACATCCTTGAAACGCGGTGTTGTCATCCACTAATGCTGTTCCAGCTGGCACACCAAAGATCTTGAAATAACAAAAAACAAAAATGAAAAAAAAAATCACGAACCAGAGCAAACACAAAGTAGTATATGAGACAACGGAAAAGAAAAATAATCCTAATGCTGCAAGCTCCATCCTTCAGCGTTGGTGGTTCACACGTCGTCGACGTCGGTAGTTCTCTTATTTTTTTTATGGTTTTTTTTTTTTTAGTTCAGTACCTCCATATAGTCTAGAGTATAAAAAAAGCATGATAAACTACAAACAACAACAAGAAAATTAAAAAAAAAAAAAAATAGAAACTGACGAGTTTTAACCATTCTAATAAAAACCTTCATGAATGAAGTCTTTTGGCTGTAGCGTCGTTGTCGCTGGGTTTCACTTGACTCTTGCATGGCTTACATTAAAGCACCGTCTATTTTGAAGAGTAAGGGTGAATTTCATCAAAGCGGTTTTTTTTTTCTTTTTTAGTAGTAAAAAAAAACACATTCTTGAGCAAATAATCAGTTTTATGATTTTTTTGGGAAAAAGATAAACAATCCATGACCAAGTCGAATAAGTATATGTACCTTACACGCTCTAACTGCCAATACTTTAGTCAAAATAGACATTGACATGTTGTCTTAGAAATAGAATTATGAAATTTTCCGCTACACAAGAATTTTAAAATATGTTTGTAGGTGTAGGTACTTACTTTCATAATCCTTTCACTAAAAAAAAACTAAGAATATCCAACAGCGAAAAAAAACTGCAAGAAAAATGTCAACTACTATTGATTTTTAACTTCCACTTCTCTTTGAGCTTAAATAAAATATTTCTCAGGGTCTTTAAAATCATACATTTTCAGCTAAATAACGGTTTTTGATGAAAAATCAATTTTTCAACTGATAAGCCAGGGAGCTGTAACGTTTTGAGGCCAATTAGAAGCCCGAGTCTAGATATTTACGCTAAATAGGGTACAGCAGCCTTACCATCAGTTAAATTTTAGTCCTGTTAGCTTATTGTAACATTGTAACAAAATATGGGAGACAATTTTATAAGAATCATTTAAATTAAAAAGTGCGTATACGCCCTAGTGCACATAGTAGTTTCATTTGTGTGGGTAAGGCTTTCAAGAGAGGGAAATGTGAGATATGTTAAAGGTCAATTTCCCACAACTGACACAAATGCACAGAGAACAAAAACTATTGAAAAAAAAATAATAAGATCAACATATCGATTTACATACTTTACTATAAAATCAGCAAAACCAGTTTTTCCAAATATATCAATTGAGTAACCGGATTGATTTACTGAAGAGAAAATTTCTGAAATCTAATACAATTTTCGTTAATTTTATTAAGAAAACACTTAAATATATGAAAATCGTATTGTTTTAAGAAAACTAACTTATTGAAATTCAATGTTTACAAATGCGAATACGAATTTCTGGAACAGACAGAGAAATGTTTCTACACGAAATTCTAATAATACAAACATTACTAATCATCATCACTGGCTCCACAACCAGGGTCCGGTCCTGGCCTCCTTCAACAAGTGCCTCCACCCATCATGGTCTTGAGCCGACGCCATCCAATTCCGAACCGCAAGGTTTCGGGCGTCCTAGTCTACGCCATCTCTCCACCGCAAGCATGGTCTACCACGCTGCCATCTACCATAGAAGGAACGGTTCCTCTTCGCTCATGCGAGATAGGTGTCCTGCCAACCGAAGTCTACAGAGCTTAATTTTTGTCACTATGTCTGCTTTAAGGTAGATTGCGTTGATTGTACCGTCTCCGGAATCCTTACTCCTTCCTTACTTATAGGGCCAACAATTCTCCTTGAGACTTTTCTCAGCAGTTTTGAAGTTATGGTTATATTTCTGGATTTGTAGAGCTTTGACAGACTATAGTAGGCTCTGTTGGGTTTGAGAAGCCACGTATTTTTTCTTCTATATTTTTATCGGCTGCTACTATTGACCCAAGGTATTTAAAGGACTGCACCACTCCAAATTCGTGCTCAACTACCTTCATAGTTGAACCAACTGTTCTTCTTGCATTCGACGTGCAGCTCCAGATTTTGTGCCGCCTGCTCGATCTCGATTCTTCTGATGATGTCAAAAGAACCGAACAAGCTGTACACGATTCCTTCATCCAGATCGAGGACAAACTCATTGCTGTTGAATTAAATAAGTCAATTAGAAGACAGTGCTATTTTTTTCATTTATTTTTGTTTGATTCGAAATAGCTTTTAATATCTTTTGGTGCACAAAAAATGAAATATGGTTTTTTCATAAAATCTTTGTAAAATTAACTGAACTTATCAAAAATTTCATCTTAACAAGCTCTGTTAATTTAAGAGTCCAAGTGAGGTCACTTGGATGAAATGTCAATTTTTGTGGACTTTAGGGGACCAAAGGACACTCCAGTCTGTGGTCTCTTAGCATTGCATTGCCATGAACGGAAGGTCCCATGCTTAATACTCAACAACAAGGAAAAGAACCGACACTTGAAAGAAACAATCAAACTGAATCTTAAACTAATAATTATTTTTGGTTGAAGGCGGACATTTTTTTTAGAATGTTCAATAAGAAGTTTTCCGTTGTTTTAAAACGATCTTCTTCTTGAATGAAAACAAAAAAACTTATAGTTTTTCTTTTATTTTATACGGTTCCTTTTTTTCTTTGTGCACATACCCACTGTAAAAAAAAATCTGAACATTGATTTTTATGAAAGTAAAAAGAATAAAGTAGCATAAAAAATCACCACAAAACCCGTTATTTTTTTAAAGTATAAATATTTAATGTGAAACCTTGGAAGAGGGTATTCTCCTAAAAAATGTTTAATTGAAAAAAAAAATAACGAATAATAATACTCGTTAAGCTATTTATTAAAAGAATAAAATATTGATTTTGAAATAATTAAGCCAACATTTTGTTTTGCTTTGAAAACAAAATTTTTCTATATCAAAGAGGGTAGGCTACAAAATCTCGAATTGAAAAATTTTGGAAAGCAACACAGATTTGAAAAAGAATTTTTTAGAATTTTTTAAGGATCAAGGAAAAATGTGTTTATAAGAACGAATTTCGTTTTGAATACGAAATATGAGTGGAAAAAAAAACCAGAGGAGGCTATATGCAGGTGGGATTGAATTACTAATCTATAAGAACTAAGGCAATATTAGCTAACTAAGGCAGAAGAACCTATCTCCCACACTAATAAGGGCTGATTTATTTTCTAAAAAAAATATTTTTCAAAAGAAAAAAAACACAAAATAGAAAGCTGGCTCCTGGAAATTTTTCATAGTTTAAAAAAAAAACACTAAAATGTTTGGCTAAAATTTCCACAAAAAAGAACACAATTTTCACGATGTTTGGAAATTTTTTTTTCTAGAAATTCTTTTTTATGGAAGAAGTCCTTTTCAAAAATTCTAGCCTAAGGAAAATTTCCAGGAGCCCCAGAAATTAATTTGGTTCTTAAGTTCTTCCAATTAATGAATCAATCTTTTGAATTTGAAAAACATTTTTGTATTTCCTTCGTTTTATTTTGAACGCGTTTCTATTTACTTTGAAAAGGAAACACTTTGGAAGTTCAACCAATAAATTCAATCATTTTTAGTTTGATTCTATTGACTAACAAATATTTCTAAAAAATCCTCCAACAGTGAATAAAAAAATAAGAAGAATAAATTTGTATGTCCTTCATATTTTTTGAGCTCATTAATTTTGTTCCCAGAATTTATTATTAAACCTTGAATGAATTCGCCTAAGGTGTTTCCTCGATCTGTGTGCGAGCGAAATTTCCTAAACCTACATCCTTCTTTGCCATCAACTAACGTCTAACAATTTCTTAGAATCCTTGTTTTATCGTTGCTGTTGTATTTTTCATCGCGTGCAAAATTCATGACTTTTTTTTTTTGTTTCACATACAGGGCAATGAATTGCATCACAACGTCTCGGCGGGAATAATCCTCTCAGATCAATCACTGGTGTTACAAAGCGTGACACGCGCATCAGCAGGTGATTACACTTGTATGGCAGCCAATCCAGAGGGTAAGGGCACCAGCAATCCTGTGACGTTAAGGGTCCGATGTAAGTACATATATTTTTCATATTTTTTCACTATTGTGCTCTGGTTTCTTTGTGTTTTAGTAATTCACAATTTGTTGCATTTTCGTGTTAAATAAGACTGTCTCTCAACAGCAAGGACATGAATCCTTTATTTTTTATTATTATTTTTTAAGGAAACGTTTTTCAATTATAATTCTTTTTTGTAGCACGCTCACGTTCGTTCGTTGGATGAAAATTGCATTTTTTTCAGTTTTTGTTTGTGAAAAAAAAAGAAAAACTTATTTCTTTTTTTAATTTCATATCGTGTGAGTGAGGGGGAGGGAAGGGAAGGGGGAGGGAAAACTGTTCATGAGACTGTGAGAAAAAGTTTGTATCTTTTCTGTGCTATACAAAAGTCTCTCCGGGCGATGTGTAATCGTTGACTTAACTCCGATTACGAAAACGAATAGAAAGAACGCAGAGGAGTAAGTGTCCTCTTACATTTTGTTATTATGTATTATAGTTAACTGAGAAAAAAAAAGAAACTGCTGATGATGTCTTATTTTCTGATCATCTTTAAGACTTTCGTAATGCCCAAGGAACAGAACTGCATCTGCTGATGATGACTATGCGATGATAAAAAGTATTGATGGGAGAAGAAAATGTGTGAAGAAAGCAGTAAAATGAAAGACACAGCTTGTCTGGCGTTAGTTTTTAATTGAAAAAGGTTAAAATTGTCTGGGAAATATGGATCAGGTGTAAGAAAAATATAAAAATGCTTGTTCGTGTCAGTTTTAAAAGTAGAATTAACTTTTGTAAATGGTTTCTTTCTTAAGGATAGACAAAAAAAGTTTAGTTTAAAATATTTTAAATTTCGCTTCTTTCGCATAAAAGAAAGGCATACCATGTTGTCTTAGCCAAATTTACAATGTTAGCCCCTTGAATCAATGTGTTGTGTCATTTTGAAAATCATAAGGGGTCGAAATCAAGTGAACACGTGGTCCTTGAAGGATTTTTTAGAAAATAAGTTGATACTTTAAACGACACAGACATGGAAACCAAGCAGTTGTTGAACATTTGATTTCTTAAAATGTTTGTTTTTTTAATTTTGCTTGCAACATTTTTTGTTTTAAAGTAATTTTTTTGAGAACTAAAATACGCCAAATCACAAGTTTGTAAATGTCAACTTCAAAGAAGTAGTTTTATCACGGGGAGGCCCAGAGAGTTGTTTGAAAAGTAGAAACAATTAAATACTGGCACACAGATACTGACTAACTGAATGATTGAATCGGAAGTTTGGTCAATAATGTTCTTACTTGGCTGTTCCCACACAGTTTTTGTTTATTGAATTTTTTCGGACAATCATTTTTTTGACAAGTAATTTTTTTGGAAAAGGTTTTTCATGGACGAAAACATTGTTCGACGATTTTAATTCCCCGATTTTTTTGGCAAATTTCTGCATTGCAAGGAAACAACACTTCAGAACGGGGCCAAAAAAAGTAGGATCAACAGGGGTAATTGTGAACAGGGGTAATTGTAAACACACCATGGACTCATTTTCACGTCCGAAAAGTTTGCAACGTAAAAGGTAAATTAGACCAAACTGCTATTCTGCTCTACGATGGCCACTCTAGTAATATCAGTGTTAGGATCGTTGAAGAGGCTTTGAAAAATAAAATACAATTGATGCGTTTTCCAAGTCATTTGACGGATAAACTGCAACCGCTCGACAAATTTTGTGGAAAGTCATAAAAGTTATGTTAATATAAATAAAATTTGTTTATTGTTGCCAGAGCCAAAAGCAACTGTTATTAAAGGAATTAAAACTTTAGAGTTTAATGCAAAAGTACCAATTATTGTAACGCAATTTTTGGAACTATTATTTTTAAAGAGTTAACCTTATTTCTCATTTATGTATTTTGAAATAAAACACTGAATAAAACATTTTTTAGTTCTGTATTAATTTTTTTTGGGGTAAATGTGAACTTCATTATTTTGATTTATTATTTTCTTTATCATGTGATTTAGTTTTCATACTGTACACTTTTGTACCAATTTTTTTTTATTCTACCTGACTTAGAAACCAAGTTCTATGTGTTCTCGTTTGCCTAAAAAATGACGGGGGAAAATGTAAATACCCAATTTTATGAAAAATAATAAGGACACACGTTTAAAATTTATTACTTTTCAATCCAAATTTAAGTTGCATCAACAAAAAAATGTTCAACATTGCATAGTTAGGCGGTTAAAACACTATAAATTAAAAAAAAATTGGAAAGTCGTTTACAATTACCCCCTTTGACCCTAGTAATGATAAGAGGATACCCAAAGGCCACACTAAGATGTGATTGGTTGCTTTGTGTGCTGCTGTGTTGAGGGGGTGTGGTGTTAGGTCATTGGTTTGATTTTTAGGGTTTGGAACACGAATAATTTTTTTAGTGTTGAACGTAATAAACGTGGTTTTGTGGGTTCTTGATGTGGTTCTCATGAAGTTGCGTGTCGCTGAGTCGCTATACCATTAGGTCACTAATTCACTGGATCACCAATTCTCTAAGCCCTCCACATGACCCAACACCATACCACCACAACACTGGTCTTTTGGTACCCTCAAATCCCAACGACTAACACTTTTTCTGCTTTTCTGCAGCACTTTATTTGCAAACTTCTTGATTTCTGACAACTGGCCCTAAAACGCAAACATTTTATCGAAAATTTTACATTTTTAAAAATGAGGAAAAGTCCCTTGTTTCTCAATTATTTTTTTTTCTGTTCTCACATAAACATAGGTATATGGGCCTTAATTCAACTGCCATTTTGTTGAAAAAATTCTTCAATAAAAAAACCATTGATCGCCATCAAAATGTCATTCCTTAGTTTAACTTAAAAAAAAAGCCTTGCACATCTTTTTTTAAATCGAAAACATAAAAGAATTCCAAAAAAAATAGAACAACAACTCATTGTTTTCTCTACGAATTCCACAACACAGATTCATCAGTGAGTTAAGAAACAACATAAAGAAATATAGAGAAAAATAATATTGTGATTTCGTTTTGTCAGAGAAGATTACAAAAAGGATTATCCGCTTTCTGTGTATAAGAGTATTTCTTACTCAGTTCGTTATGTTTTAAGATGCTTTTTTTTCCATTTCCTTTTAGAAGAACAAGGTCTCGACTTTCAAACTCTGTATTTTTATCCCTGTAAGAAAGATAGATTTCTTCTTCTTCTTCGCTTCTATATATGTTGAAAAAAATTTTATAAGATCTCTTATAATATATAAATTGTGTTATTTTCTTTGGTTTCCAAGTGGTTTATCCTTAAAATTGTTTAAAGATATGATAGTAGTGCTTACGTTGGTTGGGATGATTCATATACATTATACATTGTACATATCCTTGACATCATATTTTGGTTTCTTTTTTTCCTTTATTTTCGAAATAAGCTTTTCTCTTGGCATGTTGTACATTAAAACCAGAAACCTCGTTTTTGTATTATTATATATTTTTTTTCAATATTATAGAAATATGCTCATATGTGCATCTTTTGTATAACAATTTTTTTAATTTAATAAAAAATTGTGTGTTTTCAATTTCATTTATTTTTTTTTTAGATGCACCAATTTGTTCTATGGAACATGAGGAGCTGTTGGGAGCTCTTAAGCATGAAACTTTAATGTTAAAATGTGAAGTGGATGCATCACCACCGGCAGATTCGTATCATTGGACATTTAATTCTTCAGGAGAACAAACCGAATTACCCGCCAGGCTGCATTCAACAGAAGTAAGTTTAATTTTGCTTTTAGAAGTAAGGATTTATAATGCAATTGTCCGATGAACATTGAACATGTTTTGGGTTTAACGGTATCTTGTGTGCTAGTGAGCTGTGGACCCAATTTAAATAAATAACATTGTCGTCCTACATTAAATGGGTATGTTTTGGTTATAGGTTCACCGTAACTGTAGGTACTTGTGTATTTTGTGACTAGGTATATAGTTTTGAAGAGAGAGTATTTGAAAACTTGTTTAAAACCCATTTCTTGATTAAAACAAGATTTAAAGTAAATTGATTCAAGTACCTGAAAAATTGAGATTCTATTGTTTGGTTGCACCAATGTTTAACAAGTTTTTAAATTTTTAAATGGCGTGTTTTGTAATCTGTTAATTTTTTAGAAACAGTGAGATTTGACGCGGTGGTATGCTGACATAATGTAAACATAGAACGAGACTGCTTCCAGCGCTTCCATTACACTAAGGTGGAAGACTCAGCTGGCTTTTTTGAGCATATTTCTTGAGTGCGTTTTGCAGGCCCAGGCAGGCCCAGGCAAGACATAATCAGGGTCATTGCGGTATGTACCGGACACTGGTCTCTAGGAGAACATGCAGCTGAGTTGGGTATTCCTCACAACAACTATTGCCGTAGTTGTGGTGACCAATAAGAAAGGGAAGCAGTAATCCATTTCCTCTGCAAATTGCCCGCTTTGGCAAACATGAGAATGCAATCTTTTGGAAGTGCATTTTTTAACGACCTTAACAAGCTATCTGAGATCTTTTTTCTCAATGCGACAAAATGGCTCTAGCAAACTCCGCTTTGCAGCTTCTCTATAAATCTTTCCCCTTCAATCAAAACGGCGCACTACAGCGCCAATTGCGTGACAGCTATGTTGCCTTGTGATCGCCATTTCTACCTTCCTACCTATCTGAGTGCGGTTTGAAGTTAAACAACTCATATTAGCTTGGCTGATATGATAAATTCTTCAGGGAGTTTCAGGTCAATGTTCAATTAGGAGTGTTCTGAAGAATACACTTTCCGATTTGGAAGTGCTGATCTGGATGCCCCATTTCATGCAAAATTGAAAGAGATTGTTGACGTTGGTTTCTACCTTTCGATTGCTGTTAATGTTGATATGAATGTGGAGAGTGAGTCGCCAGCATATGAAAGGTTCTCACATTCTGTTGGAACAATTTGGTTAGATATCATGAAGCTGTAAAGAAAGGGACCCAGTTTTGAACCAGTTTTGAACTTTTGTATGTGACTTTTAGTTGTCCAGAAGTACGAAAAATTTCGGAGAAAAAAACAAAAGCAAAAAGAATTCTTATTACATTTTATATCCAGAAAGCATTGAACGGTGACATGATGACTTTTTGGAACGATTATGAACGATTGTTAGTCATGTTAAAATTTCTGCAGCGGATGCAGTGTGAGGGGTTTTCCTGTGCATAGTACTGTTTTTCAAAATTTCCTGACCTCTTTCAACAAGTGTCTCCACCTATTCCGGTCTCGAGCCGTCGCGACGCCACCCCAAGGCTTCGGGCGTCTCTCCAGTGCATGCATGGTCTACCACACTGTCGTCTACCATAGAATGTACCACAAAGGACTTTCCTCTTGGGTCATGCGAGCTAGAGCCCTGCCCACCGGAGTCTACCGAGCTTAATTTTTGTCACTATGCCTACTTCAAGGTAATGATTGTACCGTGTACGGAATCTTCCTTTCTCACATATGGGCCAAACACTTCTCCTTAAGACTTTTCTCTTTTTCTCTCGAACGCGGCTAAGAGGTCGGAGTGTCTTTTGCTAGGCATCCAAGTCACGGATCCATACATGAGTAGTGGCAAGACAATGGTCATGTTTCCTCTACAGCGGCAGTTTACGGTGAGATTTTTGGATTTGAAGAGCTTTGACAGATTATATAGTACGCTCTCTTAGATTTGAGAAGCAGCCCTCGTATTTCTTCTTCTATAGTGTTATCAAATCCAACTACTGACCCAAGGTATTGAAAGGATTGCACCACTTCAAATTCGTGCTCCGCTACCTTGACTGTTTGACCAATTGTTCCTCTCGCATTTGAGCTTTCAGCTATGCCTCTTTCCAATAACTAAGACAAATTGACTGCATTCTAATGGGTATCAGCTGCTTTTAAACATCAGATTAAATCAGTGTCCTACTATAAGCTTAAAATGTTGGTTTTACTTTTCAGCTTACAATTTGGCTTCAACTTTAAATCTTCGTGGTAGATATCAGCTCTTATAACTTTTTATACAAAAGGACGTCATTTTTAGTGTTTACAGCGCAAATTCAAGAACACGTTCTAAGTCTTCTCATCATTCTTTTCAGAAGTTATACAAGGACGAAAAAACATCCATATACTATATCACTTCTAAAGTCCTCTGCATTTTTGATAACAGCTATATGTTTTGAAAACGAATGGCTTACCTACCGTTGTATACTTTATTCTTTTGTTAGTTTTTTTTTTTTTTGTAATTCAACATGGTGTAACCTCGAACGTGCTCGTAAATTGTGCAGCATTTTTCTATTTCCATTCCATTCAAAAAGAAAACACACTTAACTCGTTAAAATCTAATCATTTTTTATTACCTTTGCTCATTTTGCCATTTTTGCAGACTGGATACTCGCGTCTGAATTACACTCCAACTACTGATCTGGACTACGGTGCGATATCCTGCTGGGGAAGAAACTCAATTGGAGTTCAGAAGACACCATGCATTTTTCAAATTGTAGCTGCAGGTAATTTAACAATTTTTTTTTTCGTATTATTTTTCTGTTTGCTTTTTTTTTTACATAATTTCTGGTCGTCAGCGCGTCTGTCGGTGGTGTTGGTGGTGGTGCGGTTTCATTGTCATGGGTCCTTTTAACTTAGATTACAACTTTCGTTATTTAAATGTCACATCAGAATGTCTGCAAAGTAACAGTAGGTACGAGTGCTCTCTTGCTCGGCAGAGTGGAGTTGGAAAAAAAAAGAATGAAAAAGTATAAAGGATTTGGCACGACGACGCCGCCGACGAACGACCGACGAGCTATGACGACCAATAGAATGTCTTCTTTTTTTTAACGTCTCTTTAGAATTTCACCAGAACTGGTAAAATGTCAAAGGAATCGCTTGGAGTCCTTTGCATAACACCAAACTCTCTTTTATATATATAAGTTCGTATTTATCTGTGCCTTGGACAGAGTGTGCAAGAATTTCTTGGAGTCATTGTCGTTCGTTTTGTTCACTGACTCGAGTGGAATTCAGCCAAAAGGGTTTATGACACAATGACTTTGGCATGGCTTGGCATTGGCATTGGCATTACCATCGTCAGCAAGCTAACGAACAAACTTCGTTTGATTTATTCATTCTCAGACGTTTCTCTGTGTCCTGGCAAAAAAAAAAAAAAAAACGACACATTCTTCCTTGTTGTTTTGCAAATTGAACAGAGTCAGAGTCCTCTGTACTGATGGAAATGGCACCTGAATTTGACCAAAAACTAATTAAGCTAGGTGTTTTGCAGGATCAGCATAATTGAATTCATTTTGGCCTTCGAGCATAGTTTTCATCTGTTTTTTTTTTTATCGTTTTTTTTTAACGTTCATCCTTCTTCATGTTTACTATCTGTGAACATTTTTTTTTCGTTTCTTCAATTTTATCGTTTTTTTTTTTTATTTTCTATTTTTACAGGACGACCTTTTCCATTGCAAAACTGCACGGTAACAAATCAATCAACGGATTCATTGCAAGTTGACTGCATTGAAGGTTTCGATGGTGGATTGCCACAAGGATTCATCATGGAATTAGTTGAGCTCTCTACATTGCGGGTGGCAAGAAATTTAAGTCTGACGGTGAGTAGTAGTAGGTATATGTATACATATATGTATATAAGAAATGGTATATTATAGTACACAAATGATTATCATTTTAATTTGAATTTTTTGTGCACGTTAAGGTGAATTTCCAAAAAAAGTTTTTTTTTTTAGATAAAAAATGAAATAAATTGTTTTATTTGTTTTTGTGAAATCAAAAAAAAAACTTTATCGAAATTTCTCGTGCTAAATTGGTACGATTCGCAGAAAAGTACCGTTAGCATTATCGACTGCGAAAATAAGATTTGATTTTTTTCTTGAAATCAATTTTAGAATGTGACAAAATAAGTCGTTTGAAATGTATTAAAGAAAGATTTGGGAATTTGGGTTCCTATAGGTATACTTGTATTTTGATAAAATCAATTAACGTGTTTTTTTAAGTTGAATGTTGAAAATTCTAGTATATTAAATAGAAAACCAAAACGCAATATCTAAATTAAGATAAACTATTCTAGTATTTTCGAAAAAAAATTTCACGTTATTTTTGGACCTTCAATTTACGAACTTTAAAAATTTTAAGGTAGCATTTTTTAAATACTGAAAAATGTATTTCAAGCTATAATTTTTCAAAGCAATGTTAATATCAAAATGTAAATCACGGATCAATTATAATTTTGAAGCAATTTATACGAGATGCCTGCATGACAGGCGAGATGAAAACATAATGTTTTCGCAAAGCTAGCATTTGAACCGCAAAAAATATTCTCGTCCATTTTGTTTTCGAATCAGATTTAGCGTTTTTTTGTCTCAGAAAATTGTGTGTTTATATTTGTGATGTACTAATTTAAAAAATAAAATAATTTTGATGCATCTTGTCAAAAAAAATATTTGTAGTTTTCCTTCGAAATGAAAATAAAAATTTGTTTTTATTTTAGGCCAATTTTTTGGTCAACATTTTTGAAAGTAGTGAAAAAGTTTTTTTTTTCATTTTTGGAATACAAATAATTTAAAAAGAAATCAAAATTAATTTTTAATTTTTACCTTCCGAGGGTTGATTTCAAAAATTCAAATTTTAAAAGCTTTCGTATGTAATTTAAGTGTAACTTTTGGAAAATTAATCTAATTTTGAAGAAAAAGTTCTTTGATTTTTTATTAATTTTCAAACAAAAATTCACAGGCTAATTTCTATTTTTTATAATTTCACAAATTTTCAAAAGAGTTTTTATTTTTTCGTATTTAGGGTCAAAACCCTGAATGTGCAAACAAAAAATTGGAATACACAATTTTTAAATACATACTTGGAAAACCTGAATTTTGGACAGTTTCAAAATATAAACCAGTTTTTAGAAAAACTATTTTCATCGAAATAAAACATTTAATCCAAAATGTTGTTCTGAATTTTCTGTCGGTTAATGACAGTCCAATCAAGTAGAACTAAAGATCATCAATGGCTATCAGAACAATGAAGACAAACCGAGGAAAAAATGTATTTTAAGTTAAATTATATTAGTTATAGTAATTTGTTTTTATCTTTTTGGTGTTTTGTTATCTATCAAAGTTTTTCTTTAAATTTTTAAAAAGAAAAACTTACAACGAACAAAATGTCATCTTTTTAAAAACAACCAAAGGTTTCTTTAAAAATATTCGTCTTTTCTATGAAAGCAACCCAATATAAGTTCCACAGAAAAAAAAAATACGTATCCGCCTGAGTGTACTTACCACCCGCACCCACTATTTCATTGTCAACATTTCTGTGGGTTGACTTCACTTAATGTTTGTTTGACCATCGTTTTTGAAAAGTTTGTGAAACTGCAGAAATAATAAAATATAAATGGGTTTCTAAGGTGAACCATTCATTGAAATATTGTGAAATTGTGTGTATAAAAAATTATGAAAAAGAACAGAATTTTCTGTTGTGATGCTACGAATACAAAGAAACAACATGACATTATTTTTTGTTCTAATATTTTACATAGAAAAATAATGTATTGCCAATCAAAGGTATTTCTGGGATATTCTGTGAATTACAATGCCATGCCAATTCTTCAGAATTATCATATATTCTTTCACATTGCAGATTCGGTATATCTGGATGCTGTGAATTTAGAATCATTTTTAAGTATTTTTGTGACGCTGTGAAAGAGGGGGAAGTAGGAACTAAGAGAAGGAAGAAGCTTAATTTTTAGTGCATCTTTAAGTCTTTCGAAGCATTTATAAACACATTCAGAAAAAAAAGTTATCAAGCATTTAGTACGGATCGATAGGATCCGTTCTTAAATTATAATTTTTAAAAGAAGGGTATTTTTTAAAAAATAAAATAGACTTTTTTTCAAAAATCTAAACTAAATTTTTTGCCAGAATTTTGACATGTATGTTTTACTATTTATGTAAAATAAAAATATGATCCCATGACAGTTTCCGTTATTAACGGTTTTGAAAATTAAAAAAAAATTTTGGGTTCATTAGCCGAGAGAAATTTTTTTTACAACCTGAAAATCACAAAAAAAAAAAGCCTAGCCTAGCCTAGTTTAAATACGCCGCGCCGGCTGTTAAGCAGCTATTTTCTGTTAGTTACAGCTTTAATAATTGATGGTGCTTTCTAGCTGAATATATGATTATTGAGGTATTGAATAATCCATAACTGAAAAATCCTCTTGAGTTAAATAATTATTGGAATATTGCATGACAATTTTGGGATATCGGTTTAGCTTTGGTTGCTGAGAAAGACTCCGGTTAAAAAAGAAATACTGAAACAAATTTAAACAGTTCTTTCCAATGTTCAAAAATATATTTTCGGAAATTTAAAAACCCAGAAAACTATTTAATCTAGACCTTTTTTATTCGAATTGCAATTTCGTGACTATTTCGGATTACCCGATTAAATACAAAAAAAAATCCAATTTTTTTCCGCTTCGTTAAACAATACATTTTTAGAAAATTAGAATCCCTCTGAAAACTATTTTAAAATGAAGCCCTAGCATATAGGAATGCAGTTGGCTATTTCGTTAGAGCACTTACCGTAAAAGTAACGATAAAAGAATGAGAGACAGAGAACGTTAGGCCGGTGTTCAATTGACGTAAAAGTATCCATGATGTCCCTGTCTCTGATCATTTTGAAGGCTCGTCTTTGTATACTGTCCAAGAGGCTTAAGTAAGTTGCTGGAGCACCAGCCCAGAGATGGCAGTTATACTCAAGCTTTGGACGTATATAACTTTCATAGATAATAGCCAGATCAGAAGGGGAAAAGCATCTCCAAAAGAAACCCAAGCATCTTGCGACATTTTTGGCGACGTAAGTATGTGATCATTCCACAAAAGATGCACATACCTAAAATCGTAAGCTGATAAGTTTCTTCGATGCAAGTGCCACTCATAGATAATGGGGTACGCCTCGCTTTAACGACAGAAGGCAGCATTGAGTTTTCGAACCATTAATTTCTAGGTACGCGATTTCTTTATCCCCATTGTACAATGCTGTCTAAGTCAGAATTTAATGTACTTATCATATTTAGCCGTTTCAGTTCCACGTCCGAAAAGCAGGGATGTGAATCTGGAAACGAATATAAAAAGCTAAGGGTACTACCGTCAGCAATACATTGCATATTCTTGTTTAGCTATGTACGGAATAATAAATTTTACCTGTTGTTGAATCCCTTAAACCTTTTAACGTTAAAGATATTTTCAATCAAAAACTAATAATAAATTCCATTCATAAGTACATACCTATAGACCAATTGAATTTATTCCTGAAACTTCTGCAAACCTTTATTCTAAAAAAAACTCCATAACTTTTTATCCTGTCACTCCTTATAAATCTTATGTCGAAAGAGATAAGCTTTATAGAATATTGACAAACATATTTCGTTCTTTTTCCTGCTCAAAAATAAAACTTATTTCATTTAGCATCCAAACCCACAAAACTATCGATCCAAATGCAATAACTTCAATCTATAGGTACCTATAATATACAAAATACAAATAAATATATATGAACCCGCAATATTACATATTACAACCTCAGCGTACCTCTTGGTTCCCTCTTTTTATATATATTCTGGATTCAATTGAACTTTCATTACCTGTAATTGCAATAGTAACATACCCTTAGCTTTTGAATTTTATCCTACCCCCTCCCCATCCCCCACTTAGATCCTTTGCAATACAAAAATTTGTCGTTTTCTCTTCTTCAACCTCATTGCCGATACCAGGGAACTTTTACAATAACGATAGAAAATAAGTCGCACAAGGACCCTCGTGTAACTATAAACATTTTTCCCCATACAAACATTGACTTAAAAATCAAAAATAAAAAAAAAAAAAAAAGACTGAGAAGCAGTACCAATATCCCGATATAAGTTAAACCACTAGACATCGTCCTTGAGGCTCCATATTGGAGCCGAGTAGAGTGGAGTGTATGAACTAATATTTACATTTCAATAAAATGAAATGAAAATTCGAACTCCATGCGATTTTTGTCGTCCTTGTAGGTTCGAGTTTTCATCCACTATACGATATACATTTTCCTGTAAAGTTTTCAATGTGGCCCAGACCGACATGGCTTTCCTTACAAAACGTCTACACTTTAATTAAATTCGTTTTGAATAGAAAGAGAACAATATGTACATACACAGAGGTACCTATAGTTTACGTTAGCGTGTAAAGTCGTCGGTTGGTCAGGTAGGTATTATCGGTAGGTACAAGTCAATATGTAAAACTGTTACTCTGTATAGAAATACTCTACAAAGGAAGGTGAAATTATTTGAATATATAGGTCGAATCCTTCGGTCCGTAAGGAAAGGGAAAATTTTGTTCGACATCCCATAGAAAAGACTAAGAAGGATTTTTGCATTCTTTCAAATCCCCAGCCGACAATCGCAAAAAGGAATGACAAACATTTAAACACACACACACTGTACTCACACACAGTCAAACAAATAAAGGAATGAAGTAATTTTTTTTTTTTGTAAAGTTTCAAAAGATATGGAATGGTAGAATTTTTTGGCATTCAAAGTATGCAGATGCAAATCGGACTAGAAACCAAGTTTTTCTATATCTATACTGTAGCATGTGGATGTGAACTCGAAAGGAATAAAAAAAAATTATGCTAATGTAAAAGGCATGGAAAATAGTTAATGGTATACCTTTAAAACGAGATATGTGCTGTGCATATAATATTTATGTGTGCGAATTCGCATAGATACATAGGGAGGTAGTTTTAAAGTTATGCTGTTGTTTGAATATGAATGCTAAATTGTTTGTCTTTATTAAAATGGATAAATTCGAGTTTTAAGTCTTAACTTTAAATAACTTGGGCAAAAGTAAATATGTTACACATGCGGTAGGTATAGCTACAGAAATTTTTGGTTAAAGGTATGTAACTATTTAAAAATTGGAATCCTTTTAAAGTTGAGATATATTTTCGAAAATATGGGAACTTTCATTAAAAATGATGTTTCCTATACATAAATCTAGACAAAAAAGGGCCAAAGGGGGTAATTGTAAACGATTTTGCATTTGTAAAACTTATAACAGCTTAACTATGCGATGTTGAAAATTTTTGTGGATGCAGCTTAAATTTGGATTGTATCATCTATTGAAAAGTAATAAATTTTGAACATTTTTGTTTATTATTTTTCATAAAATTGACTATTTACATTTACCCCCGTCTTTAGGGAGACGAGAAAAATGAGGTAAATAAAAACATAGAACTTGTTATCTAAGGCAGGTAGTTACGCACAACACTGATTGGGCATTGGAATGTTGAACTGATAGCCATTAGTTGTGATGGAGTAATTTACTCCGTAAGCGAATTAATTTCCATCTATTGTTATTCTCGCGATTTTGAAATTATTCATTAAGTTGTTCTATGACAAATTTTTTTGGCGATTTTTTTAACACTTTTTTCTAAGTGATCTTTTTTTCCATTTTGTTTCATGTGTTTTGAGAGAAAAAAAAAATATAAACGAAATTTTCCATCGACTAAATTTTATTTCCCCAACTATTTTTTTTTTAATTATTTTAGGTATCAAAAACTATTTCTCTTTAAATATTTCTGAAACCACTCAAAGTATCTACCTAATTTTAAAAAAGGGCCAAACTTGGTTCTTGTTTTAATGGAGGATAGAAAATATAAATAAAAATTTGCGTCATCACATCATGTCACTTGGAGATTCCATTGCCCAATGTAATTTTTGTTATTTGTGCATAGTTTGTGAAAAAATCTTCAATTCTTGCATAAAGTCATTCAAAATGTTGTAAATAACAAATCACTGACATATATATTTTTAAATTATAAATTGGCTTTGCAGATGAATAATACAGTTATTAAAATAGTTGAATTATATGGCGGAAAATTTTTCAAAATTTTGAATTTTCCCAAAAATAGAAAAAAAAATTACAGTGGTGGTCCAGTATAACGAACGTTTTTTCATACAAACCCCTCTTTTATAATCGTCAATGATTAAATTGTTGCTTCCACTGTAAGACGTTTGCGCGACGACATCTTGCAGAACTTTCTTATTCAGCATCAGACATGAAACTGAGAAACCATGTTAAATATTCCAGACGCCAAAAAACTTAAAACAACAAAAAATGGGACTAAAAATCCGTTACACTTTTGTGCATAGAGAACGGGGCAACTGTTTACATCCACGAAGACGAATTCGAAAACATAGTTCTATCATGATGACAGTCGAAGGAGGTGACATCTAAAGTGTCGGGGCAATTCTTCCTTAATTTTTTTGGGGAAAAGGTTATGGAGATTTTAATGGATATTTAGTGGCAATGGAAATACAATCTCCTCTCCTATTCCCAATTTCAGTGCTTGATAGAATCCCCAAATCAGATTCTACAACTTAAAAATGCAGCGCCACCACAAGGGTCGGGGCAACATTAAAAAATACTCGCCATAACTAAGCAAGCAAAAAAAAGACAATTGTGTAATGGGAAATTGTGTATTTAACTTCTAATGTTATAATGAATATATATATGTTAGTAGATACTTAAACATTTACAGTAATTATTTTTCATTTTCTGAAATTCATTATTTGTTAGTTAAATAGAAAACCTAATGGACGACTTGAAAAAAGTGTTAGTAATATCGATCATTCGTTATACTGGACCACCACTGTATTCTGAAAATTTGAGTCTAAAAAAAAAACATTAGTTTGAATTTTTTTAACCTTCGTTATTTTTGAAAAATGAAAATTTTGGTACACATGTATATGGTTTTCAATTTTTTCAGAATTTTAAAAAACATTTTTTTTATTTAAAAACAGCAAAAATCTTTTAAAATTAGTTGCATTTCTGTACATTAAAAAAAACTAGTATACGCACAAGTGACCCATTATTACTATTTTATTATTTTATCGCATATATTATCTTATTCTATTTTATTTCTCACTGAAAAATTTATTGAAATAAATCAGTTAAAAAAAATAGAGAAAGGAGTGAAATTAAGAGCTGGAAGTAGGCTTTCTGGTGTTTTAAAATATATAAGTAGATAGGTACTAATTAAACTGTAAGTGCATTTTCTAGTTCTTTCAATCACTATAATATTTCTTTACATGTAGCTTATCATTTTCTTTTTATTTATAAACAAAACAGAAACATCATAGGTACATAGTTTATTAAAAATGATTTAATCTATTTGTTTTCTTTTTTCCAGCGAGCGCCTGTTAGTTTTTTCGTTGATAGCTTGGAAACGGGCACATCCTATCGCATAATACTATTTGCTATAAATGCTAAAGGACGCTCAGAGGCAACAGTAATTGATGATATTACTTTTAAAGGCGTTGCAAAGTTCACAGGTAAGTGCATTTCCGTTAAATTAATTTGAGTCATCATTGACTGGGTAATTTCCGACAGAATAGTGGGAAAAATAACAGTTGCTACGTCACATATTGGTAAATTTATAATTGACTCATCAATAAAAATCTTCACCAAAAGTATTCGAATTAAATATAAAAAAGAATGTTTTAATGGGTAGACGAGAAGAGAGTATTTTTTATTGCCATCAACTAGATCAAGAGTCTGCTATAATATCAAATACCGGTAAGCAGCATTCATATATTTTTTTTTTATTGCTCCTGGGCATCTTTTGTTATTTTTTATTGAAATATCCCTATGTGGTCGTAAACATATAAATTTGATAGAACTTGACACTTTCGTGTCCTTCTTCTATTCTTGCAATAACAACAACAAGTCGATCGAAGACTTCTTATAGCATAATATGTTTCCCATAAAAAAAAATAATCCCAAACCGACACAATGCGAGCACTCAATTCAACACGCTCGCTTTGAGCACAATATATTTATTACTCCAACCAAAGAGAATACAATTTATAACAATAAATTTGATATGATACCGTTAGCATATAATGCAATTCAATTTGATGGATGTGCCACATCGAATTGTTATCAGCTATTCGTATTCATTGGTGTTATCCTTTTTATCTTAAGCTTTTGTGTTTGTCCTTGTCTCTGTGGATATATATTCTACTATATAGACATTGAGGTATAAAATGTGGTTAAGTAGAGCATATTATCATATACCGTTGGAGTTTGTACATCCTCTGGCATGTCCTGATATCTTACACGCCTTGCCTTACACTCTCACCATACCGACCGAACATATTATGCTTTCTTGAAGCAATTTCCCTGAGAGAAACGAATCAGAGTTCACAAAACTTTAAAGTGGCATAGAATGCAAAATAGAAAATGAAAAAAACAAAACTGGATATAAAAACAAAAAAAAAAAAAAATAACTGTTATGGAACGAGTAATATGAAAAGTTTTCCTTTTTCAGGATTGTTTTTCCTGTGCTCTCTTCTACAGCTATAGGAACAAGTACAAAGGCTTTAGGACGAACTACATACATATGTATGTATATACAAAATGTAGGTACCAGGGTTCGTGAAAGTATAAGAATTTTGAATAGCGCAGCAGGAAGGCAAAGTCCCATGTTTAATTCATGGGAATTTCAATTAAATTCGCTGGTTGTGTTTTTAGGGGTTATTTGGTACTTCTGTCATTGTGAATGTGCCGCAGTATACA
Source organism: Syrphus vitripennis (assembly GCA_958431115.1). NCBI lineage: Eukaryota > Metazoa > Arthropoda > Insecta > Diptera > Syrphidae > Syrphus > Syrphus vitripennis. Next base: position 18,680,909 of record OY288108.1, on the reverse strand, counting down.
GAAAGGAATTCAAAGCATTTGTGGTCATCACACAGTTTTTGCATGAATAAATAATGTGGCTTTAATGACAGCTCTCTCTCTCTCTCTCTATATACCAATCTACATATAGGTACTGGTACATACCTAAACGTGCATAGTTGGTTGTGTGTGTTTATAAAAAATATCCTGATGACATTGAAGTTTTATCATTCATTTGACATTGCAAACATAGATTTTTTTTGTTGTTTTTATTACCATTGCCATAACTTACATTAAAAAAAATATAACAGAATGTTTCACTACAGTTGATTCGTTATTTTCCAGTCATTCGGAAAATTGTGCAAAAAAAAGTTAACCAACAAAATTGCATAATTGGGCTTTTTCCAAGAAAGTGCAGATAATTTTGAGGGGTTAATTGACATCATCAGATTATTTTTATTTCAGTTGAATTATTTGGATGCAAAATTCCGTTATATTTTTGTACTATTGGTTACTTGGTCTATATTATGAGTGGTTATTTTTACAAAGCCACGATATAGTTTTTAATTCAATTTTTACGTCCACATCTTAATTAGTCTTGTAACTGTGTGACGGACTTCATTATAAAGCATAGAAAAGTTGAAGTATATTCCTGCTGTAATAAGTTTTTTTTTAAAGCGTTCTTTGACTTAATTTCTATTGGGCAAAAAGGGAACGAAATTGATGTAATTGTCTATAGCCTTTGTTTTAGTTCATCTAGAAGTGTTTTTTTTTAACCAATTATATATTTTAAATTTTCAAAGCTCAAAGACATTGCAAAAGCAATTTTTTTTTGTAATTCACAAAAACACAACTGAATCTCAATTTATCATTGACTCACCCAGAAACACCTTTATCAACTTACAATTTTGGTTTCGATTTTTAAATTAAAAAGTTATTCTAAGCTAAGCTAAAATGGTGGTATAGACGTTGTTAATAGAAGTAACATTGCTACTGGAGTAAATTTTGACATAAACAATTTCTTAAATATCTTTACTGGAGCTGTTCCTTAAATGTCTTCATGGAGTGAAAACTGATATAAGCATTCCTCAGAATTTGCTCAAATGTGTGAACAATGAATTTTATATAGATTCAGTTAGGCATGTTTTGGATTTGTATAAAAAATCGAGAATGCCAAAAATATAGTCCCACAGTTCTGCATGTCCGCTATCGGTCGATCTTTCCATAGTCCATTACGAAAAAACTATTTATCTCAAAAATTGCTTAACCGATTTTTATAATTATTTGGTTAAAAATTTTCGTAAAAAAACCGTTATATACTGTTCCTGACATAGAAATGAATTTTTTTGTTTTGATGTTCTCATAAAGTCCTATAGAATCCTAATAATAATCAATAGAAAAATTTTCAAAAAAAAAATACTTTTTGGATTTTTGAAAAACATATATTTTTTTTTTAAATTTAACATTTTTAAAACGGGTGGATGTTTTTTGAAATTTTAATTCTGAATGCATATTATAAAATATTAAGAGATGTCATAATTTTTTTATAACAATACTTAAGGAATGTTTTACATGAAAAACCATTTTTTGAAAAAAATCGTTGCCATATAAGTTCCCTTTTTAATTTTTTGAAGTAGCTTCTTATACTATTACTATTTGAATTTATTTATTAAAATATTTTAAATTAGTTTCATAGTTTAGCTAAAAATAAATGTAAAATCCTTAAAATGGATTTAAACATAATTTTTTAAAGCTTAACATTCTGACAACGCAAATATTTTAGGTTTAGAAAAAAAAAGCAGCATCATAAACCTCTTGAATAAACCATTAGTTTGAACAGGTGTAACCAGGTTAACCAAAACCAATCTTTCCAACCAACAAATTGTCCATTTCATCTCTTTTAAATTGTATCAATAATTAACACAATCAATTTAAACAAACCACTTTCTCAATAACAATCACAAAATATCCTCCATCTACTAATAAAATAGATTAAACAAAATGAAATCCACCAAATTACCACAAATATTTATATGTACAATTTTCTAATTGCAGGTCCATCTAATGGCCTCACAGTGCCCCTTTCACCATTTCTTGCTGGCCTTACATTATTTGCAGCTCTTCTATTTGCCATTGCATGCATAATCCTAGCAGCTCTCTATCGGAGATACTCAAACAAGTAAGTCAATATATATATCCCCAGCTCTCTAATAATAGTCCTAAGCAAAAATAAAAAATTTATGTATATTTGTATGTAACTAGTCCTTTATATCTATCTGTACAGCCACAAATCCACTTTATTGTGGTAATAGCTTTTATTGCGTAAATAAATTTCCTCATCCTCCAACGTTCCAATTATATTATGTAAGCAGCACTTCATATCCCAAGGACAGTGTTTCATCCACAAATAATAAAAAAAAAAAAAATCAACAAAAACAACAACAAAAGAGGGGGAAGACTCGACAAAAACCATTCACCCGATCAGGTATCAATTTCATCAAAATAGCCCATCAATTTGCTCCTTGTCGACCCTCTCGATCGTTCCTCCTTGTTTTTATACGTACATATATCTAGGCAAACATTGATGGTTACGAGAGATTTAATTAAATGACATCGAAGTGCAAAATGTTTGGATTCAACGAGCAAATAGCGATAGCGATGGCGATGGCTATGGCGTTTCCCAAGTCAAAACCCAAACCAAAACTAAAGCTGTAAAACACTGTTCCCAATTTATGGGTCTAGTTTTTGAAGCCCTCCTAAATTACATGCTCCCATGCCCTGCCCACCCAATAACATCCTCTATAGTAGCAGTAGTTATAGGTATATACGAGTATAAGTATAGCTTCTGATATTTAGTATGAATTTCAACATGGCCCCCGTTACCACTGTCATCTATGGTGTATGTATAATGTTTTGTCGTTTGCTTTTTCAATAATAGAAACAGTGAAGCCAATTTGAAATCTGCCAAACATACCCAGCTGTCGATAATGCCATCCGATTGTCAGTTAGATCCACTTCAAGCCAACCATCACCATCATCATCATCATAATCAACATCAACAGCATCAGCATCAGCAGCAGCAGCACAATCATCAGCATCATTTGAGCGGTGCTGGCAGCCTTACAACAACAACAACAATGGCAAATACGCCATTAGGTAGTACCACAACGAATCCGCATGATGGCCATCATCAACAGAGTCCACAAATGATGGGTGACCCACCCGAAGGTGATGACACAGATCCAGATGTTATTCCAAATCAATATGGTGAGTTTGCAAAAAAAAAAAAATTTACAAAAAATAGCAAACATATTTTTATTCATATTCGCCACCCTACTTTACCTCAACCAACCCACTCGTAAATATATAGGGACACTCACGGAGAGGGTAGAAATATTGAATTACCGTAGTTGACTTTATGAATAACGAAACACATCAGTGAACCAACGAGCTCCCTAAATAATAAACACATGCGTCTGCTTTGAATGTCCCTTCTCACAGAGCAAGCTTAGAGTGGCTTATTATTTTGTGTCGTAAGTTTGACACACGTAATGAGTAAGGATGTTAGGAAAAGATACAGTTTCATGCAAAGGATTGAAGCTAGGGGATAATTCTGCAATTATTTGTACTTGCAAATTACAGCCGAATTTAGTTTCGTTTCTGGAAAAGAAAAAAAAAGATAATTCCAAAAAAAAAATAGAAAAGTCACAACATTTTTTGAACAGTTTTTTACAGTTTTGAAAATCGTTCTTCAATGACTTCAAGATAAAAAAAATATATTTTCCCTTTTTTTCAGGTTTTGTAGTATACTGCCTCTGTACCAATTCACAATGGGAAATTCCAATTGAAAAAAATATTCGCCTCAAATTAGGAGGGTTTTAATTTACAAACATATCTTACAAAATTCAAAGTTCAATAATATTTTCTCTATAAAATCAATAAGTTAAATCTTATAATATGGAAATGACATTTGTTTTGTGTCTTTTGAAATTGTTGTTAATACGGGAATCTTATTGATTTTTGAATAGTTTTTTTTTTGTCCATCTTATATTTTTTTGCAGCAATTTGATCAGAAAATTTTCTTTAATCAGTGGCTATAATTTGGAATACAACATAATTGTACAATGTAGAACTACTGTAAAGGTCAATTTGTGACTACCGTTTAGCCAAAACTAATTAATCTGAAAAACTCTTACGATTTTAATAAAATATTTTCTGTAGGTTTCTGAAGTTGGGAACTAATTAAAATTACTAAACCAAAAAATATTTTTCGAAAAACCCTTTAAATGAAAACTGCCAAGGAACCGGATTGTTGATTTTCAATTTTCCTCGATTTTAAGTATATTGGAAACAAAAATAAAATAAAAAATATTTTTTTGGATTTGTGAAAAAATTTTGTTTTTTGAAAACTCAATATGTGATTATTTTTTTTTTGTTTCAAATTTTTTTTAAGTGTATTTATTATTAAATAAAAAAAAAAACATAAAATGGATTTAAAGGTATTGAACCTGAACACTTCCGATTCCCAGCTGAACGCTTTTCATTTTTGCCAATTCGAAATGGAAAAATCTAATGATAAAATTTAATCGCCTCAAAGGAATGATCTTCTTGTATGCATTCAAACTTTGTATGTATGTACAATGTACATGTACATCCATTCATTTGTTGGGATTGAATTTGAATAATTAAATTAAATTATAGAAATTTTTGTCTATATTAAATTGTTAATATTTAAAACTGAATATTAATTTCTTTTTCAATACTTTTTATTGTTTAAGAAATTATTTTTGAAAAATCGCTGTAACAATTCTGTTTTTTTTTCGAATATTCATATTTTTTTGGTATTAATACTTATTTGGCTTAATTTAAATAAAAACAAATTTTTTTTTCTGATAAAATTGTAGTTTTCATAAATTTTTTTATTCTAAATCACTTTAACAAGTAAACATTGCAATTCAGTGGTGTACGACTATTTTAAGTTTTTTTTTTTCTGAGTTACATTGTTTTAAAATTATGTAGAATACGCCATTCATTATTTGTTATCCCCGTATTCTCTTTAACGATTTTATAAATTCTGAAACAATGTTACTTATGAATATGCTCACGTTTCTAAAACAATTTACCAAAATTCGAAGAAAAAAAAATTTTTATATTGGAAAATTCTTGCAAAAACAGTTTACGTGATTTAATTGAGCTATTGTTATGATGTGTATTTTCTCAGAGCTTGAGAATACAGCTATAATTTATTTTTGCTAACTATGTACCCGTTAGCTGTCATGCATGGCCCATAAAACGAGTGAATTAATTAAGAAAACAAAACATTTGTAACTTTTTCCAATGTTGTTGCAAAATTAAAGTTCACAACGGTAAATTCTAGAATTTCCCCATTTTGGGAATTCGCAGTAGCGTATATATAACGAATTTTTCGCCTGTATTTTTTTTTAAGTCCAAATCCGGCCTTAATGATGCATCCTGTGAACAAGAACTTTCCACCTTCAACTTGTACAGCGGCTATTATTTACATTATTAACCATTTTGTAATCTGATGTTCTGTCATTCACTCTAGCTGACATTTGAGGAGTTAAGGAACAAAAGACGTCATTTCCAATTCTCAACCATGAATTCTATCGATTGTCATGAAGAGTCGGTTCAAAAATTAAAAATAATCAAGAAGTTATTTTTTGGAGAGAATGTGACATTTGCATGTATTTCTATTGAAGGCTGACATTTCCATTTTTTTTTCAAGGTTTATTAAAAAATTCTTGCGTTTTTTTCTGTTTCTGTCTTTTACTTTGTCTCTTCATGTATCAGAATTTTCACCACACAAAACAATAATTATTAAACGCTTAACATTTATGTTAAACCGAAACGTTTATCGATAAAATATTATCGATTTTTTTGAATTTTTTTCATTTTCAATTTTGATAAATTTCAAAAATTTTCAAACCCTGATGGCAAAATCCTTGATCCATCCTCAACAAAAACCAGCGATAAACGACAGTTTTCTGTGAGAAATTAAGGTAGCTCTGAAAAAATAAAACTTTAAAGAAATTTCAAAAACGACAATTAAACTATGGGATTGTCCCAGGATACACGGGACTTATGTTTTATGTTTTCTATTTTTATAAAATTCAAATTAGAAAACAGCAAACTAAGCTGCGAACAACTTTGAGTAAAACTTTAAATAAAAAGTTAAATTGACTTAGTCCTTGAACTTGAGGACTCAATGCTTTCTGAACGCAAACTGATTTTTTCATATTTAATTCTAATATAATTGTTATTGACAAAAATATTAAAACCATTTTATTTAATTTTTTTTTTCAGAAAAACGTCCAATAAAATCAATGGCTTCCACACCATTGTTCCGAAGTCCCTCGGTAAGACTGATACAAAGGGATTACTGCAATGATACAGATCGAGGGGGTACTGGAACAGACGGAGTAGTATCTAGTTTAGGTTCATTAGTTAGCACTGGTAATGAAGTGCTTCATTATACATTCAGACCTAGTAAACAAATTGTAAGTATATTTTTTATTTGTTTAATTTTATTAAAAAATATCAATTAGATTCCTTTCCCGTTTTTTTTTTTTTTTGGAAAAATTTGACTTTTCAAAAAATGTACATTTTTGTTTCTATAGTTAATCTCGTTCCAAGAAATTCTCAATTTCAATCAAAAAAGATTCCATTCTAGGTACTTTGATTCTCAATACGAGTATGTAATAAGGTACAGAAATATTTTTGAAATTTATCAACGATTCGGTCTTTTCAACTTGTCCAATGTCTATGTCCATTTTATTGGGGAACAAAACCCACACCTTACTGATAATTCCTTTAAGGTTTCCGCTTGGAAGGAAATTAATTTCCTTCATTGTGGCCCTAGAATTGGACTAGACTCATAACCTTTTCTTCTTCTTTTTTTTAGTATTAATGAATAACAGTGAAATAACAAAAGAATCACGTTTTGAAAAGTTCAGCTAGATCCTAGAGGTTTATGAGTATTTCCTTTTAACCGACAACCATGGGCTCGACTTGTTTTAGTTTATTTTTTTTTTTGTGGGGCGAAATAAAATTGGTAGCTTTCTAGTAAAGAAGAAAAATCCTTGGCAACACTATATACTATATAGTAACAATAACCAGAACATACATAAGTATATTTTTTTTTTTTTGCTATTCTATTCACATTTGAACAACACTCCTTCTGTTCTATTGTTACATTAAAAATGAAGAATATTATATTTGTCTTCCTTTTTTGTGTTGTTATTGTTATTGTTGTTGTCTTGTTACTTTTCTAGCCTTTGCTTCTTTTGATTGTATATAATATACATTGTGGCTGTGGATGCGCGGAGCGGTGAAAAGATGTAAAAGAAACCTCTTATTTTTCTATAAGAGTTTATTTTTGCTTTTTCATTGAATTTTTAATATGCCTACGGGTGGGTCATGGTCGGTAATACTAAACTGGCTCTTGTCTCATTCAGTGTTAGTTAGGGTAACTTTTGTCCCTTCTGTGTGGTTAATACCTTGAAGCGATTCTAAGTGAAATAAATGGATGAGAAAAGAGAGAGAGAGACTAATGAATAGTTGAACTTGGGGTTTTGTTATAACTTTTTGGGTTCGTGTTTTTGCCGTTCGGTATAGAGAATATGGAATAATGAAAACGAATGTCACGTGTTAAGACAGGTTTTTTTTCTACTATTTTTTTTTTTTTTTGACAGGGGTAGAAGCCGTAGGTAGTGTGTAGGTGTGTTAAAAATGTTAGATATTTAAGGAAAAGCCAATTGATTAAAAAAACAAGTGGAAAGTGGGTTGTTGTTGTTGTTTTTTGTTTTTTGTCACTGTCCTTGGGCTTATTGATTAAAAATTAATGGTTTTCAGGTTTCTCTTCCTGACCTAATTATTTTTACTTGTAAACAAGATAATTTTGGGGTTAATTAACCCATTTTTGTTCCTGTTGACTTCGAAACTTTAAATTGTACACACTATATATCTGAAAGAAAAGAAAGGTCGCCGAAAGGAGTATCAAAAGTTTTTTTTTCTCATAAAATAAATTAAATATAGGTACCTGGGATTTCTAAAAATTAAATTTTAAGTTAAAAATAATATTTCACATTAATTTTAAAATTATTCTGTGTAAATTTGAATTTCTTAAAAACAACCCATAAAATGTATGATAATGCCCCGCTCATGCAAGTCCTTTGTTCCCCTTGGCCCTTAGGGTATATTCAATCGTCAGGCGGGGTAATTATACAAATTTTTTAATCAAAGAAATGTTTCAAGGCATTAAAAAAAAATGTTTTTTTTCGTTATTCTGTATTCCAAAATTTTGTAAAACAAAAATTCTTTATATGGACTAAAAATTCTATATGAACATGATTCTGTACTCTACCATTATTCTGTATTCCAAAATTTTGTATGTCAACATGTTGAATATTCAAAATTCTGCTTTTTAAAATTCTGTCGTTCCAGTTTCTATTCATTTTTAACAGGTCCCCCTTGACAACTAACCAAAAACCCCCAAAAACAAAAGTTTTTTTTTTTTCTCAAATACATATTCGGGTTTTTCAACATCCCGAACAGTTTTCCTTGTACTGAACTCTACCTAAACTTACTTTTGAATTCTAGGAAAGGTAACCATGGATTTGATGTTTTATTTCAATGAAAATTGTTTTTCTAAAACCAGGTTGATATATTGAAACCAAATGTCATCTTTTCTAAGTCTTTAAAAACTGATTTTTAACACTTGCAGAATTTTGAAATACAAAATTTTATGATACAAAACTTTATAATAGAAAATTTTGTAATCCCAATACTAAAATAAAATCCACAAAAAAAATTGTCAAAAAATTTTTCAAACAAATTCAAAACAAAAAATTATAAATTAACCGCCAGTTTTTCTTTGCCTGCAGGTTAGTAGCCACACATAAATTTATTAATATTTTATTTTTATTTTTCAGAGTTATGCAACGTTAACAACAAATAACAAAGGCATAATAACGTGTAGTCCACCATTAGTTGGACCAGCAGCGGTACTACACACTAATCAACAGCCCACCCCTCAATCCATGGAAGTTAGTCTACTAAGTCCGAATAATCAATCAGTGACGTCATCACTAAGCGAATATCGGTTTCGACCCGAAGTCGTAACAACATCCAATCGAATACAGGAAAGTTGTATATAAAATTCAAAACCAAAATCAATCCTAACCCCAACCCAGAATCCAGAAACTCACACACATCTGTTAGACATTCACACAATAATGAATGTCTATTCGTCAGCTAGCCATATCTTGAGGCACATATCTACCGACGAAAAGTGGCTCGCGGCCATTGTATCAAAGACTTTAAAGAAAAAAACTTTTAACTGTTTTTTTTTTCTAGAATAATAAATTATTTATTTTTTTTCTTTTCCAACTATAAATGTATTTTATTTTTCCTTTTCCTACAAAAAAAAAAAAGCAAAGAAAAAAATTAAATAAATTAAATAAGTGTTCGTATTTAAGAAAATTAAATGAAAAATTAATGAACAAATAAAAAAAAATCTGTAAATAAAAGTTGAATGCTTCTATTATTATCATTGTTTAAATAATCTTCTAGCCAATTAGTAAATTGTATTTATGTGTGCATACTACATTTTTCTATAACTAAGAAATTATATTATTTTTTTTTTCTTTAAGGAACAACTTTAGTTAATAACGGAACCTAAACTTTATATTTATATCCGTTTAGTAAAAAAAAAACAACAACAGCAAACTTGTACATATCGAAAATAGTCAACGTGAAATTCTTCCTTTTTGTAAAAAACAAAAAAACAAAAAACAATCTAGCTTAGTAAATGAACATATTTAACTTTAGCTAATATTAAGTTAAAAACTCTTTTCATTTTAATAAAAAAAAAAATTAAAAATAAAAGAGTGTAGAAATATCCTTGAAAGAAAAAAAAAACAATAATAGTGCTAAAAAAAATTTGTAATTATTTCTATGGAATAAAATATAAAGTATTATTATACGGTCTGAATCTGGTCTTTTCGTTTATAAAAAAAAAAATTTATTTAAAAATTGTAAACTAACATTATTTAATTTAATTTTATATATATAGACATATAATGATTGATGTATGAGGTATATAAATTAAATGGATGAATGCATGAAATAAACAATAAAATATAGCTTTTATTTAAATATAAAATTTTGATTGTTTGTTGAGAATGAACGACCTAAGTTGTATTTAAATTATGTATACAAAAAATATATATATATAAATATATGATGTACTTATGTATTAAAATTTATAATTAAAAATGGTATAAAATTGTTAAAAAAATAGACATAAAATAAAATAAGAATTTTAAAAACTAAAAAGGAAAATGATAATAAAAATTGTTTTTGTAAAAAAAAAACTATTTGTTTTAATAAATATGTGTTGAAGTTGGAATAGAACATTGAAAAGTTCTACAGTTTTCTTAACTAACTATTGGACATTCATTCAGTGTTCGAATGATTTTTTTTACTAGAAATACCACCAATCTGTTTTAGCCTCGTTGTCTCGGCTGTCTAAAAGTGAAACTCGCTTCATTCGTCGGTAAATGTGTGGCTTTAGCACCATTTTGGTTGGCAACTCCAAATTTAATAAGTTTAATTAAAGTTTATATAATATCAGCTCCCCTTTTGAATAAGCACCTATTCATATATTTAAGGACATCTTCTATTACTTTTCAGAGAATCCTGTCTAGAAGACTGGGACTCTCACACTGCACAGGTTCAAAGTAAGGTTCGACTTTTTTGGGTTTGTCGTGTTGACCTCAGAAAAAGTCGAAAAGCCTCCTGGTTTTGGATTCTTCCATGGCTGAGGCCAACTAAATGCAGATGTCGTTGCATTTCTTGGAACTTCGTGATCTTTTTTTTACTTGACAATATCGGCCGAGTTCGTCATGCTGAATTTTTTCCAAGATTGAATTTTTGACGCGCGATAAATTGAAACAGCTCAGTATCCTCGCAGAATTTTAAAGCCTCGTCGTCATTGAATTGAATAAATCCTTCATACAGAAGTGCCGTCACATCTAGGTATCGTTAATCGGGATCTCTGTCTTAGTTGATGATAGTTCTCACCTCACTAGTAGGTAAGGATGGTTGCTCATCAGCTTTTTTGCAGTAGTGACCATGTATTGGTTTAATTCCTGATACCTCGTACAACCTAGAGTTGCTTACGTGGTCCGTGGCAAATCCGCAAGATGGATGAGATGAAAAACAAATTTCGTGGCGTGGAGACTTAATCTATTCGTTCACACTCTGTCACTCCTGCTGTAATGCAGAGCATCTTCTTTCAGCTGCCGATTATTTAACTTTTAACCTCATACTTTTTGTACATTGTCCAGCAATGCGAACCTTATGCAAACGCTGGAAGAACAACAACCAGTGTAATTTTTTTTAATTTCGGCTTAGGGGGAATTTTTTTAAAAAAGAAGGCCGAGCTTTCCATCCACTTCATCCACTCTCCATTTACGAGGTTCTTCGCTTTTGATCGTAGGTCCAAGATATCTAAGTTTTTTTCGCACTTGGGAGGCACTGTTCGATAAAAATATGTATAATGTACCGAAAAGGCCTGTGTGGATCAGAACTTCACAACATCCACCTTTACATCAAGTACTCGTTGCCAGGGCACTTGATCTTCACTTGTGATGGCTCCATTGTCAGCAAAGAATAACTGATTCATGCTGGGTTTGTCACCTGATCCTCAAACTGAAACCCAAGGGCTATAATAAAGAACAAAGGACTCAAAGGATTGCTGCACTACTATTCTAATTGGAAACTCTTCTGTGACGTGTCCACGATCATCCGTACGTAATCTTCCGAAACTCGTCGTTGCCTTAGTGCAACCCATATCAGAGCTCGTCGTTGTTTGATGAATTATATTTGAAATCATCCATTACAATATGCAATTTTGAGCTCTTTATATTTTTCCATCTGCGCTATCAGTTTGATTGAATGGTAGCTGTCGCACTTTCCTTTCCCTTACAGATTGGAAGAACGTAATTTTCCCTCCACGGATTAGGTATTGGCTTGGTGATGAGAATCATAAGCCATCTATACTCGTTGTCACTCTTTTATAACTACATATCAACTGATCTATAATGGAAAAAAAAAGACTGCTTCGAAATATGCCGGAAACCACCATAAAATTAAAATTCATTACCACAAATGCGACATACAAATGACAAAAGAAATATTGCTTGGCAACCCAGCATTTGATCTTGATCACCATCAATTATTATTATTGCTGATGCCTTACAAAACAAAATCTAAATTAACCACAAAATTATACCCAACTAATCCATTATAATCCATTAGATGAATTATTTTAGACATTTGACTGTTTTCCTTATCCCAAATTGCCAACTTAATTGTGTATGTGATCTTTGATTTTGACGCTGGCATTATTTCAATTTATTCATCACCCAACATTGCCACTAACTATGATTCTTAGCGTCTGGTTAGAGAGCTGCCAATATTATACTACTTATCCAAGCGGAAGCCAAAAGCCATAGCTGTGCGAACAACTCCTCTTCTATGTTCCAAGAATATAGCTATCATCCTGGAGAAAGAGCAAATAGAATTGATTTCACTTGCCCGATTAACTTAATTAGGTAATTTGTATGTGTTTGCGAGGCACATTTTCTCACACCGACCGCACCTAATATTTGTGCGGTGGATATTGGGTGGTTTCATATTGGGCGCCACTTAAATCCTACTAAAGCAGAGCTCTCTGGTGCTTGGCTGTCGTCGTTCTTAAGTGTAACAATGTTGTCGGCCATGTTTACATAATTTGGGAGTGTTAGTGTTTGTATAACGTTAGCTCTAACATGTAATATGGGTGTCCAGCCGGGGAATAACACAAAATAAAAGTATTGTAGTGGATTTGCGTGTTATCACCCAACAAGGATCTTTCAATTGAGCCAGGGGAGATAAAATATGCATTGCAATGTATGAGGTGAATATTAATTTTTGGTCCTTTGCTATAGCAGCTCCATTGCCGTATAATGCACACTCTCGACGCACGTCTGAATTTGTAATTGAACAACCTTTACGTATTACTTGAATGGGTCTTGCTTTGGTTTTTTTTTTTTTGTTCTTGTTTGCTTCTTATGTCGAAATTATGTAGCAAAACAAGAATGCAAGGGAAATACGCACAATATCAATATTGTTTATAATTTTTTTATATTCAAACATGTGAGTCGTTTTTCCGGGATAAAATACCCGAAAGTCTTGCTAATATTTAATTGAAGGATGTATCTTTTTGTTTTACATATATTAACAAGATAAGAAGTTTCAATAAAATCATATTAAAAATAATATATATAAATTAAGTAAAGTGACAGTCCATGAACTTACATCTCTCAACCATTCCTGTGTGCGTGTTATTGCCGGAATGAAGGGGACCTACAATTTAATACCGAATCCGAACGATTAAAGGTCGAGAGGTACTTTATCCATGACAAGTGTATACTCTTTAAGAATTTGTCAGTTTTTTGCAAGAGGCAGCAGTTCATGAAAAAAACATTTCTCTCTTGTATAGATTTATAAGGCTAGGAATCGAACTCAGACTTTCGGCATGACGGTCATATGAACTAACCACAAGCTACTGCAAAAACTTTTATTTATCTCAATCTTTTGATCTGCAAGTTGCAAGTTCTTGGTCTGCGGGTTCCCGTAATTCAGATTTTTTTTTTTGTTACAAAAAATCAAAATGGGGGTTTCCAAAGGTTTTTTGTATGCTACACTTTAGTATTTGTAATTTTTATTTGTACGGATGTTTAGTTAAACTTTTTTGAAATCAAACTACGAATAAATAAGCGTGAAAAAAGATATTTTGAAGAAAAAAACAGAGGCTTATAAAATGTAAATGTAGAAGAAAAACAATAAGATTTCTGGTTATCCTTCAAGAAGAAAACAATGGAGAATATCTTATTAACCATAATATATTATTAAATTTCTTCATTAAATCAATCTGATTTCTCTGTAGAAATATTTGGAAGTACTGTATTATTCGTTCCTTTTGAAAAGATTTTATGGTAGGTAATATAACTCAATATTGTATTTGAATTTCGTTGTTTTTTTTGCACTTGAGATTTCGATCAAACTTCGCTATGATAAGGAAGTCGAATTTTGGCTGTCTGTGATGGGCTACGACCTAAACGGGATTTTCTTGAAGCTTTTAATTTTTTAAGACCAAAAATAACGGTACCTGTCAAACATTTTTATTGGTCCTTTTGGGATATCAGATCTTTCTCGAAAACGAAACGAAAACGGTATTTAAACGATTCATCTGATTGTAATTAAATTTTATAAAAAGTATTTAATACTAAAATTTTGATTTTTTTTAGTTTTGAAAAAAAAAAACAATTATTTTGTAATTTAAATGTTTCAAAAACGACTCGTAACATATTTTTATAATTTTTTACAAAACAGTTTTTTAACACAATCTTCAATAATTTTAGGAACAAGTTATTTGAGCTTTAAAACTCCAATGTAAATTTTAAAAAATAGTCAAAAATTTCAAATTTCTCAAAAACGGGACAGAAAATTTTCATGATTTTTATTTTTTTAAGCTAAACTCTCATATTTTATCTAAGTTTTCGAGTTATACAAAATTCGGTGTTATCAATCTCTTAGAAACGTATGTGTGAATTTAACAGTACCTACCTTCAGAATGATGAAAGTGGACACCACTATAATATGTACATAAGTAGGAAATGTGCGCACCTACTGTAAATGCAAATTACTGGATATCACAAAATTCATCTTCTTATTATTATTAATTATTTCATCTCAGTAAAATGAAACTAGTTTGAAAATTTACCAACTATTAATTTAGTCTAAGTATCTTCCTGCAAACCACTTCAGTTTATCCTTTAACCTATACTACTCCAGCTCTTAGTACTCAGTTAGACATTTATTCATTTTCATGCGAATAGACGTGCTTAAGTACACAATAAAATTACCTAATGATGAATAACTAGCTCACACTTCAGCATGACTACCTATAAAAGGATGAAGATTTAATTGTGTATATTATCGGATTGTCCACACTTAATTCAATAAATCCCTAAAGGACCTAATCTAAAAGTCTTCTACCTTTATACCAATAATTAGAAAACTAATTTCAACTCCTTTGTAGGCATTCTAAAACGAACTGTCGTCTTTTCAGGTAGGTATCACTCAAACAAGGGTTGTAGTAAAGTCCCTATTATAATATAAAACCATTTTTGCTTAACATTTTCACAGACATAAAAGGACATCTTATGTCAACATTAATTGCAACATTGAACAAGGATGTTGCAGGTATAAAACGTATACTCGTATGTATGTAGGTATATAGGTATAGGATAAAGTACTGAAAGCCTTATGCCCACTTAACGATAGGATTTATTGCGTATCATTTTTCCAAGTGAAGGATGAATGTTCATTCTTAAATGAGCTATCATTTATGAGGGGGTTTATACGAGTATAAGGGATATTTACCCCCATTTCATCAATGCTCTTCTGCATTCATGCTCGTCATCAAGTCATCCGTCAATAATCAATGGGCCTGATAAACATCACTTGACCCATAAAAGTCGAATGCCAAGTACCAAGGGATCCAATTTTTTAACATCACTCGTTCGGACCAATTGTTTTTTTTTTTTGTCTTCATTTTTTTTTTTAACTTTTCATCGAATTCTTGTGTAGTCGACCCCTTTAATTGCACGAGTGGATTGGAAAGAGGAGTACGAGTATAGGATGCTGATATGAGAGAGAACCTATATATACACTATGGCGAAGGCGATGGCGATGGCCTGCTGCGATGGTGCTGAATGTGATTGAACATTGCTTTGAGGCTGGCGCTGTCATGCAATGAAACAGTGATTTATTGATAAGGCTCCTGAATAGGGTTTCAATTGGGCTAAACAAGGATTTATTGGTGTCCTGGGATATTTCCACAGCCACTTGGATACCCATGAAAGGTATTTGAAATCTGTTTGAATGAAAATAAAAGACAAATGTATTCAGACGTTTTGGTATTTTTGTATAAGTAAACTTGATGAGTGTTTTGAATAATATCATCGATACAAAGGGAAATGAAGGAAACAAAAAATTGTGTGATTAAATATCAATCATTTCAGTGTAGCTTATAATATGTTCGATAGAGCAACAGTTGCATTTTTCAAGATGGCGTCAAAAAATATTGAACGACCCCTCAATACATAAAAATGTGCCATATTTCAAAAACATGCGTTTTTTATTGATAAATAATATTTATCTCACAATTATAAAGCCTGCTTCCATTTTTTTTATCAGCTTGTCAATAAAAAACGATTAATAAAAACCGACTTCTTAACAGTCTTCACAAGTACTTTGTGTATCTCATCGGTAATCTCTAGTCATCGATTTACTAAAATGGGGGGGGGGGGGTCAAGTCCTTTATTTTGGATGCAATAAAAAATGTTGTTTATATTTTCTTGAGATCCTTTATAAAAAAAAATCGTCCTCAAATTGTATAACTTCGGAATTGGAAGTGTGTTGGTGTTGGTGTTGGTGATGGTGTTTATGTTTTTTTCTTCTTCAATTATTTTTGCGAAATTGTTTTCGAATCAAACATTGACAGTTTGTTCGTGCGTGAGGAGTAAGTTAAATCAGTTGGAAGTTCAACGAAATTTATTTACCGTCTGAGTCAGTGTATAGGTATAGTAGGGCATCATATAAAGGAATAGATATCAAGGTAGTACATATGAGTCAAAGTGAATTGAAATGGCCATGTCCTGCAGGGCATAGCTATGTATGTATATATAAAACACATCCAACCTTAACGACCTTAAGAAACACGAAAACAAAGGACTTACTTTGTATTTCAAATAATAAAAATAAAAGGCAGATGGGAACTTTCCAAGAAGCGGCAGATTTCACATCACAATAAAAATGCTTTCTTTTTTTTTTTTTTTTGATGTCAAAGAAAAATATGATTTGATACAAAAAAAAAAAATGCCAGAGGATATTATAGAGAAAGGTTATCTTGGGTTCCTTTTATATATTATAAACTAATAGACTATTATCATTTTTTGTCCTTCACAACGAATTGAAAATAAAATACGTAGAAACGTTAACATATGAGTCACATGTAATTGCTTTTGTATTTAATACATTTAGCTTCGGTTGTACGGTGGCGTAGGAAATTCTACAATATTACATCAATTTAAGTAATTTTAACTTTAAAAGTCTACTCTACTTATAAATTATTAAAATATTGTATATTAACAATTTCTGTTTTCTTCTGACTTTGTAACTTGATCTTGTAAAAAACTGTTAAGATGTTGAAGCATACCTTTTTACATAAATTTACATTTGTGAACGTGCTCATTCCTTTAAAAAGATGTTCAAATTTTTGGAGAATGAATATAGGGCAAATTTTGGACTCAGGAAAAAACTCGAACTATAAAAATTTTGATCAAATTTGAAATAAATGCGATAGGTCTTTTATCTGTTAAATTGCACACTTAACAGGCGGTGTGTTTTGTATGTTTTTACCGTACCTGCCATACTTTTTTTTTAATTTTCTGAAAATCATGTATCTCTCCCGACGATTTTTTTTGAAAAAAAACTCAAATTCACTCACATTTATGGATAAAAAACGGTTCATCTCATAGAAGTAAAAATTTTAACTTATGTAGTATTCGATAGTTAAATTTTCAATTTTTTTTTAAATAAACTAAACAATTTTCTGAAAATTAAATATTTCAAAAACAAC
Source organism: Syrphus vitripennis (assembly GCA_958431115.1). Classification (NCBI taxonomy): domain Eukaryota; kingdom Metazoa; phylum Arthropoda; class Insecta; order Diptera; family Syrphidae; genus Syrphus; species Syrphus vitripennis. Next base: position 18,663,178 of record OY288108.1, on the reverse strand, counting down.
TCTATAAATATTTTTGAATTTTGGTACAAATAGATTTTTTAGTGTACTGTCTTTAATAATTTGAGCAAAAATTAATTTTATTTTCTAAAATAACGGTACTATAGTAGATAAAACCGATAGAAATATTAAAAACCATTTTCAAAAATTTCAAATTTCTCGAAAATGGCACCTACAAATTTATTACTATAAAATAATTCAAAAATTTAAACTAAGACATTATTTACGGTACCTCCAATACAAATATAAAGAAAAGAACTGTTCAAAGCAATTTAGTCGTGCGATTTTTTTTCCGAGAAGAGATTTCTGACATTTGTTCAACCAAAGTTGATATAAAAACCCACTTAAGCACTGCTTTAAATAAATTAATAAATATATAATATATATAATAAACATTATACTTTCAAATCTAGAACTTTAGTGCAAAATAACCCCGCAAATTTCATCTCTTCCCTAGATCAAAGATCTATCTTGTTCGAGTACAGTGTGCCTTACAATTAATTAATATTTATTTGCAATTCCTACTTTTTTCGCATTAACTTGTTTAATTAACTGTCGCCGTCATTAAATAATAAAACAATTTTTGTAATTATCGCACTCGAAAATAAACAAAACAACCAAAAATTCCTCTTTGCAAACATTCAAATGAATATTTGAATAATTGCTCTGACATTGAAAACCTAATTTATGCATTTCTAAATGAAAATAAAAATACAAATATGCTGCGTAGGGTGCCTATGCAGTATGCAGTATGCATATTTAAAAAAAATATATATGAACAGATTTAAAATATTTAGCACTTTTAAGCAATTAACAGTTTTTGCCATGCCATATCCACACCATATTATATTATTATACTAATTTTTGCAGACAAAATTGCATTATTGGGATTTGTTTTCGCCCCATTTAATTTAATGATTTTTGCTTATATGAATAAATTTATTAATTTATATTTTTTAACAACGATGCATATTATTTAGGTATATAATTATAATTATGTAGATAGGTTATGGCAAAACAATGTTGTATTAACATAATTTTGTGAACACAATATGAAGTCATTAGCTCTTAGATTGGTGGATTTTTATTAAAATGTTTACTCAGTTGCAATGGTTTCATTGAACATATTTAAGTGGTTTCTTTTAAAATTATTATTATTTTTTTTTTTTTTGAATTGACATGAAATTGACTTTATTGGAAAGATAATCTTTTGCCATTATTATTTAAATATAATTTCTGGTTGGAATACTTGATCAAACAATCAAGGTAGCGGAGCACGAATTTGAAGTGGTGCATTACTTTAAATACCTTGGGCAATAGTAGCAGCTGATAATAATATAGAAGAAGAAATACGCGGGCGGCTGCTCAAATCCAACAGAGTCTCCTTTATAATCTGTCGAAGCTCCATACCTTCAAAACTGCTGGTGTACATGACCACGGCCTACCAGTACTCATGTATGGATCCGAGACTTGGGTGCTTAGCAAAAGACACTCCGACCTCTTAGCCGCGTTCGAGAGAAAAGTCTTAAGGAGAATTGTTGGCCCGTATGTGAGGAAGGACGATTCCGGAGACGGTACAATCATGAATTGTACGCAATCTACCTTGAAGCAGACATAGTGACAAGAATTAAGCTCGGTAGACTCCGGTGGGCAGGGCACCTAGCTCGCATCAGCGCAGAGGAACCGGCTCGGAAAGTCCTTTGTGGTACATTCTATTGTAGACGACAGCGTGGTAGACCATGCTTGCGCTGGAGAGATGACGTAGACCAGAACGCCCGAAGCCTTGAGGTGCGCAACTTAATGGCGTCGTGTCGGCTCGAGAAGTCGAGTTGGGGATAGTTGAAGACACTTAATGAAAGAGGCCAGGACCGGACCCTGGTTGTCGAGCCGATGATTTCTTGTATATGACGACTACGGCTGGCCCGGACCTTATTTAATCATTTTTTCGAATATTTGAGGCCGTATATCGGCAGTAATGCGGCGAATCTTGTCCTACAAATGGAGGACCATTTCGGACTTATCGACTTCACAGATCTTCAAAAATGATCTAACGGCTTCAAATCGGAATTCAAGTTTCCGAAAAGTGAAACAGTATGGTTACCAAACGTTTTCTTCAACAAATCAATTGTGGACCTAGCTGTGTGACATGTTGAGCCATCTTATTAAAACCACAGTTTCTGCATGTTATGGTTGTTCTATTAAGGAACAAAAAAGTCAGTAATCATGGCATTCTATTCAGCATCGTGATTCCACCAGCCCATAAAGCACATCAAATAGTCAATTTTTTCCTGGATGTAACGGTGTCTGAACATACCCTTGAGGATTATCTTCGCTCCAATAAGTCCCTTTTGTTTATCGACGCAGCTTTTCGACAAAACCTGAGCTTCGCTAAACAGAAATCTAATTATGATTATTATGTTGGGAGAACGTTGCGATACTATAATTCATATTTTCATATCGGTAGTTTTGGAAAATCCTATAGTGAATCCTAGAGGCAGACAACGTTGGACGCTCCGACAAAGTCACTAACATGATTTGCCTGAATAAATAACGAGGATTTTCCAAAAAACAATAAATTAATTTTGCTTATGACCAGACCATCGATTTGTTATCATCGAAATATAATTTGCCAACGCATATTAAACTTAAATATTTATTATCATTCTATACATATTTGTATGTTAATTGGGCTGTGTGATGAAAACTAAGTAGCATAATGACTCATTCAGAGTTAAGAGCAAACATGGGGGAAGGTACTTGACAGCTAGACAATTTTATTTTTCAAATGACGATTCCAAAAAAAACTAATTCAAGTATTTCATTGATGTTTAATTCTAAAGATAAACTTCATATACGTTTTCAAAAAAAAAACATTTGATTCAAAAAAGGATACCAGCTCATATGTTGGTAACAGTAAACCCCTACAGTGGAGAAAGCCTACTTCATGAATTTTTGGGAGAAAAATCCATATCTGAAATAATTCGGGTCTCTTAGAAAATGTGTTCCTCCAAAAACGAAACTTATGTGGTAATTATATTTTATAATATAAATAACCATTGCATATTTTTGTAGATTTTCTGCGATCTATACGAGTAAAACATCTAAAACTATGCAATGATTTCTTTTTCGCTTTGTTCGATGCAGCAGTATTTGTTCAAACGTATGTATGTAGCATAGTCCACAAAAATTTGCATTTCATCTTAGAGACTTAGTGAAACAATTGGAGATGGTTTCGCTGTAACTTAATTTTAAAATTTTTACGTAAATGGTAAATATTTTAATAAAAGAAAAAAACTGCGCGTTAGAGAAACTGTATTTTCGTACAATTTTGTTTAGTAGGTGTTTTATTTAAAGCTATTTATTACATTTTTAATGTAAGGTGCCGATTATAGCATATACAATACAGGCCGTACGATTATAATAAAAACGTATCTACAAGTTAGTCCATACATTTGAGGGAGTCCCTCTGGGATCCGTACTAGGACCTATTTTATTCACTTTATTACAAACATCATGTGCAAGTGCTTACGCTAATGATGTGTAGATCTATAATACTTTTCCAAGAAGGAAGAAGAAGCAGTACTTCAGCCCATATAGATAATATATTTGCCATCCGATGTTATGTGAGTTAAAAAAACTAGTAAGGTCATAAATGTTCTACCTTTAATACTATATAGGCAGAGTATAATAACATTAATAACTATACACAATATAAGTATAAAGTACATCATTGGAGATACGGTTGGGCAATGAAATCCTTAAGATATTTCGCAAACATCTATTGAAGAACGTTTGCAGCTTTCTTGAGACAGCAAATTAATGTAACTTTCCAAGAACTGCACCCATAAAGAAGCTCGAATTTACCTCGTAGCTTGGTTTTTGGTCTCCATAATTTGGACATCATTCCGAACGCAGCAGATTTCCCAATTCGACTGCTAATCTCTAGTTGAGCTCCAGCATCAGTAGAGACAGTACTCCCAAGATATACTACATATTCCAATTGGTTTTCCAGAAATATTTACTTGAATAGATGACGATTTTCCCAGGCCGAACCTTTTCGTATTTGTCGTATTGATCCTTCTAGCAATGACTTAAGACTGTCTTTTTTAACCTTGTTGTCATTTACAAGGCTTCGTGTAATACATCACTTATCACCGACATTAACAGTATTGGAGACAGTTCACAACCTTGGCTAGCCCCACTTTGGATTTGAAACTCCTCTGACAACCTTCCCTAATGCAGAAAGTGACATTTGGATCCAACATAATGCAGCCTTGAAAAAACCACTCCTGCACAACGCATTCTCTGCTGACAGCGTCGCACTCCTTTTCAAAGTCGATGAACAAGAGGTGAAGTGGCGATCGATATTCAACGCAGTGTTCGATGATGACTTGCAAGGTCCTAGTGTGGAATTCAGCTTAAGTGGAGTCGAGTTGGTCTTTTATGTGCTTTGTGCTCTGGAGCGCTATCTAACTTAAGCCTACTTTCTCAGCTATTCGAATATTTTCAAATTGTATTTTATTGGAAACTATTGAATTTATTGTGTAAATTTGATTATATAAGATTTTTTCGCATGAACATCAAAAGCGTTGGAACAATGTAATTTTCGTGAGGATTCCATACATAATCTTCCTTACACCGCACTCTAAAGTTATTTGAACTTTCAGTTGTTATCGAGCAAGGTCGATTTATTATTCAGTAGGTGCCAGCAAGTCTCACACCTTCATATAAAACTCATTATTTAATTTAATCAAAATTTATACCTATTAAAAGAGCTTCAATGACTATTAAACACGACATTTTGCCTCATTTTAAGTTCATTCTTTTTCATTTATATTACTTGGTGTAGTGTACGAGTATACCTATAAGCGTATGCCGCAATGGCTCACAATCACAATCACAACTTATAACATCGACAAAAATGTTCGCAGCGAGTGGGTTGGTTTGGTATAGGTATTGCGTATAACGGTCTATGGTACATTAAACAATGGCGGTCGCTGCAGGCCAGTTGCCAGTACTTGTAGTAAGTGTAAGTTGTAACTTGTAAGTAGGTACCGCTAATGCTCTGCGCGCACCACCAGATAAAGTTTTTGTGTGTGTTTTCATTTTTTTTTATTTTTTTATGTTGCTTGACTATTTGCTATGCTCGAATAAATCCTTTTCACGTTTTCCCTGCATGGTGTACCTATATAGACTCTGTGCAGTGTGCTGGAGTCCTGGCTAGTTCTGGATCGCTGGATATATATAGGGGATAGAGCTCTGTGTGCTTTCTGGGTTGTAATGAAAACCACCAAGAACCAGATTCGAATTCAGTCTACATTATACAGAGCGCCAACGACATCAACGAGCGTTTTGTTCACCGCATAAATGACTGCATTCTATAGTTAAAAAGTTACTGGCTAAGCTTTGGAATAATATAAGGGGGCTTGTATGTGACATAAAATACCACCCTGTTTGGTTTAATTCGCCGCGAGGCACAAATATTCATTTATGGCGGAGGGAAATTGTTTTTCTATTTATGTATTTGATAAAGTTTGCTAGCCATGAAGCATATAAAGCACAAAATGATTTTGAGGCTTGTTTATAAAAGTGTATAGGTTGTAGACTTGGTGTTTCGTGAGAAGTAGCTCTTTAGGGGTCATTCATTTTTTTTTTGTTGGTGCGGTGCAAAAACAGTTTTCGGGTTGCAATGACTTTTAAAATAGATTTGGCGTAGATCAGAGAATCATTAGCGTAGAGCAAAGTCATGGCATTACTGGGTTGAGCTTGGTCAGAAACACGATCCTAGCTGCATTCCCTGAGCAACTTCTGTTCCAATGCTTTTGGTTGTTGATTTGCTGCTTTCAATTTTCACAAAGAATAATCTGGAAATGAGAAAATAAAATTTCTATTATAGTGTACCTGGAAAATTAAAATTTCTTACCTAATGTATGAGTCCCTTTATGCAGAAGATGTCGAATGCTTTCTCTGTATTCAGGAAGCTTCCAACGGCAGCTATTAAGGGTGCTTACAACATATCTATGGAACCTCAAGAATGGCGATGATGTAGAAGGCTGCTCTCGAAATTCAAACTGCGTATCCAAAATAAGGTTATTAGTTGTGCTGTCCTTCGGCACAAAATATTCATCAAAGTAATTGGCAAATGCTTCCGCTTTAGTCATCAATTACCCTTGCCTGGTGTTGACTTTTTCGGGTATTTTTTGTCTTTTGCTGATAACTGTTAATTTCCCTAAATGCATCGCGTATGTACAGGTTTGATGGTTTACAATCTCTTTTGGAATTGGTTATTACGGAAATGTTAAAGACCGTTCCTCAACATATTGTGAGTACATTAATATTCACTGTGCACCATTTGGTAGTTGCTGTTAGCCATATTCCAATCCTTTTGCTGAATCCTTTGCAAAAGCTTTCACAATCGCTGTCGATGATCACACAAATAATGAAATCTCTTCCAACCAGTCCATAGGTTTGCTGTTTGACTTAGTTGCTCAAAATAGAGAAGACGTGATTAAACGGCTAAATGCTAAAAATAATAATTTGCGTTGCGTTATCTTCGTGTTCTATGACTTGGGCTGTAGCTTCATATGATCGTTGACTGGGATGCTTTTAGAGGCTTTAATGTTCTTCTTTACAAAGAGAAACGTGCCTATCTTGCCCTGATCTTTGTCTGTTCGGAAGGTCCTGTATACTCTGAAGTCGCTGACAACAGTTTCACTGATAAGGCCGAAGATTTCTTCTTTAAAAAGAGATGAAATGCGTATTACGCGCTAAGAAAAAATTGGCCACGCCAGGGAGTTCTTTCTTTTTCTCATACTGAAGCAAAAATATTCTGCACTTCTTCTTTATTGCGGATGCCAGATCGATCTCGCAGTGTTCCTTCATTCACTTCTAGATTGACCTGAAGTGTTTTGTCTGGGACAATTGTTCCATTTTCTTTGTTAGAGCCTTCTGAGCTTTCCTATGATTTTTCGTTATTTTCTTCTCTTTCTGCTTAGCTAGCACATCCTTCCCAAGTTAGTAAACCGAGTAACAAGATTGGAAAATTAAAAAGATGACTAATTTCAACAACAAACTTGTTTTTTTTTTAAACTAAATTTAGTAAATAGGACTTCTAAAAATTTGCAACCTTATGGTTACCTAGCCACTCCTGAAGATACTCGTATATGAAGAGCAAAAAATAAAATTCTTTTCTGGTGAATCCACTTTAAAGATAAAAATCCTTAAAATAAATAAAAGGTAAGGAATAATTTGTAATTTTTAGAAAAAGTCTCACAAAATATTCAAGACATCATAGCAGCAGAATACCTGCAGCCACATTTATTCGTAGAACCATTGCAATATATCGGTTGGAAAAATAGCCAAAATCTAGTGTTTCATGTAAGCAACTAGGAACAAAAAGTTTTCTAATTTGTTAGTTATCTAAGCTAGATTTAGCTCTATACCTATTACCATACTCAATCAATCATCATAATACCAATACTTTCTTATAAATTTATGAAAAAAATGTTTATTCAAAAAGATGTACCTAAATTTGGTTCTATAAATTAGCCTAATGAAATAGATAAACTATGATCTACTAATACATAGATAGATAGATAGATAGAGATGGTCGTCGCTAGCTCTGGCCTTGCGACTCAATTAGCGCTGGAGAGCGCCGTTTTGATACCATTAACTCGTGTCAATCTAATAAGGATTTAAAACGGAATGATGTGGTTTTTATAGACTTTAACAAATCATTGTTAAAGCCATTTCGTCGCATTCAGAAAGATAATCATATCTTTGATTTTCTTCTCAGAAAGCTCACTTGGGTCATCGAGGAATGCTTTCCCGAAGGAAGTTAATCTAAAATAGGCTAAAGCGGGGCAATTGCAGAGAAAGTGAACCACAGTTTCTTTCTCTTGTGGGTCTCCACAGCTACGACAATGAGGGTTGTAGGGGATTCCCAGCTTTCTTGCATGCTCTCCTATGGGCCAGTGCCCCGTGCAGATTGCTATGATCCTGGCTATATCATGCCTGGGTCTGCATAAAAGATCGTTAGAACGTGTGTTGTTGTAGGTTGGCCATATCTTTCTTGATAGGGCACAGTTTGTGAGATTGTTCCACCGGCGGTTGGATTCGTTGAGAAAAATCGAAAAGATTTGTTTCTTCACAGCACCAAGAGGGATGTTAACATTGACCGCTAATGAGCTATGAAGGGCCGAGCCTTGTCGAGCCAACTCGTCAGCCCGTTCATTTCCCTCTATGTCACTATGACCTGGAACCCAAATGAGAGTGACTCGGAGGTTAGTGTTCAGACTCGATAGTTCGCCCCGACATTGCTGGACAAGTAATGAAGTAGAAGCGGATGATTTGATGGCCTTAATGGCCGCCTGACTGTCAGAGCAGATTGCTATATTTCTGGTATGATTTTGGTTTAATTTGAGCAGTTTGCATGCTTCTCTGATTGCTAGTAGTTCAGCTTGAAATACACTTGCAAAGTCTGGTAGTCTGAAAGACTTGGAGATGTTAAGGGTCTCGGAAAAAATACCTGAACCAACACCGCACTCCATCTTAGACCCATCGGTGAAGATTGTTGTGTCGAAATTTTTCGTCACACTGTCGTCTTTCCAATCATCTCTAGTAGGGAAAATGGCCTTCAAATCTCCGATTTGTCCGAGAGGAGGTACACAGTAGTCGGTGTTAGCTAGAAAAATATCCGGAGGAATCAATTTTGTGACACATCCATGGCCGTAAGGCTTGGAAGACCAACAGTTAGATTCTTTTAGTCTTACAGCACTGCATGCCGCTAGGTATTTTATGTGCAGGTCGAGTGGTAGAAGGTGCAGGATAACGCTGAGGGCATCTGTTGGGCAGGATCGAAGGGCTCCAGTAGTGCCAACGCTAGCCGTTCTTTGAACCTTCTTAAGTTTATTTATGTTATATTGTTTGGTAAGTGCAGGCCACCACACAATCGATCCATATGACAAAATTGGTCGAACTACAGCAGTGTACGTCCAAAGAATCATCTTAGATTGGAGGCCCCACTTTTTACCAAATGTTTTTCTACAGGCATAGAAAGCGATGCATGCTTTCTTGACCCGTTCTTCTATATTTACCTTCCAGTTCAGTTTGGGGTCAAGAATGACTCCAAGGTATTTGGCTTTAGAAGATAAAGATAGAGTTTGGCCGTTAAGTCGAGGTGGGGTGAAAGTAGGTATTTTAGTTTTGGTAGTAAAAAGCATCAGTTCCGTTTTACTCTGGTTAACACCCAGTCCACTTCTTGTAGCCCAGTTGCTAACTTTTTTCAGAGCAACCTCAGTGATTTCACTAATCACTGTGGTATACTTTCCTGAGACCAATAAAACCAAATCATCAGCATACGCTACTGCTTTAACACCGCTACTTCGTAGCTTTACGAGAATTTTGTCCATGACTAACAGCCACAGGAGAGGGGAAAGAACACCACCTTGGGGTGTTCCTCTACTAACAGATTTAGTAGTAGTAGTGTTTCCTAACGAAGCGTGAATCTTCCTGTCACTTAGCATAGAAATGATCCATTCTGATATGAAACCATCTACGCCGAAGTGAGCTAGTGAATCACGAATAGATTCAGTTAGGACGTTATTGAAAGCACCTTCCACGTCTAGGAAGGTTGCAAGGGTATATTCTTTGTAGTTAATTGTCTTCTCGATTGTACGCACAACCTCATGCAGGGCAGTCTCCGTAGACTTACCTTTGAGGTAAGCATGCTGGGATACATCAAGAGGACAGACTTCTAGTAGAACTCTAATGTGAGTATCAAGGATGCGCTCTAGTGTCTTTAAAACAAAAGATGTTAAGCTGATAGGTCTGAAGTCCTTCGCGGATTCATGACCTCTCCTACCTACTTTCGGAATAAAGACCACTTTAACATGTCTCCACGTCTCAGGTACATGATTGAGATAGAGGCAACCCTTGAAGATTATTTCAAGCCAGGGCACTGCTATGTCTTGCAGTTTCTGCAGCATAATTGGTATTATGCCGTCAAGGCCTGGTGATTTGTAAGGAGAGAAAGTATTTATGGCCCATGAAATACTATCTCTTGTTATAACGGAATTGATTAGCTCTTCCTGAGCTGGGTCGGTGTTTATAGTACTCAGAGTTGCGGGGTTGCTGTTCTCGCAACCCGGAAAATGTGATGCCATTAGCACTTCCAAGGACTCAGCAGGAGAGGCTGTCCAGAGACCATCAGATTTTTTAAGGAACGAGGGATTGCAATGTTCCTTTGACAAAACTTTACTTAATCTGGCAGAATCCTTAATGTCTTCTATGGAGTGACAGTATTCTCTCCAACAAAGTTTTTTGGACGATGCTATGGCTCGCTTATACTCTCTGAGACAGTCTTTGTAAGGTTGAAAGAATTTCTCCTTCTGACAGATATTGAAGATCCTTCTACTAATACATACTTATATTTATTAATATTCAATTAATATTCAGTTTTATCAATAAATCCTTCACTTAACTCGACAATCCCTGTTTTGAAAAAATTTTATTTTTCAATTATTAAGGCAGTACCTACCCACTTTCAATTCCAATTAACCGAAATCTTCTAAATTAAATGCTTGCATCACATCCCTGGACAAAAAAAAAATAGGAAATAAAACCAATCCCTAAACGAATGAGCAAAACATTTCCGTAATCCTCGATTATCGAATCATTTTCAGTAATACAATTCCAAAATACCTATACCTACCTTAACCCCTGCTTTTAGCTATTCTTACGATACAAATGCTTCTCTATGCCCAAAGCCATTTTTCCTCTAACTTTTTGGAAGAAAAAAACATTGCAGCTTTTGTTCCAAAAACCTTAATCCTTCCAAATTCATTTGGAAAACTTGAAAGAAAATAGCTTAGGAACAATACCTAGCTATACCAAAAAAACAACAAGAAAAATTTATAAAGGAAAAGTAACACAAAAAAAAAATAGAACAAAAAAAACACGCGCAAACAATAGGACTGGAGAGAGAATAAATTGGAAATAGTACATCACCTGTGTGCGAGTTCTCCGTCTTTTATTTCTCTCTGGAACAACTATAAATCCATTTTTATCCCTTTAAGGGGCCATCTATCTTCCGTGCAAAGAACGACCGAAGACCCATAACTACTTCTTCCATAGGTATGATTCGCATTCACAAATCTTCACACACAGCACAAATGGCAAGGAAAAAACCTTTTACTTGCCTCATTCGAGGGCTGCATTATTGAAACACACTGATCAGCCTCCTGCCACCAAAACAGTGCCTGGTGCCTCTGCCGCCACTACTGAATTCCGTCCGATGCCAAAGCCTCAGCGCTCAGCCTCTGCTACCGCGCTCGCTGGCTGGTGGCTGCCTTCATCATCAGAAACAAAAATAACAACGTTTGCACCTTACACCAGCTGCCAGTGTGGTACCTTTTCGTTTCTGCCACTAATCTGCCCAAAGAAGGAGAAAAAAACAAAAAAAAAATTACTAAAGCAAGAAATTCGACAACGACCGACCAACATCCTTCTTCTTAGCCTGGGCCAAATTCCATTCGTATTTATCTCGTGTTTATCCTTCCATGAATTTTTTATATATACTCGTATATATTTGTGTCCTTGAGCTGATGGGCTGTGGGTTTTCTGCTGGGGAAACACACATCGGGACAAAGAGGTAGCTTCCCTATCTCTAGATTGTCGGCTTGCGAATCAGTTAGCGAATAGAATATGTATGTATGGCCCATTGTAAAACAAACACACACAGTTTATAAGGACTTTTTATGTTTTATTCGGAGATTTAGCAACCCATGATTTTGTTTGGGTCTTTAAAAATGAGTTTCCTTGGTTGGTGGCAAGCTGTCTGAAGAAAAAAAGTTTTGTTGCACAACGATTTTTCTTTTTCTTGCATAGGAATGGAGGTTGGTGCACTAAGCGGAGCATCCTGAAAAAGGCCCATTTCATTATATTGCATTTTAGGCGGCCTGGTCTGTGAAGGACACGGTTTTGCTGATATACGTATTGGTTGGTCTAAACATGCTAGAAGCTCCCCAAGTACAGGTTGTTTCGAATAAAGATCTACATACTAACCCATCCTTTGGGAATTCATTATTAATTATGTTTGCGAGATCTTTTCAACAACAATCTTAGTTCTCTAATTCGGCGAAGCAGTGTTCTCAAGGGGACTTTCGTAAAGGAATTTATATGAGCCCTCTCCCTCCTACCCGTCTTGACACTATCTTCACAAGTCGGATGAAATACTGCCCAGTCTGCTTAACTGGGATCCCATTTCAAATGTTGAGTTGTAAGAACTCCAACTCAAGCCAGCTTGTCTTGAGTAAAGAGTTTGTTTAGTTCTTAGATAAGTCAGCCAAGCATTCCATGAAATCCGACAAGTTTCAAGTTCTGACCACCATCGGTCATTTACGGCCTTGAAGAAACATTGGTGTATCCGTCTTTTTTGTAACAAAATTGATCCGTTCTTTGGCCAGTTAATAACATTACTCTACCACTGTGTTCTGGGACCCACGAACTGTGTTCGTTGGGTTCAAACCTCTGAGTTTGTTTCGACAGTGATTAACCAGTTTCGACTTTATGATAGTTGATTGCCACCTTCAGAAACTGCATGCACTTCTGCTAAAAAAAAAACTGTAAGAGTTTGAGAGTTCTAGTAACCTATTACTGGAAGGGTTATGTTTATCAAAAGCTGTCTGCTTTGGAATCTTTAGTAGGTAATACCGAGCTTGACCTTCCTTAATGACCCAATTTTTTTTCCAGAGTTCCCTTGTTGGAATAAATCTCTTATTGCAAATGGAAGAAAGTCTATGAGCGATAAAATGAAGTATCTCTGAACGTCTATGAACTGAAGTTTATTCTTAATTTCCGACAAAATTAATTTTTCCTAAGCCATGGTTGCGGTTGGTGTAATTCTCATGAGTCATGACACTAGTAGTACCTAAATACTCAAGTTGTTGAAACAGAACTCGCACAGTAACACACATCAGATCGTTCTGAATCCGAGGAAGAATCAGCACGACTTGGGAACAGTGGGAGAGAACTGAAATACATCTCCAGAAACTGTACGCGTAGAATCCTTGTAAGGGAAAACCAACGGATGTAATAATTCTGAAGATCTAAGTAAGTAAGTAAGTAACTATTGGAGAATCTTCACTTGCTTCAGGGTTGGAAAATTTACAGACCATGCGAGTAAATTGATGGTTAGCTAACATAAAGATCCTTCGAATGATAACAAAGCGTTATCGAATAAGAAGCAAGGAAATGAGTGAATCAATGAATGAGCGATGAAGCCTTCAGCCTTAAAAATACTAATTTCGAAAAAAAATGCAGCATGATAGCCTGAAAACACAGTTTATGGAAGAAAAGCAGGCGCTAAAGCTCATAGAGTATTAAGGTGAAGCTGCAATATAGTTGTTGTGACAGTCTAGATCATGAAGAAGAAGAAGATTTATTTAAGTTAAAAGAAGCTATCTTCAATTTCTCCAAAAACCTTAACACTTTGAAAAACAATCTAGTTTTTAATTAGACCAAAAATTGGTTGGGTATCTCCCAGGTACGTTGGGACGTTAGGGTCATTTCCCCCACAGATTTGCTGTTATAATTAACATAATCAAACACATTTACTCAAAACCTAATTTTTCTAACTGACTAAGTATTGACAAACTAGAACCATGTACAAGCTCCCAGACATCATTTATTTCACATGCTTTTATTTTCAGTTTAATATTTTGTACTATTTATAACACCCTGTTTTTCTGAAAAGTAGCAAGTCGAATTTTTAGCTTCAGTTCCATAGATACTGCTTACCGAGAATATGGAAGTGTGCAGTGGAGATGTTCCTTTTGTTTTATATTGGCCCACTCCTCTCGTTGTCTCATCACCATAAATGAAGGACGCGCGGTAATGCGGCTTCGTGTGTTTCTCGAGCGTAAGTATTTTTTTCTTTATTTTCTTTTTTTTTTTTATTCTTTCATGTGTCCTTGCTCCGGTTTAAACTTTTCAAATTGAGTTAAAAGATGAAACGGAACTTTTTGCTGCATGAAGACGGTCGACTAAGTAGAGGGGACGGAGAAGTCTGTTATAGCCCCACAAAACCAATGTGTGATTTAGTTTTTCCGCACGTACTTGCTCTCGTTCATGACCGACCGTCGACAACGACCGACGACGTCGACGAGAGCCTCTCTCCTATACCAACCAATCCATGCAAAAAAAAAATCCATATGCACTAGCACCACAAGCCCAGCCAGAGACCAACAACTGTAAAGGAGATGAGTCCTTGTTGTCATTCTTTAGGCGGCTTTATGTATAGCCTTTTGCTCCTTCGCAGAAGATATTTTCTCTTCGCTGGTATTTTTTTTTTTGTTTCTATTTCTATCCAGTCTTGATTTTTGTTTCGATTCGACCATTTTGTGTGGAAGAAGAACATGGGCAGTATTGTATTGATTGTAAATGGATTCAATGTTGGTTTATGACCAACAAAAACCGTGAGCATCAGGACTGGAATTCCTGACCACTTTATTTATAGAAAAATTGCACGTACGTTTACCTATACTACTTGCTCCTATGACTCAGTGGATTAGGACTTAGAAAACTAGCTACCTTTATAGATTTATAAATATTAACATCAGTTGAAAGGTATGCACGTATCTAGAGTGATTTGCATAGGGTGAGACAAAAGGGTAGAGCGTGTCCCTAGGTTGAACAGAACAAATATCGTATACGAGGGGGTGTATTTCGGTCCATTTTGGTTGATAGTGTGGGAGGACTGTTATTTGCTAAGAACAAGTTACTCAAATCGGCAACATTTATTACGTCATACTATATTTTTCTTAAGCCACTGTCATTTTTTTATTCTTTTAAATCGAGTTTGATCAGTATAAATTAATGGTTATGCAGAATTCGGGCTGGGCCAACAATCAGCCACGATAACGACATGGGCGTTTATCTCTGTGTGCCTGTGTAAGTTAATAAGCTACAAGAAGTTGTCCGGAAGGACTAGACTGGGTCACGGAGGTTAGCAAATTTTTTTGCAATTGAAATACAAACCGCCAACGAAACGGTATTTGGCTATTGTAAGAAAGATTGGTTTTTAAGACACAAAGCGGTTGGACTTGAGTATTTCCTCAGAACTCTTACGAGCAGCACCTGCATCGATCTACTGCTACCACTAATCGAGGGAACTCGAAAAACTGAGGACTTTCCTGAAGAGTGGAAAAAAGGAATGATTGTCAAGTAAACTAAAGTAAACTAAACTAACCATCTCAAAAGGTGGAAAGGGCACTTTTCAATGGTTTAAACTGTTTTTACCAGTGAAGTGAGGCCGAACGCCCAGTGACCTGCCCGAAGTAACAATTTCCCGAATATACTCTGTGCACCCTAGAAGACAAGAAATCCGAACCGTAATTAGAGCACTGAAGAAGAGTTCTAACGAGCAGCTCCCACAACATCGAATGAGCAACTGCACCCATTTTGCAGAGAAAGCTTAGAAAGCTGAAAACTTTTTTAAAGAGTGGGAAAAAAATTATTGTCAGACGCCCTAGTAACCAACGTAATATCAATAATTGTCCTAGAGCAAATAACAGTGCACTTTCAGGACACCCTTGACGCCGAACCAGCAGGATTTCGCATGGATCTTCCTGTGTGGACCACATTATCATCATTGAATATATATCGATCACCACTACAACTTCTGTTCGAAAAGGTGATCCACAGGGTCAATAGGGAATTTATTTGGCTTACTTTGATCAATGCTATTCTCAAGACCTAACTTCAAAACTGCTGCTGTACAGGACCATAATCCTGCCAATACTCACGTATGGATCCGAGACTTGGGTGCAAAAGACACTCCGACCTCTTAGCTGCATTCGAGAGAAAAGTCTTAAGGAGAATTGTTGGCCCTATATGTGAGGAAGGACGATTCCGGAGACGGTACAATCATGAATTGTACGCAATCTACCTGGAAGCAGACATAGTGACCAAAATTAAGCTCACATGAGTGAAGAGGAACCGGCCCGGAAAGTCCTTTGTGGTACATTCTATGGTAGACGGCAGCGTGGTAGACCATGCTTGCGCCGGAGAGATGGCGTAGACCAGGACGCCCGAAGCCTTGGGGTGCGCAACTGGATGGCGTCGGCTCAAGACCGGGATAGGTGGAGAGACTTGTTGAAGGAGGCCAGGACCGGACCCCGGTTGTCGAGCCGATGATGATGATGATGATGATGATGATGATGATGATGATGATGATGATGATGATGATGATGATGATTATGATGATGATGATGATGATGATGATAATGATGATTCTCAAGACCACATAATATGGATCCGAATGTTACTTTCTGCATAAGGGAATGTTGTCAGAGCAGTTTGAAATCTAAAGTGGGGTTAGGCAAGGCTCTATAGTATCGCCAATATTGTTTCTGATGGTGAAGAGTACACACAGCTCCGTTGACTACAAACGAAAGAATTCAGTCAATTCTGCAATCATACCTGAAATAAAAACGGTAAGAAGAAACGCCCTAGTTGCGACTGATTCCCTGACGGATAGGTGAACTGGTTGGCTCATAGATGCCGTTATGATTATTTTCATAAAATTTTGGCAAATTTGCACCGATCGAATGGCTAAAACTAATTCTAAACCGTAAACTAACTTGTAAATTATAAACATTTCTTATTCATCATTATCACTTATAGTACCTTCAATTTATATTATTATATCGAATGTGAAAATATTTAATTTTTTTAATAAAACACAATGAATTTTATTGCATTTTGATTCCTCATCATCAGAAATGTTTCTTCCTTGATGGATAAATTTAAAATTGAAAATCCGATAACGTCATTGCGGAAAATTAAATTTTCAACCACAACATTTAAAAAATAAACATCCACAAGAAAATTATGGCAGACCGCACAAAAATCAATTTCGAAATTTTGCTGACATGCATCCCATGGACAGGACATGGACATTGGACGTGGGCTTGTAGCATGATTTGTGTGTGTATGGTTGAATGTATAGGGAACGATAAACCAACTTTCAAACCTAATACATATTCGTAGGTATATACACATACATCCTGTTCTAAAGTTATTATTTTTTTTTTTCAGAATAAAGTTGCTCGTCCATACCAATCTCTGATAAAAAAAATTATAAAATTGTGTAGTGTGTAGATTTAGTGTGACTGATAACTTCATATACTTAACTTTTTTTTATTTAATTAAAATTGAATTTTTATATCATGTAGTATTATGGTTATCAGGGTTTGAGATTCGATTTAAAGGCATGAATTAAGGGTATGCATGAAAGACATTAGGGAAAATTTTCAGTGTTAATTTTGAGATATTTGGAAAGCGAAAACATAATCATTTGGATGAAAAAATGCAGAATATCACTTGAATATAATGCTTAATTGTCCAATAGATAGACTTTACTTATGATGGTTCCATCGTCAGCAAAGAATAACTGATTCCTTTTCGGATCTTTCACCTTATCCTCAAGTAGAAAGTCAATGATTGTAATAACCAGCAAAGGCCTCAAGACATTCCCCTGGTGCACACCTACTCTAATTGGGAAATCTCCGGTGATCTTACCTTTGTTTTAACTTGCTCATACATAGGCATGAGCATCCGCAGGAAGACCTCCGGAACTCATCGTCTCCTAAGTGCAACCCATTTCAGATCTCGTGGTTGTCTATTGAATGCTTTTTCGAAATCAACCAATATGCAAATTTCTTGAAGAATCTCGATATTTTCGATTCTAATTCTTATACTAAACTAGCCAGAAGTGATCGTCAGACAGTCCGACAGTTATTCGTAGACGCACATCCAATATCCGCTCAATTCAGCTTGATTGAACGGAAGCTGTCGCAATTTCGTGTATCACCCTTTATTCCCCTGGCAGAAGGTAGCTTTCTCTCCATTGATTGCGTATTTGGTTGTCGTAAATCATTTTGGAGATCAGAGCCTTAAGCCATCTACTCGTAGTTCCGACGTCTCCCATCTTTTTCCAGAACTCATAGGCAGATTTATAGATATGTTTCACAGCGGAGTTTGCTAGAGCGATTTGGTCACATTGAGAAAAGAGATCAGATCTCTGATCTTAATTTCAGATATCTCGGCGAGGTCGATAAAGAATGCCCTTCCAAAGGATTGCATTCTCAATTTTGCCAAAGCAGGACATTTGCAGAAGAAATGGACTACTGTTTCCCTTTCCCGTTGGTCACCACAACTGTGGCAAAAAGTGTTGTGAGGAATGCCCAACTTCACTGCATGTTCTCCTATAGGCTAGTGTCCGGTTAGTACAGCAATGGCCCTGGTTATGTCTTGTCTGGGCCTGCATAGAAAATCGTTAGAACGGGTTTTATTATAGGCGGGCCATATCTTCCTTGCTTCCTTGTTAAATTGCTCCATCTTCGACTTGATTCTGTTTGTTAAATATAAAAGATTTTTCCCTTCATAGTACCAAGAGGAATGTCAACCAATTCCGCAAGTGAGCTTTGAAGGCCCGATCCTTGCATGATCAGCCAGTTCATTTCCCTCTACACCTCTATGGCCCGGAACCCAGATCAGAGTGACGTCGAGGTTAATGTTCACATCTTGCGAGTGTGCTGGACCAATTTAGACGTTCTTTTTAAATAATTTACAGGCTTCCCTTATTGCCAGCAATTCAGCTTGAAAAACGCAGTCAGGAAGCCGAAAGGATTAAGCGACATTTAAAGGCTCGGGAGGTATGGGTCAGTTCTTAATTTAAACAAACAATTTTTGTGCGTTGGCCGTTCTCAAAGTGAACGAGTTTTTATAATATCTGTCAACACACAATATATTCAAGAGCGCCATTTTATTTTATTTATTTCTATTTTCAATGTCTAATGGAGGCTTAGCTTGTAAATTTGTCTAAATACTTTTTTCTCTGTAACTAATGTTACCGAGATAATTGATTAAACTCTTAAAATGTAAAAAAATCAATATGGAGGCCATCTCTTATGCAAAATGAGGGGAGGGGGAACCAATTGGTATTGTTCTGGTGGTACCCGTCCCGTACCTATCTATGTTTTAAGATGTTTCATGGTAAATAATAACACTTCTTTCTTTTTATTTACACAATCATCTTTATTTTCGATTTAATTCACCATCCTTATTTCCTCATGTTATATATAATATTTACGTAAGAGTCTCATTCGTATCCTGACTCCTGACTTAACTCGATATTAGAAAGAACACATGCGATCGCAAATAATTATTTCCTGTTTGCAAGCAGGTTCCTTCGGTAGGTGCTATTCGGAATTGTGTTGGATGTATTTTTTTTTTCTTCAATCTATCGAAAGTTTTACAAAAGAAAATCACCTCTAACAACTACCGACATTACTTGATGGTAATGGGCTTTCGTGTACCAGCAGATGATGAATTTCCAACGTTGCGACGGACTCCAACGACGACGACGGACGGGAGAAGTTATAGTTTTCAAAACTTTTTATTGGATGTTGGATAGGGTTATAGGTATCCTACCTTGGAGTTCGAGGTTCTGGTTGTGCACCTTACCTTTACTCCTTCTCCTATTCTGTCTCTATTAATATTTTTATATCGCACATGAAGCTGAAACCATAATTTACCGATTCACTCTGCAATATGGGGTACCCCTGATTCGATAAAGAAAGATCCTTGCACCAGAACCGCACTAACGTGTTGTAGCAGGTAGTAGGTATATATGCAGCTGCTTTGGACACGCGATTCTCACACTTTTGGATTATTATACAACTAATCTAGAATTTCACTCATAGACTTCACGTCGCCGCCACCATCGCGTCGCAGCCAGCTGCCTTGAATAACCCTTGAAGTCATCATCTTCACAGAAACATCATCATCAGGAGTGCAGTATATGCAGTGCAGTGCAGTGCAGTGCAGGAAGTGAAGGAAAAGGCACTTCTTTCAATTGGAGCTGCACACGAAACACACGGAAAACATAATTAAGTTATTAGCCCCGAAAACCTAAGGCACATCAGCATAGCAGATTGATGTAGAAATTATTCACGCCAATCGAATGTCAAATTGTGCACGTTCGCGTCTACCGTCGTCGTCGAGTCAAACATCCTTTCCAGTAATGAGGTTCAAGTGATGGTTATTATAAAGCTAAGAGAAGGCTAAAGGTAATGAACGCGGTTTGGTGTGGTGTTGTATGAAATAAGGATGTGATTTCAGCATGCTATAGAAGGTATGAAGGAATATACAAAAGTATATATCATTTGCTCACTTCTGTCCTGCATCATTTCCTCAGCAGTCACATGGCATATTTGTTTTCTTTTTTTTGAACACCAGTTGGGAACGTGTTTTGTGTTATTGAACTTGGGAGATATATTTCGGTGTTTCAAAATCCAATTAATTTTTTTTCAAATGTTAAGGTTTATGGTTTATCAAAGGTAAGTACCGTTCCGGTATTGGTTTACTGGAATGTGAAGAAGCTCCAGACTGACGGCGATGGAAGGTCCTCAAAATGCCAGATTCAAGCGAAAGAGGTCATACGGTATAAGATGGACATCTTAGGAGTTACTGAAATGAGATGGTTGGGCTTGGGAAGGTTACGATCCCCAACATGTATATTACTGTACTACTGTAATCTGAAAAAAGTATCGAAAAGCCCTCAAAAGCTTCTTCCCGAAACAGCTGTCCAGAGCTTGGTTTACTGGAAGCCTTCGGTGTACAGGCTCCTGAAATCAAGGTTCCCGTTAAAAGTACGAAGCGCTACCATCATACAGTGTTTTGTACCAACGGAGCTCTCTTCTGACGAAAAGAGGGAGAGTTTTTATAACTGGCTAAGTGCTGCTTATGATGGTGGAGACATCGTGGTAATGGGTTAGTTTTCCCATACGGGGCACAAGGTCTTCAATATTTCTACACTTACGTCTTCGTATAATAGAGTCAGTGAGTTCCTGCCCTGCACTCGCATGAAGTTCATCATTAGAGATATGATTTGGCCAGAAAATCCTCAAGATGTTGCGCAGACATCTATATACGTAGAAGCACGGATTCAACATTTCAGCTTATGGAGTTGTTTATCTATAATTTTGAACAGCATAACGAAAACAGCGTGGTGTGTATTGCGTGCAGTAATATCACTAATCGCCAACTAGAAAATATTGGTGAAAGTATACAGCCCGGTCATCAACGCCATTTTGTGTTTTTAAATTCGTCTATCATCTAGGTTTGATCATTGTAATCAGTTTATGTGGCATGTTCCTCCTTCTCAAAGAAAGGTGTTACTGCGGTCCGTCCAGTGCGGAGTTCTGCTTGTTGGGTGTCTAATGTGCCTTCCAGGTGCGAGTAGAGCCAGGACAGTTATTCCTATTAGTTGGGTACCAGCAGGAAAATCCCTCTCCAATTTTGGCACTGTGTTAGATCCCCTTTTTTGGGCGCTTGACAATAATTTCTTTTTTCCACTCTTTAAAAAAGTTCTGTTTTCTCAGCTTTCTCATTGAATGGGTGCAGTAGCTAAATTAATGTTGTGGGCACTGCTCGTAAGAACTCTTCTTCAGTGTGGTTAAGATTTCCTGTTTACTGGGGGGGTGGAGTGTATATTCAGAAAATTGTTACTTCGGACGCGGTTTAAACCATTGAAAAGTGCCCTTTCCACTTTTAGAACTGGTACTCGTCCAAAACTGGCAGAGATCTGTGAGTGTCTTTTACCAGATGTTTTTTAGAGCTATCATTGTATATGAATTTGCATAGAACTCTCATGAACACGTTCCACACGTCGGCCACCTAGCGATCACACAACTAACTAATTTTCTGGTTGCCCGTTCTGTGTATATACAAGTGCGCCCCCAGACGACCACACAACACAACTCAAAAATCATCGTGATGATAGTACTATAAGTTTTATATACAATGGAGCTATGCAAAACTATGAACTCTTTGATTATTCTGTATAGACGGTTCTACTACGGCACTTACTAACGGTCCCTTATACTTCCGATGTAGTTACGCTTAACACATCACATGTTACAGTGGTCTTCCATCATGTATTGGTATTAAACTTCAATATTCGGGAGTTTTCTTGAGATCACCTAACTAAAGCTGTACGCAGTCTTACGGTAGCATGCATCAAGTGGTGGTCTCGGCCCATTCCCATGTCTACTACTCTTATGTTTCGAACAGCCTGAAGACAGCTACTAAATCATTTAATGATTTTTTTAAAAATATTTTGACGTTTTGAGCTCGGTTTTGAAAAAAAAAACGGTTTAATTTTTCAATGAAACTAAGAAAACTTTCCGTATGCATATCAATTCCGGATTAAAATCAGAATGGAAATCAGAACTGAGGGAGAATAAATTAAGTTAATATCATACTAATGCAAATAAAATATGATCTAGGCATTTTTGTATGACAAGTTCTTCCTAAGTTCAAGTTGTTGGTTAATACTTTTATTTATTATTTTCAATTTTTCTACTAAAGATGTTTTTTTTTAAAGAACAACAGAACCAACTGGTAGCAGCAAAAAAAAATAATATAGAAACCAAGGTCTCGATATTTTTTGAAGGAATAATTAAAAGGTAATTAAAAGTTTTACTCTTTCAGCTCAGTCGCCTTGATGCATAAAAGACAATAAATTAAAAGAGGAAAGACGTGAATAATTTTTAACGAACTTTTATTTCCCTTAAACAACCCCCCCCCCCCCCAATGTCTTTGAGACAAAATAATAAAGGAAACCCTATAAAATATCAAAGGGACAGTAACGGAAGAGAAAAAAATAAAAAGAAAATCTTTACAACTACACCCTCCAAAGAAAACGAAAACCTAGTTCAAAAAAAAAAAAGTCCTTAATTTTATAATATTATTCTCTTCAGTTCATTTTATTAGAATCCTTCAATGCGCCTTTAACGACATCTTTGTGATTTTTTTTTTCTTTTTTCTCTGAAAAGCTATAATGTTATACATCATATTAAAACAAAAAATAATAAGAAAAAAAAAATATCTACTGAAAGTTTGTCGTCGGTCATCGGCAAGTTGAAGCAATGCCTCAAATGCAAAAACACAAAAGGCCAAAAACTATGATGATCTATTCAAAAGACTGTGCAATGAATATGACACAGACAAAGTTTGCGGCCAAGTCTGAAGTAGTCCGTGCAGTAGCAAACTAGCTATGGCTACATATTTTTATTTTTTTTTTTTTATAAAGAAATCATCTGAAATCGGGATACATGCTCGGATAAATTTATCTCTCCTTTGGTAAAAAGTTTTGCGTTGGTTCTCTTCGTTTTGCATTGTTCCTTTGAGTTTCGGGTCGTCGCTTTGTTAAAGTTATGGTCATTGTTTTCGAATATTACAACGATTCCGAGTTGAACTATGTACGATTCGAAAGAATAGAAAAATAAAGTTTTAAGTTTGCGCATGATACTGAGGCGTTGGAGTGGCAAAAAATATACATTCAACCGAAGGATCTGATGAGAAACTGAAGTGGAGAATATTTCCGGTAAAAGTTTTCATCATCGTCATAAAAAAAATGCATACTTATCCATTGTGATGAATATGAAATTTTGATTTTTCTGTTTTCATCAGAACTAAAAAATTGATTGAGGAACTTATACCTATGATCGACACATGCCCTTTTCGGGACATCTATTTTGATCGATCAGTGTTGCCCAAGTGCGAAAAGTTTAAATATCTTGGATCTGTGATCAATAGCAAAGGATCTATTGTTAAACATCAAACATGGGGTTGTAGAAGTAGCGGATTTACACTGCCATCTTCTGCGATCGAATAATGCCCTCTAAGCTGAAAGCAAATCTGTACAGGGCAGTCGATCGTTTACATAAGTTTCACAGTGTGGCACAATGTACAAGAAGTATGATAGCAAATTGACTTCAGCTGAATTTAAGATGCTTCGCTGGACAGCAGGAGTGACAAAGAGCAAATAAAAATCTAAAAAGAAGAAAATCCGAAGTCAGGGTGCCCAAGACGCTTAGGACAAGCTGAATTAATCCAAGACGCCGAATACGGCTAAGAGTCCCAAGAAGCTCAAGATACTGAATAAACGAATACGACGAAAACTCCAAGGTCGTCGAAGAGACCCAGGACGCTTAAGACGCATGATGTCCTGAGCGTTGATGAGTCTGAAACAGTTGAAGTGTAAAATAAAATTAAAGTTTTTTCTATAACTTCGTTTGCATTTTTATCTAGCCAAAAATATTAACAATTTTAAGAAAAACTGTAGCATGTAAGGAAATGGAAACAGTCTCAGAAAATTATTTAAAAAAAAATTTCAGATATTCTAGAAATATTTACAGAAAAGTTGATCTCACTTTCTTGGAAAAAAAGTCAGAAATTTTGATTTGCATTTCATCTGGGTTTTTTTTATTCGGGTGACGTATGATTACCGCAACAAAACCAGCCTTTGGCCGTTTCAATTTTTTCTAGTTGTGGCTGCAAAATATCGGCGAAGTTGAGGGCAGCCATGGTCTCATCAACCACAGGTGCACCTAAGCTTTATTTTGCAAAAGCAACAAATACAGGTGCACGAGTACGAGAACGAGTTCTTTCGACGAGGTCGAAAATGCCAGCGGATGAGCCGAAGAAGTGAGAGGTCGGGCGGACCCTTACTTACCCAAACAACAACAACCAAATATTTTTTTTAGTTATATCATCAATTATTGACGTGTAGCTTAAATTTTCTTTTCGTACTAAAAAAGTTAACGTTAATAATTTTCATAAATAATTTATGTACAAAATGGGTTTTAACAACGCGTAATAATTTCACTTATCAAAATCGCTTTATTAGAACGATCAGTTAGAGAAATGCTTCCCTCCATCTCTTCAAAATAATTTAAATGTTTCCCATTTTAATATTCATTCTGCTCCATTTGCAATGAAAGCTTTTTAGATATTATGAATATACTTTATTTTTATTGCAAGCTATTAGCAATTAGAACTAGTACATAAATATTGATTAAACTTAAGCCTCCCCACCAACGTCAAGGTGAAAACCACGAGGTTTTTTTTTTTAATAAATAAATAAAAAATAAACTAAATAACAAAAACACATAAAAATGCTCTAAAAAATACCTACATATTATACATAGTTATTTACATATTCTTAAAAATATTTATATAAATAAATACTTTTAAAAATACCCAAATAACTAAAAATATATAAGTATTTTAAAAAATACTTATATACTCTCTTAACCAATCATCAATAACATTTCAATCTCATTCACTGTTATATTTTGATTGCTATCAGAACCACCAAAAAACCTTACTCTTGGCTGAAATCTAATTTTTTGTCTTCTCTTTTCCACAACTTCATCCAACCATGTTACTTTTTTCTTTGGAATTGATTTTGGTTCAACATTTATTTCAGTTTCTGGATTTTCCAAAAATACCATCACTTCTTCATCCTTTCGGTTTAAGCCACCAAAATCTTTTCCAATATAACCTAAAATTTTCCATGTAAAGTTCATGCTCTATACATCAAAAAAGGTTGCGTTCTCTACATAAAAAGTCCTTTTTCGTGTTGAAGTTTTAGTTTGTTGTTAAATGTAAAAAATAACTGCACTATTTTACACGTATTTCTATTTATATTCTACAAGTTCTGTAACAAGAATTTTTAAATATTGAATTTCAAAAATGAAAAATAGATTTGTGTAAAAAAGTAAACTAATCATTTTTTAAATGATATCAACGGAACAATTTGCAAAAACATTGTTATGAATGTATGTAGGTACTACCAATCAATATTTAAGATTCAATTCGTTCTTCATAAAGTAGGTACCTAAACATTTTCGTTTAAATCAACTGGACTTATAAAATTGTCGTCTACACATTAATATCACAAAAACAAATTATTTATCATGATTCTGAAAAAAAACATTTTTTTATATTTTTATTGAGTTTGTTAAATAAAAAAGATTCCTTTAAGAAGAAAATAAAATAAAAAAATATCGAGGAGACAAATAAGATCTTACTATTTATTGGACAATTTGTCTCAAGTCATCTTCTTACTAAAAAAAAAAAGGTACGTATACCTACATCAAGAAAGAAAACAAAAACGTAAAAACCTCACGAATAATATTACAAGTAATCTTCATGTCTCATATCAATCAATACTTACGTGCGAAACCAAACCATCATGGTTTTCATTCTATACCCTATATCAAAAGATTGAAAAAGGATATTTCAACATGCTTCGCATTCCCTATAAAACCCACATAAGCACACTCACAAAAAAAAAAAAAAAAAAAAAAAACTCAAACAATGTGCCCGCATCATTGTCCTTGTTATGTTATGTCCTTTTAATATCTATTTCACACGCCGAACATCTATCATTTATCATAAGGCTGGGTCAGCCCTTTCAGCTCTTGCTGCCATATTGGCCGCCTTTTTAACAACTCACCTAATGGTGGGTGGCAGTTGGCCATCAATCAGTTTGATTTGAACCGGAACTCCTTCGAACCAACGATGGACAAAAAAAAAACAACAACTAGATTTATACCAATTTTTATGACATCAATATATTTCCAAAGGTGATTTATTGTTAAAAGGTTTCCGAACCCACTCTTCTTGAGGAATCGTTACTGGGAGAAATCACCCATCAAGTTATAAAATGTTCTCTTTAATTCCTCAATTAAAAAGCAAGTCTTAAGTTGACAAGCACATGTTAGATTAGTAATAAATGATTTTTTTATCATTTTTTAAATTGAAGTGCAAAACAAGTGGAACGTACCTCCCTACACAGTCCGTTGCCGCCGTCTCGTTTCTTCTCCCGATTTGTCCTTTCGTAGGTTAGTGTGTCCTTGTGTGGGGATGTAGGTACATTGATGAGTTTAAGAAATGGATGCATTAAATTGTCAAATTTGGAATAGAATTTATACTTTGGGAAATCAAAATTTAGAACTAATGGATTTGTCAAATAGTTTTCTAGATTTTAGTTTTATTATTACCTTTTTTAAATGTACCTGACATATTCTTGGCGTTTTTGGGAAATTAGATTTTTCTCAAAAACGGCACCGACGATTTTTTTATTCAAACAAAACACTTTTTTCTGATTTTCTCAAAAACAGTTCATCTGATTACAATCAAAATTAATAGGTTTTTATGTTAGCATATGAAGTACATAAAAAGTATTCAATACTTAAATTTATCAAAAAAAAAACGAAACGGTTCAATACAAACAAAACGGTACCAAACGGTTTTTCAATGCTGTCTTAAATAAATTTAAAAAAAAAACTTTAAGTCTCTAAAATAACACGGTAGCTCCCATACAAATTTTGAATATAAATTTTCAAAAATTTCAAATTTCTAGAAAACGGGACCGACAATTTCGATAAATTGTGCAACAGTGGCGTGTTTGCTTTACCAACTATGGTTGATCTATTACTGAGACTAATTGACCGAATACGGACACTATCCCCTTACAGGGGAGAATCTGAAGAACGGCTTAGCAGCTTTGACAACTACATCGAGTGGGAAAGCTTGGGAAACAGAAAGCTTTCTTGGAGAAAAGAAAAAAAAAATGGTTGCCAAGCTTTTAAAGATAGAAGACCTTACGAAGTGCGAAAACGGGAGAAGAGTTTGTGTGATTTCTGCAGTAGTCAAGGAAATAGCCAAAATCGTCCTAGAGCGAACAATAGATAACCTCGAAGACTTACTCGACAAACAGGATTCTCCACTGGACTAGATTATCATCAAACGCGCTGTTGAACATCGATCACTAATCGGTTAACAGACTTCGAAAAGGTGTTCAAGGGTGTCAGTTGAGAATTTAGTTATTTCTGCCTTCTTTGAGGAGGTGGAGTATCCCAAATGAATTAATTTCTATTATTAAGGCTAGGTTATTAATAAGGCTAGATTCTAATGCATAAGAAATATTGTCAGAGGAGTTTGAAATCGAAAAAGGACCTTAGGCAAAGCGGGCTATTAGTGATGTACTGCATATGGCACACAGCTTTGTCGACTGCAAACGCAAGAATTCAGTGGATTTTGTAACATGACAACAAGGGTAGATAAAAATCTGAAGTCGTTGGCCTAAAGATAATTATGACAAAACCAAAAATGATAAGTCTTGGAACTTCTGACGGCGGGCTGAAAGTACTAAAATAATTACAGCTGAATCGAGAAGGTAAGGTCTGCTTTCGGAATACTGTCAATAAATATGAAGAAACAACTCTTTAAGTTTAAAGACCTTACTACGACTGTTCTGCTGTTCAGCTTGGAGAGTCATGTAGAATGGATTTGTGTTATTTAACGGGTTTCGCTAAAGCGAACGGGTCGGTTAATGAATGGATTAATCAGATAATCGATCGAAAAATCTTGGAGAAAGGCCAGAGTAATTAAACTTAATGTAGGTTAAGCTCAGCACCACTAAGGAGTCTGATGATTGCCTGGCAAGCATGAAATAGCTATAACTCCGGCCAAAATAAAAAATATAAACGAATTAATAAAAAAATTTATTCGTAAATTGTTGTTCACAAAAATTCAATTGAAATTGATGAATGGTCAAGTCTAAAAAACTGACATTCTGTGTACAAATAGTACAATAAAAATAATACAAGGTTAAGAATATAGCTCTCTCTCCATCAGAACTTCAATTTTTAAACTACTTTAACAGATGTGTGTCATATTACCCCCAGTAGGATCCTATATCTCTAACCCACCCTACCTATAACGTATAACTCGTAAAAGTAATATTATGACAAATAATCGAATTCTTCGTTTTCAACATCCAATCGCGGGGGGGGGGGAGATGTAATGCTTTCATATGCTAATTTATACTTTGCCTTTAACAATGACATCAATTAGCAATAAACACACAAGCCATTGATCGGTTATTAATGTCCTGTCCATGTACTCCAACATAAATTGTTTCAAAATGAAGTTGTGAGGGCACACTTATATTTTAATTGCAAATTTAGTTTAGGTAGTAAAGTACATAATCCTTTAATGTAGTTGAATTTCCAATGAATATCTAGACTAACATTATTGCATTGCATCCATTAACCAATTACTGAAGAAGAGGCCTTCCCATAGATTCATTGTACTACCCTTAAGAGCAGTTTTATAATCTTGTGTAAATATTGCCTTTAACGGTAATTTGTCATTTCTGACAAAAACTAAATCTACATTCGCATACACACAGGGTGGTCGGTGATAAAAGTTGTGGCCCATAACTTCTAAAATCAATGCGCCTTTGGTGGGTGGGGAGATTGGGGTGCTCATTGCGAACAGCTCCAAGTGAAAGGTCTTTCCGCAAACCGTTTATTGGAATTTATTCAAATAGGAAGTTTACTGTGTTGCAAAGGGATGGACGCTTGGGTATAAGGTGGGTTGGTCCGCATCAGAGATCCGCACCGATTTACTTTATTCCATTGCAAACTTCTTAAATGCCTTATATATTCAAATTGATATTGGGAGCAAACCGTGTACGAAGGCAATTAATCACCAACGACCCATTCCCGATTCCCATCCTGACCCAGGCGCCACATTACTTAAACTTGGAACTTAAAATCGGCTTTCTTCGCCACAAGGCAATGCCAACTTTTAAACATTTAGAGTTCGTTTCGCATACAAACACATTCACACGCATACAATTAATGGCCATTTCCATGCAGAGTACCTACAGTTGAATAAGGCTCTGGTCTTTGTGGAGCATCGGTAACGGAAAAGCAATGAAGTGGAACCAATTCAATGCCGCCCTTCTACACCCACGCCCATCTAAGAATTACCACCTGTCTGAGGATAAGAGAAATTACATTCCACAGAACAATTTAAATGGGCGAATGCCAATGGAAATTAAAATCATAGATTTTTATTTGCCTTTCACATTCCGATTCCCATTCAACGAATCCTACTCACCGCCGCCGGCCGCCGCCGCCGCACAGCGCCGCCGAACGAAAAGGAGCTATATGTTTAAGAAGATAAAAGAAAATCGTAAATTGATTCATTGAAATGTAATAAAAAAAAAATTAGAATTTACTGTTAGCACCTTGAAATCCTAATTAATGTGATGGTAGGTGTGTAATTTTTGAAATGACTGTTAGCTAAGAAAATAAAGAATTCAGCTCAGCTGAGAGGTGGAGGGAATGATTTATTTGGATTTGGTAATCAACTAATGGAGTAAGGATTGTGATGATTGATGAATATTAATTTTTAATTTTGATATTTTTTATAACTTGGTCTTGCAAAGTTGCAAAGTTGAATAGATTTTTAAGAAGTTAACTGTACCAATTTTTACAACTTCTTTAAGTTTTGTTCAATGGGGACACCAAGCTCAAAATGTTCAGGTCAGGTTAAACAAATTCGTCCTACTCCTACCTTTAAAATCATTTATCCATAGCTTGGAAAAAAATCATTCAAGTTTTAAATTTTCATGGGGAACATCAAAAGAAAGTGCTCTAGCGCGGCTGTCTCGGACGTTATTAAATCTGGAGTTCCAATTTTCGATATCTATGTCCGTATATCGGTAATAACGCGGAGAATGTTGTCCTCCAAGTGGTCGATCGTTTCGGGGTTATCGGCTCCGGCAGCGTAGACTAGCAACTTCACATATGTATATCCCCACAGAAATTGTCTAGCGGTGTTAAACTGCACGATTTGAAGGCCGATTGACGAGTCTCAAACGTAAAACAATGCGGTTACCAAACGTTTTCTTCAATAAATCAATTAATAAAAACCTTGTTGAAACCATATGTAGTTCCTGCACATCATGGTTGTCCAATTGCGGAACGAAAAATTCAGTAATCACTGCTCTTTAGCGGTCACCATTGACTGTTACGTTCTGGCCAGCATCGTGATACCATCAGCCCATAAAGCACACCAAACAGTCAGTTTTTTTCTGGATTATTCAAATACGCCATTTTTATTTTTTATTGATGTAGCCATTTAACCAAAAGTTAGCTTCATCGCTTGTTCAGACGTCAGTCTATTCATGAAATGCCAAACAAAACTAAACACAAATCACTTAACAGCAGTTAAAATGGCCACCAGTGTTACCAACTTAAAGTTCTATACCTCTAAAAAACATCCCTTTATTTTTCTTCATATTGATTTTCAATATTCCATTTTCTAAACTTTTGAATCTATTGAAATTCACAAATTATGCACCAAATGTCTACCTACTCAAACTAACATATTTTGAACCCTACTCTCAATTAAAACCTACACTAATTCCAGATTGCTGCACAATTTCAAAAAATAATTTCATTCCATCTCACGTAGATTATATGTAATAGGTACAAACAAAGCTTGATCTCAATTCCAAAAATCTTATTTTTGAAATACAATTAGCAAATGCAAGATACAAACGTCAAAAATAAAATATCTACATCTTCTGTAGGAGTGTACATTGTACACTGTTACCAACTTTATGAATACAATGACTGTATACAGACCTGCAGGATATAACAACACGACATTTTAACAAAATTATATTTTCTGTAATATGAAATTGAAAACAAGAGAAATAGAAATGTCCAATCCACTATTTCCACTATCCACCATGCTATGGTTTGTAGCTTTGCTTTACAATTTGCAAAAAGCTAAAGCTGAAACACACCGGTTATAGTAGTGGTCTCATTAAAAATCCATTATTTTAAGTAATAATGCGAAGATGATAATTACACTTGAAAGTCATAAATAAACAAAGGAAAATGTTGGGATATAACGCTTCGCAGGGTTTCCTTTTTAGTGGTGGATGAAGAAATGTTTAGAAGGTATTCTAAGTGCAGGTATTATTATGCAAGGTGATTGTGGCACCAGAGGGTTGATTCTTTGGCAATAAGGAGGAGTACAACATTATGTTCAGCAAGAACTATATTATATTAACTATATTGTTAATTTTCTGCATCGTATCTTCTTAACACTTCCCGGAGATGTATTTCAGCTCTCTCCTCAACTCATCCCCAGTTGTGCTGATTCCTCTTTGAATATTCTTCGCCAAATGCTTCTGTCACCTAGAGTCAATGATTATATCACTCCTCGATCAGAGCAGATCTCAGCCCATTGAGTGCCTCGGGAAGGGCAGGCAGCTGTCTTATCATTTATCGCAGCAGGTCCTAAACGTGTTCGATGGGATTCACCAAAAAATTTCTGCTCACACCTCACCGTGGCGGAACCTCCCCAGAAATGTTCCCGCTGGGCACCCGGTGGATTTCAAACACTTTTGTCAATCTTCCATGTCGAATGTCGAACACCTTTTCAAAGTCGATGAACAGCAGATGAGCAGTTGAAGTAGTGATCGATATTCAATGCAATGTTCGATTATGATCCCCAAGCTATTAATGTAGTCCAAACAGGAAGATTCCTTTTTCCACTGTTCAGGAAAGGTAATTGTTTTCCAAGCTCTCTCAATACTGTTATTAGCTTGTAAGAGCTTTGCAGAAATAGCTTCAGGTCCAACCTCTGCATTGTATTGCAGTATGTATTTGGGCCAATTTCTCTTCCCACAGTTCATTGGACGTTGGAATCATTTTACTGGGGAAAAGACGATTTAAAACCGCAGAAATGTCCTGTTTGGACTTTTTGAGTTGGTCCTTATTCGAAAGTAACAGTGATCCGTGTGTTTCTCTTACCCACTGATTGTTCTAATGGCTGGTATTTTCTTGAGATCTCCAAATTTCAGCTTTACGTAATATTACAGTATGAACCATGAGAGGCTGGCCCCTCTTCTGTTTCAGACGACCGGAAGGCTTAGGTTGCTCCTTAACAAAGTGGTCATTTTGATTGGAAGTAGCTTCAAAAGGCTTTCACCATTGTCCCAATATTTATGTTTTTCCATAATATACTTGACTCTATCATTGTCGTTGACAACCTCGGTTTTCAAGTCTCCCATTAAAATTATGATGACTCTTCTACAGGGTGTACTATCATAAGCAGCTGTAAGTCTAATGTGAAAGGCATATTTTTCCTCGTGAAAAAATATTTCCTTCTGTGTTACTTGTTCAACCCGCTGTATCCATATACCCCTCTAATGCAAATGTTTTTGTTCTCCAATATAAGAAGAGATATAATGAAATTCCATTGCCCCCATTATCCCATCTCATTTCGCATGGCGACACATCCGCCATTAGTAAGTTTTCATTATCTCAACGGATTAGAACAAATGTTCCGGATGTGAGATTGTGAGGTCGCGAGATCTCGCGAAAGTCATTCGCTCAAGCTGCACCGCACTGCACCACACCCTAACCAAACTGAAGCTACACTATACTTGTATAGTAGATATACTTGTTTAAGTCACGTCTGTTCTCTGGGTTTCCACATGGGGTAGCGCGTCCTTGGTCCCTGGCTTGGCACTGCCACTTCACAGAATGAAAATAATCCATGATGCACTTCAAATAATACAATCTAAGGAGGAATTCAATATTGATATGCAAACACAGTCGCATAGTGCTATCTCGTTCACTTGCTATATTGCTATATAGTTTGGTTCTCCCTACTTGAGAGTCCTTGAGTTCAGGAATTGCATAAAGTCTATACACATAATGAAAGTATAAATATTGCGTATGCGTGTGGCGAAAAGGCTGTTCCTTGGGTCGGGATGTGTGTGCAGAATGCATAAATTTATGCATTGTTTGTTCACTTAAACAAAATCCGTATTGCCAACAAGAACAAGGGTTTGGGGGACTTGAATAATGGGGTAGGGTTCGAGCTCGGAGCTCGGTGAGGTGAGGTGAGGTAAGAGAAGACCGAATACAAATGCAGGCACAGGAACAGGAGCCTAATTATGACATAAATGCTTCTGTTTGCCATCACGTAAATAACTAAGTTAAATAAACCGTTTCACATCCCTGCGAGAGGAGTGCAAAATAATTTGTCTGCTCCCCCAATTTCCCTTTTTTTCGCCCTCTTTAAATATACACTATAAGCAAAGCGACAAGGGTATGAAAATGACAAAAATATTTTGAGAATTGGACGGGTGTATTTCTATATGGTATATCTTCTAATGGTGTACTGAGAGTGTGCTGAGTGTTACGTCTTACAAGTTACGACAACAACGGCCAAGAGTCCTTCGTACTTAGTGGTGACTGCGCAAAGGGCTCTTAAGTATGTGACATTTGGGATGTTTGTTTTTGGTTCTGAATGTTGCTCTGATGGTTATACGTATAGGATTGTGATAAAGGGAAGAAATGCTGGTTTTAAGAGGATGTGACTTCACTTAACCTCGGTTGAAGACCAAGTGGAACAACAATTTATTTTGTGTACTAAGCTATTTTCGACGGTTAGCAATGCCAGATACGTAGATGGAGACGTTTTTCTTTAAATTGTTTATAGCTATGTTTTGTATAGAAACAAAGAAGATGGTTAAGTTCTCATAGTTTATTTCCTCTTTAAATCTTGACAGAGTGTTTTGTCTTTGTACATAATGAAATTTAAAAAAAGGAAGTGTGGTTTGGAGTTTTTGGTAAGCAATTTTGGTCAGAAGGTCCTCCAGTTAAACTTAAACTAAGGATTCTTTAAAAATTTCACTTACATAATTTGTAATTTAAGGTAATTATTGAGTCTATTCGGAATTGATTCGAAATTCATTTATTTAAAATTCCATTTCTTCAAACACAGCTGAGAATTGAGCTTGGAGATCTCACCACCTCAACTTTTTGGGATATTCGCAAAAAAAGTATTCTATCGTTTTGGACAGTGATAATAAAAGTATCAGCATGGGTTCTTTTGATTGATTCTTCAAAAGCTTTTTTTTCAAGGTCGCAGTATCCTACCTCCTTCAGAAATAAGCTTCTTAAAAGATTCTTTTTCTGTGGACTAATGGTTGAGTTGCAATGATTACAAAAATGATCGAATATCGATTACATGATCAAAAATTTCATTCACAAACAAACAAAAATTTAAAATAAATATGAGCTCCATCAATAACAATTAATTTCTAAAATTGAAATTTGAGAACTAAAAGATTTTATTTCGGATTTTATTTTATGCGTTTTTAATTTTAAATTGAACTTCAGGCTCTCCCAGACTGAATGCAAAAAGTACCCGGCTATAAATGGCAAAAAAAATAAAAACGGCACCTTTTACCTGTTACATATTTCATTTTCACCGGTTGCGGTTTGAGACACCTTTGAGTCAGAAAATAAAATATAAACATCACATCGGTGCAGTCTTTGCAAAAAAAACGCTCAGAAATAGTTTTTACTAGTATTTTGCAAAAATAAAATTATGACTTAATTTAGTTTAATTCTGTTAATTAAAATTGAGTTAGGTAGATATTATAAATAAAATGTCATTTTGAAAAATAATAAAACTAATAAAATTAAGGAGCTTTTCTGGCGGCCATTTTTAAAAATTCCAATAGAGCCTATAGTCTGTCAAAGCTCTTCAAATCCAAGAATCTTACCATAACTTCAAAACTGCTGCTGTACAGGATCATTGTCCTACATGTACTCGTGTATGGATCCGAGACTTGGGTGCTTAGCAAAAGACACTCCGACCTCTTAGCCGCGTTCGAGAGAAAAGTCTTAAGAAGAATTGTTGGCCCCATATATGAGGAAGGACGATTCCTGAGACGGTACAATCATTACCTGGATGCAGACATGGTGACAAAAATTAAGCTCGGTAGACTCCGGAGGGCAGGGCATGAGTGAAAAGGAACTGGCTCGGAAAGTCCTTTGTGGTGCACGGCAGCGTGGTAGACCATACTTTCGCTGGAGAGATGGCATAGACCAGGAAGCCCGAAGCCTTGGGGTGCGCAACTGGATGGCGTCGGCTCAAGAGCGGGATATGTTGAGTGACTTGTTCAAGGAGGCCGGTCCTGGCCCCGGTTGTCGAGCCGATGATGATGATGATTTTTAAAGAATAACCAATGTGATTTCTCCATTTTCTCTATACAACCTTTTTCTTTAATATAAAAACCATTTAGAAAGCTTGTTGTGCTGCTTCTATTTTATTTGGTTCTTTTTTCCCTGTTTCACTAAGCAAATGGGTTTGTCCACTGAGATTTAAGTTCTCGACTTGATCACCCCATTTTAAACAACGTCGATGCCTTTTGTGCATGAATTAATAGTAGTACTTGAGAAACAAACAAAAAAAACCAGGTTGGAACCCGGCTCCACTCGCACCCAAAGCCTTGCATTCTAACTACTAGGCAACCTGGTGCTTACTGCTGAGTTAAACGTTGTTTCAAGAGATAAAATATGTATAATATTCAACCCTTGGTTAAATCAGGTGTCACAAAAGACTGAATATTTCTTCAGCTAAGATATTTTTCAAAAATGTCAATCTTCTCTTAGGAACGATTGTTCTTTGATTTGGATTGGGAATATAACTTTCCAATTTCATCGCTTCATTTGAAGACTCGAAACAAGGGTAGAACACGAGACTGAGACTAATACTTTGTATCGGATCGCATGAGTGTTGGCAACTCTGCGACCAATGATTTAACATAGAAAGCAATTTACATAGAAAGATAACGAAAGCTTTTAACGAAAGATCGGTTTAGTTCTGCGAACTAACCAAAAACGAAGGTTAGTTGTAAGAAAGGATTGGAAGGAGATGGTGTGAAATAGAGACAGTGGTTTTTGATATAATTTTTCACTTAAATATTTTGTGTTACTGATTTATTTGTACAGAAGGTTTCTATGGTTCACTGGTAAAAGGAAGGTTTGTAACGAGCTTCGATATGTACTTCTTTAACACTCGAACAAACTCTTTAATAAATATCAGAGGAAAGCGTTATATCAGTGTTTAGTCCATTAACGATTTTCTTGTTGAAGAAAATACTATCTGCTTCAGCATTTACCCCAATAAGACTTTTCATATTTGAGGAAAGTATTCATAGCGTAAATAATAGTAGGTATGCTTGCAGAAAAGACGAACCTGTAACGCTGATATGTTTTAAAGAAGTACGTGAGGAACTTATTGTATCACTACTTATTATAATTACATTATTTACTTCCATTCAGAAGGATTATAAATATAAGAATCTATAAAAGAATTACTCTTGTTGTTAATTAAGCAGTAATCAAATTAAAATACACAAGCTGCAATCTATAAGTGCATCTTAGTTCCAAAAAGAATCGAAAAGAATTTCTTCTGGTTTTTAGAATCAAATTGAATTTTTTATTTTTGTGTTCTTAAAGCGTTATCGATATAAATGTCCTTGATATCCTTTTTTTTGGGACACTGCAAACAGTTTAAATAAGGCCTAAATGCAACTAACCAAGTGAGTTCTCATAAAGGCTTCATCGTCACCTACTTCATAATAAAGAATAATAAAAGTACTTTTTGTAGTTAAAACAAAATTCTTTCTAAATTGGAAACAACAACCAAAAACAATACCCATGCCAACACAAAACCACAACTCGTGTTTAAAAAACCATGTCTCGCATGTTCAATGTAGGTAAAGAAAAAAAATGTTAGCGAAACAGAATATTACAAAACAGCGAAAAATAAAAGCATAGTCCGATAAAGTTTCATCTGCCTCGCTCTAAAATGGAATCAAGCGAAAACGATGGAAAAATAGCAAAATAAATATCCCTATACGAGTATCTATGTATATGTATTATGTCCAAGCTCCAACAGTAGGTATTATATATGAAGTAGATAGTACATGAAAACAGGGTGCTTTTCGATAGCAATTTGTTACGAGTGATGCGGCATTGGTGCTCCACACAGTTCCATTGTATCCGGTGCACACAATTTTACAGGATGGTTCCGAGCAAATTTTATCCTGTATCATAAAACATGAAAATGTCTTAATTCTTTGCCTGTGTGTTGTGTATACCCGGAAGCCGGAACACTCTGCCACCACCATTATAACCATTCTGCCTTTTTTTGTACGCGTTGTTGTGGGAAGAATTGTAAACAATGCAACTAAAATCCAAAAGACTGCATCCATTGTCCGTTCTCGTAAAAATAAGGAAGGATCCCAAAACCAAAATGTATATACATGTACATATCTATATCTACTCTGTCCTCTTCTGGAAAATTCATAAAAATTGTTGGGTTTACACAAAACAAAAAATAAGTAAAAAAAAAAAAAAAACACAATCATGCATTTGTGTTGTGTTATCTTTTGCAGAAGGAGTGCAAGGATAACAACACAATGAAAATGCAGTAAAAATATCATCACTCAGAGCGACAGAGCCCAAGTTCAGTTGTTGTTGGTTGTTGTTGTTTTGGGAGAAAAATGAGCGTGTTAAAGCAACAAAAATTCATTTACGATCAAGTTGTAAATTATTGGCTTTTATGAGTTCTTTGTGCGAGTTCGCTTTATGGTGACGCTATAAATACCTTCCATCTTTTAAAACCTTTCCGTAACGGACGTACATATTCTCGAGCTTCATTACTCTACACTGTTTTAGTGTTCCGGGTAGAACGTAGATTGGGAAGAAGAGGCGAAATCAATTGGAGTCAACACTTTTGGTACTCAAACGCCTGATATAAAATTTTGTACCTACCTTTATAACGCAACACGATAAACAATATGGAAGCAGGTAAACCTCGTGTCTTTAGCAATATCTTGGTGCACCTGGTCGTCTATCCATATGCGAAACGTCTTCTTCTATGAAAATCAGATTGTTGTAAAAATAAGGGGTGCAACTAAGTCTTGCCTAGTGTGCCTAGTAGAAGATCGGTGGAAAATATGACAAAGCGTTTTAAAAGTCTGAGCTTAATAAGATTCAAATATAATAGTCCAATCATATAATTGATAAACAGGGTGTCCAACAACCATCGCCACTCAGGAAAACTATACGTTACTGATTTCATTTAAAGCGAAGTTGGACAGTTTAGTTCATTTGAATTATCGATCAATTAAGTTCAAATCACGTTACTGAACTAGTTCGTTAATTTTAGTTCAAAGTAGTTTTAAAAATAAAATTAAGCTTATTGGAATCACAGCTAACCGTCAGTCAAATTTAAAAAAAAAAAACTAAAATACGGGAAATGAAAAGACTAAAATAAACATTTAAGAAGGAAGTTTTGGGCATTCAAAAAAAGTTCAAGTCCAATCAAACCAATGGAACTTGAATTCCAGTTCATCCAAAGTTCATCATGATTAAATTATTACTACTACAATGGTGTAGCGAGGGTTTGAGCCGACGACGGGGGTTGACTTTCTTTGAAATGCTGAATTATTTTAGGAATTTGCCGATTGTATAGATTTAGCATTTTTCGAGTGAAACACAAAAAAAAAGGCAAACGAAAAAAGTGGAATAACATTCGTTCGAAACTCCTGATGGGACTGATAGATTCCGGCTCAAATCTTCACTTCGAAATGCCAGATTTTTCAATGAAATCTTTCAGCTGATGCAAAAGATTAAAAAATCTCTATAACTTAGGAGCAATGATTTTCCATAAGACAATTCGTTGATATGCCAACTCTTGAATTAGTCGTCATATTTCCAAAATCTGGAATCGTTTTTTTTTAAGGTATTAACTGTTTTCGTGAGTTTTAGACTTTTTTTTTTCTTTGACTGGTTTTGACCTTGCCAAACTTTAACGGATTTTTTTTAATTTACAGTAGAACAGTTAACATCGTCCATATTTCCATCTGAAAATCTAAAAAATCGAAAAGAGTCATTCACGGCTAACTCTTCACGCCCTGGCAATACAAAACATATTCGAAAAAACTGCTTTGGTATTATGGGGGGGGGGGGGTCCGTACGTGTTAAAAATATTTGGCGAGAGGCTTTCTTGTAAAAGGGGCAAATGTCACTTTTTTCCAGGAGCAGAAGATAAACAAAAAGAGACAGGAGTAGCTGTTAATATTTCGCTCTGGGTCACATAAGTATAGCTTTAGGCAACGGGATTGGTTCCTCGTGCCTGAAAACTAAACTAAACTTGACACGTTTTTCACACTCATAGAGGACATGGGTTATGTCAAATTATAGGTCTGAATCAGCCCTAAATTCTGCAATAATTTTTATTATTGTCACTAAATAAATATTGTTTTTGCAGAGGAAAAAAGTTATGCTTTTTTTTTATTCCAATCAAAGCGGATTTGTTCTTTGTGAGAATCCAATCGCGTTACTTAAAGAAGTCATGCAATATGTCAAAAGTTACTACAGCTAAATTTTCGAAATTTATTTTCTTGCAGTGAAATAGAATCCTAAAGATTTTTTTTTCGGATTAGAATTTTTTCTCTAAATGTGATTTGTTTTGTCACGAGTCCTATACTTTACCTTTATGTCAAGTTAAAATTACTTTCTCCAAGCTAGCAAAAACAGCGATTGTTAATAAAGGAACATTTACCATCGTAAAATTGAAAACAGCCAAAGGATATATTGATGAGTATAGTATCCTTGAACGTGGATATAAAATTGGGTTTTTATGCATGTACCTATAGGTACTATTTCGTCTACCAACTGGCTTACGTGAGTTCCGTATTCTCTTTCTATATTTTTGAGCCATCTTGTATAGCCAAACACTGAGTATTTTAAACCTAAAGTCCTTCTTTTATTTAGCTTGAAATGATGATGATGATGATGATGATTTTGAGGAGTTAGTACTCTAGTCCATCCTTTGCCCGACGACGATGCCATTACATAAGTCTGTTTACAATCTGTTTGTATAAAAGAGATAACAGCTTTTCAATCATCATTGTTCCGAAAATATATATGTACGTTCCTTGTGTTTTTTAGCAATAAAGGTATTTTCAAAGATGCAATAAGGTAAAGTAAGGTTATATTTTTTGTTTTTCTTTTTTATCTAGACAATTTCTTAAGGGCAAAGTTAAAATTCATTACCAAAATATAAATTGAGCTATTGGATTTTGATCTAATATGATTTAACTTACCTACTACCTATACAATAGAAAAGAAGAAGAAAGGAGATCCGTAAAACTCTCTAACGAAATGTTTGTCTATGATAATATTAATCCTGGGTGATCCTTAAATTGCTCCGGTCCAATAAAATAAAATATGTTAACAGAACTTAAAAAAAAAATTAAAAACGAATTTTTTTTTGAGGTATAAAACTTTTTAATGGGGTTTTTCATTTTAAAAATAATAATCAATTATTTTTTGATTTTAATCTGTCAAGAGCTGATTTTGACAACTAAAACGTTTCATTGGGCAGAAATAATTGATTTTTTTTAATTGTAATCAATTTTGTAGAACTAAATTTTTCGAGAGATTTACCCCTCCATGCACTAACACTAAAAGAATTTGTATCTGTCAAATTGATTAAAGTGGCTTGTGATTTGTTTATTCCAATTTTTTGAAATGATGAGGCTTCTATTTCACAAGGAAAAAAAACATCGTCAAAAGGATGTAATAAATAATTACTCCAAAAAGTCAAAATTTTCTTTGTCATTCATTTTTATTTCTTTTTTATTCTGCTTTAAAATGTTGTTAAACATTTTTCAAATGAAAACAAATTTGAATGTGGATTTGACAGCTACATCGACAGTATTTTCACCGACAAGAAATAACACCAACACAGTGCCAAAAAAAAATGAATTATTAATTGTGTTCCATTCGTCATGAAAAAAATCAATTTTTATTAAGAAATCTTTATTTACCAATGAAAAACTCCATAAATGTAATAAAACAAAGATTCATTTTTAAAATTGACATGAAAGTGATTTTGGGGATTATAATTTAAATATGATTTCTGGCATATGGCCGGCACAACTGGCTCAGGCGTAATTAAATTCGGAGGTTCAATTTTCGATCACTTTTTCCACCATTTGTTGGCGTATATCTGCAATTACGCGTTGTCCTCCAATAGGTTCAGGCTTATCGGCGTGGACTTGCGACTTCCCATAATATCCCCACGGAAAATATTCTTTAGCGGAGTTAAACTGCGGCCTTTTAAAGAGTCCAAAAAGTAAAACAATGCGGTTACCAAACGTTTTCTTCAATAAATCAACTGAAGGACAAGCTGTGTTAAATGTTGCGCCCTTTTGTTGAAACCACAGCTAATCATCATAGTTGTTCAATTGAAGAACAAAAAAGTCAGTAATCATGGCTCTATAGCGGTCACCATTGACTGTACCGTTCTGACCAGCATCGTGATTCCAGTCTAGTCAGTTTTTCTGGATGTAACGATGTCTCAACATACACTTGAAGATTATCTTCCCTCCAGAGTCCAGACACGGAAGACGTAGCCATTTCACCAAAAGTGATCTGCGTCGCCAAAATTTTCTTATGAAAATCGGGATCAACGGTAATCTTGTTTAGCGTCCATTCACCGAATCTACGCCCTACTAGATAAACGTGTTGCTTTAATTCTTAAAAAGCCAAATCAAACTAAACACAAATCACTCAACAGCTATTAAAATGGCCAATTTAAACTTCTATATACGTACCTCTAAAAAAAAACACACTTTATTTACATATTATTATTCTGCAGAATAAATAAATTTTTGTTTGTCCTAGTTTACTTTTAATCCAATGAGAGTGTAACAGTTTAAAACTCGTTTATTTTAATTTAACATTAACTAGAGTAAAAGGAATCCATTACTTTTTTTTTATTCCTCCCATCAGTATGGAGAGAGATGGAGTGCTTAATAAAGTATTTTACATAATATGCAATTATCATATTCATTATCTTTATCCTGTTACCTATTTATAACACCTCATTTGGCTATCTAAAGAAACACGTATAACATATACCTATTCGTATAGCTAAATATAAAAATAGCTACATATACATACATATATATATCCTCTCTCATTTCCTGTGCTCCATTTAATTCATTTGTAAGCAAATGATTTTCTAATTATTTATTCACGTCATCGTCACCCAATGAATGCTATAGAGCAGTAGAGGTTCATTAGCACATTAAACAAAACTCTGTCCCACAAACGTCAAAAATTTTAACAGAAAAAAGTAGAACAAAATGGAGGGATATAATATGAATGTATAAGACTTTTCTCTAGCAACAAAACCAACCAACCAACAAAAAAAAAGGACTATTATACGGAAAGCCCTTATTTCATACTCTTGACTGCAATCTCATCTCATCATTGTGGCAGTAGTTAGGGGTTAGCTCTTCCTC
This sequence comes from Syrphus vitripennis, assembly GCA_958431115.1. Classification (NCBI taxonomy): domain Eukaryota; kingdom Metazoa; phylum Arthropoda; class Insecta; order Diptera; family Syrphidae; genus Syrphus; species Syrphus vitripennis. Next base: position 18,620,259 of record OY288108.1, on the reverse strand, counting down.
TTAGCTAGTAGCTAGCTGGTGATGGCGGAGATGCTTCCCACCTTCAATTAAGAACACAAAAACAAGCCGGAACTGGCCCTCAGGAGTTGGAACTGGTTTCTCACACTCAAAAAGAACTAATTGCCACAAGTAATAAGCTCTAAATCGGACACCAGCCTATTTTCAGGTGTAAGAACAAATTAAGAAAAAAAAAAATACGCGCCTTGTTGTTCTATTTTATTCTACATATTTGGTCCTACATAGGGAAAGTTTATTTTACAGGGTGTCATTTAATTTATTTATTAACGTTCAAAGGAAAGGTTGCTCTAAAGATATTTTTCTCCGTGGATATAGAAAGAGCAATGAAAAAAATCTAAAACAGAAGATATTATTAAAAATTTTATAGGCAACAAATCCATTATTATTTATAAAAACTTGGTGAATTTTTAAAGTTTTTTTTTTAACTGAATCACTTAAGACCAACGGCCGAAGAATGATTTAAAGAAATGTGATGTCAAACTATAAGAAATATTGATTCAAAATAACTTCAAAAGTTAATAGTTCAAGGTGACATGTTATCTTGAATTTAGTTCCTGCTACATAGATTATATGAAAAAATGCTCGCCGAACATGTCGTTTGCGTTTCCCCCTAAACTGCGAACACATTTTGCGAACATTCAGATCTTTCTGATTCTCCAAAGAATAAGCTTCATGTGCGACAAAGATTCGCAACAAAGTTCAAAAATGAGGTTTACTTGCGAACATGGCCCTAGCCAACGAACACGAGAAAATCGAAATGTTCGTTGGCACGACGAATATATTATAACGAGCACGAGCATGTTCGGCGAGTATGTTCAGCGAGCATGTTCAGCGTTTAGGGCCACCTTAAGGCAATGGCTACAATTGAATCGAGTCGATTTTTCAGTATTGGTTTACTTTAAGAACTCGACCATTTCTTTTACTTCAAATAATTTTCTTAGAACCAGCACTAAAGTTACTTTTAAGTCTTAACAATTTCAATTTTTAGTTTGCAATTTGTTGAAATGTTGCAATTTCAACATTTTAAGGTCACCTACTGAGACACAATGACTTCAAATGAAAATTGACAAGAAAAAAAAATTAAACGCAACTGTGTTCTTACCTTGGAAGTGGATGCTGCAACTCATCTGCCAGTAAATTAATGTTTTCAGCGATTAATGGTAGTTCATTTGGGCTTTTCATAGAATAGCGGCAAAAATACGAAAGAACCCTCAAAATCTATAAAAGTGGTTATTTTCCATGATTCCAATAAAACTTTCCAAACAATTTCCTTTTTTCATAGAATACGGTATTTTTTTTCGGTAAAACTTATTTGCTTAAGCCTTTTGTCACATCTTGTCCAAAACACTCTGTTGTACCTGCATCTTATGTACATGAAACAAATGTTGGTTAAATTTTGAAAAAGAAAACTTAGAGGAACATTTGCTGCAACTTAAAGTTGAACCACTAAATTAGCTCATAAATTTGACGTTGCTTTATTCGATTTAGAAACAATAATAATACAGTGGTTCACTTGGACGAATACGCAGCACGCACGCATAAATGTTAGCAAATAAAATATCCACGCCATCTCATTTACCTTCTTAAGTCACCCAATTATGTTCGTGAGTTTTCCTTTACGGAGCACCATAATGTAGGGTGAGGTGCCTGGATGAATGTTTCGAATTAGTTTAAAAAAAAACCTTTAAGCTTTAAGAAATATTTCCATATATTTTGAAAAGTATTCCCAACGCAGTTGTTGCTTCCCGATTAAGCTGTAAATATCGCACCGACAATAGAGAAATTACTTTCAAAATATTAATATTTTGTACCATCTCAACTAGTTGCCCAGAAATATATAGTTTAATAGATGAGTTCCAAGATGGATTTTGTTTTTGCCGTATTGATCTTTAGCGTAGCGGATTCAGTTTTTCTCTCCACCATTGTTGTCATTGGATGGATATCCATGATCCTATTCGAAGGCAAGCAAATTTCATTTGCCTAGTTTCTGTGTTTGACGTATGATTTGCTGAACCACTGAATTCTTCAATTTGCAGTCTTCGAAGTCCGTGCAGTACATCATTGGTGATAGTATACAATTTTGCCTCACACTACTTCGGATTTCAAACTCCTCCGACAACCGTCCCAGATGTAAGAACTGGCGTTTGTATCCATCATAGAGACAGTACTTGATAAAAGCAATCAATTTATCTGGGAAGCCAGATACATTCTCTTTTAACACTGTCTAACGCCTTTTCGAAGTTGCTGAACAGCAGGTGAACTGGTGATCAGTATTGAACGAATTGTTCGATGATGATCCACAAGGTGTAAATGTGGTAGGATCCAGTACGGAATCCAGCTTGTTCGGTGTCGAAAGTGTCACTCCATTTAACTCCTTCTATTTCAATACTGAATCAACTCGTAATTAAACCACAGTTAGCTGTCTTCTTTGTTTTTTTATTAAAATATTTGATTTACAATATTTATTTGAGGATACATTTTCTTGTTTAGTTTTTCAATACGACCAATATTGTACAAAGTCAGTTTAAAATAGCTTTGACGATATACCCGTTATTACTCTAATCGACTAGCATTTACACTGCTCCTACCTCAATCTAGAAACCTTCCGCCGTCCGTTTAAATCAAGATCGTTGCAAGAGCATTTTCCAAACAGCTCTTATATGTTATGCCATCCCACCAAATTGCACTACAGCCATTTTGAAGTGTAGGTGTAGAAAAGAGATGTGTGTCCTGTGTCCTTTGTGGCCTGGGTTTTCCTGGATAACCAGCAAAATGCTTTCAGATACGTGCAATTGCAATTAAGTGGTATTTTTTTTTTAAGTGATTATGATGGTTTCGTTTATACAAAGCTAGCTCGCTCTGTAGAAGTTGTTTGGATATGCGATGTCTCGTTGCAGGGAGTATTTTCCTTTTTAGATTTGGTGTTGGCCCTGGCCTGGCACTGCCGGACTCCGATGACGACGGACGACGACGACGATGGCTACGATTGCATGATGGTTTGACAGAAGAATGTGTCTTATGGATGTTTGGCACAGGGCAGTAGTATTTTGAATGACCCTTCAACTGAAGTTTAAGCCCGGGCACTAGATTGGAAGAATGGCTGGGTGTCAGCAATTGGTGTCTATTTGATTGTGTGTGGCATGTTGCAGGAACTGGTGTGTAGTCTGTGGTTCACATTATCTGCTGTGTTGTGAATATGTTTTTTTTTTCTGTTCGTGGTACCTCCTGTTAGCTGAAAGCTTTTCGGTCATGTTTGTTGACATTCGTACGTGCTGGAGGGTGTGTTTTCTTGCCGTCTCCGTCGTCGGTCGGGTCGTTGTCGTTATGGAGAGTGATGAGATGGTTGTAAGCTGAGAATTGGGCAGACAGATGTTGAGTGCTATTTTAGAATGAACAATGAATGTCAAGTTGCAAGTTATATTGAGAATGACTTTTGTGTATCTTCAGCTAGTTGTGATATACAATGGGCACAGAAAAGGATAGCTAAATAGAAGACAGGCAACATGTAATGAAGAGGTCGATCTGTCGAGTGCACAAATTTTAAATTAGTCTTATGTCCTGATGTCAAAGGGATAGAGACAATCTTTGCGGGAGGAAAGGATTTAGCACAAGTTGAATAACAAGATGAACAACTGATTTAAAGAAAAGTCAAAATGAATTCTTAAAATTGACATGAAACTGACTATTCGAAGGATAATCTTTTGGCATTATAATTTAAATATAAGTAATTTCGTGCATATGGCCGGCACAACTGGATCAGACGTAATTTAATCTGGAGGTCTATATTTTTCATCACTTTTTCCCACATTTGTGGCCGTATATCGTGGCGACTATTGTCCTCCAAGTGGTCAATTATTTTAGGCTTATCGGCATCGACGTAGACTGGCGACGTTAAATCACACGATCTTAGAGTTTAATTCACGGTTCGCGAGTCACAGGACCGAAACGTGAAACTTTGCGGTTTCCTTCAATAAATCAACTGAAGCACAAGCTGTGTGACATGTTGCGCCATTTTGTTACAACCGCAGCTGATCATCATGGTTGTTCAATTGAAGAACGAAAAAGTCAATAATCACTGCTCTATAGCAGTCACTATTGACTGTAACGTTCAGTAAGTTTTTCTGAATATAACGGTGTCTCCACATTCACTTGAGGATTTTGATACCTACGTTATTTAAGCGTCATTATATTTTTGTTGAAATGCCAAACCAAGCTAAACACAAATCATTTAACAGCAGTTATAATGGCCTGTTAAAAAAGTGTTGCCAACTTAAAGTTCTGTGCCTTTAAAAAAATACCTTTTACAACATATCTTATCCCAGAAATTCAGAAATCGGAATATTAACAACAACAAAAAAAATTCAATTGGAGATGAATATATTTCTCATTTAAAAAAAAAGGTACAGATAAAATTTTTATTAAATTATTTATTATTTGTTTCTTAAAGTAAACACATTTTTCTAAAAAGTTCTTCTTATTTTTTATGTTGACACATGAAATGTACTAAAACAGTGTCTTAAAAATGAGTGCCCAACACAAAGTCTTCATTTTTGTAAACACACTTTGAAAGTGCTAAAAAGAAACATTGAAATAATCCATCATTGAGTTATATCGCTCCTTATCAACACCATGCCAAAAAGACCACTTCAAAAGGATTACGTAAGAATCGTATCAGATGAATAATATAGGGTGGATCTACCTACTCTTTTTTTTTATTTTTTGCATAAATTTGTTTTTTACTTTTTTTTTTATTTTTTTAAACTCGCGTCGCCATGGGTCAAGTTGCGAGGCTAATTCCTTTTTTGTTGCCCGGATAATTAATCCTTTGTGCGGGATGAAGTTCGGTCGCAATTGAGAACGGGAATGGTGTCTGTATAGTATGTAGCTATAGTCATAATTTTTATTGCGCCTTTTTCTCTTAAAAGAATTAACGGTTGTTGTTATAGCTGTGAAAACATTTTCCCTAATGTACTAGCATCGTACTGTTCTATGGAATAAGCATTAAGCAGTAGGAGAAGAAGCGGAGTGGCGTGTGGTTTATTTTTTTTTATTTTATCCTTTTTTTTAGAGTTTTAAAGGGAAATCTCTTTTTTTTTTATTATGATGATAATGCGTGTATAATATTAATTTAATTATTATTTTCTAACTCATTTTATATCCTTAAAGAGGAAAAGAATACAAGACTGTTTGTAGACAGATTAAAAAATGAGGTTAAGTTTATTTAAGTTTAACAAGGATTTTTTTTTATGAAGTGTGAATTCTAAATTCATTTCAAAGGATATCTTTTCTTTTAAGTTTTAATTTTTTTTTGCACTTGATTGAAAAGGGTTGCATTTTATAGGGGATCTTGTCAGTACCTACTTTAAAGTTTTTGTAATCCAAGGATTATGGTTGTTGATTGATATTTTGTCTTTTATTTATTTTAATGGTGCGTTAATTTATTGTATGTTGAAAAATATTTTTCCTATACTTACTAGAAGAATGCTGCAAATCTACAATGCCATCCAAAGTAATTTTCTCAAGGCTTCTTTTTACACTCAGTTTAAGGAACAAACCAAATGAGGTTATGATTAAGAATTTATTTTTATAAAAGTTTTGCTCTTAAGGTACATATAACAATGTTCAGAACAACTAGAACATTCTGGAACAACTTTCAAAATTTCGGTTTTCGAAAAAATGGGGGCTAGGTCAGAAATGGTTTTTGGGGTCTAAAACCCCCATTTTTGAATATTTTTCAAAAAAAATTTGGAACAATCCGGAACAAACTGGTAACAATCTGAAACAACTTTCAAAAAATACAAACTCAAAAAAAGAGGTTTACTTCACACACTCTAAAAAAAAGCTATCGTACAGTATTGTAGATGGGAAATAGACCCTTTCTCCATACAATTTCCAGTCTCGATCAAAGTTACACACCTACATTATAAAACCCGGGACAGTATATAATTGCCAATCATGACTTCATCAGGTCCTATAACCCCGGACGGGGTTATTTATGATTTATTTGTCAACAAATCTTCTCCATCAATTTTCAACTGCGGCCACGTCTTTCTCTGAGTATCTGCTTCGCCTAGTACCGTTGATGCCCACGTTGTTCTTGGTCTTCCAACTCGCCGTGCACCCTGATGATTCCATTCGAAGGCCTGCTTCACAATATCATCGTTTGGTTTCCTCAGTTTGTGACTAATCCATCGTCTTTACACTTTTTAATGTCGACGTCCAGCAGCTCTTGATGCGTCCTGCGCCACAATTCCTGATTGGATATAGTTTGTGGCGAGCGAATCTTTAGAATGTGGCGTAGACAACGATTTACTAAAGCCTGTAACTTTCTCGAGACGGTAGCCGAGACCTTCCAGGTTTCGCAAGCGTACAATAGCACAGATTTGACGTTGGAGTCGAAGAATCTCAACTTATTACGTAAGGAGATTTGCCTGGAACTCCAAGGTTGGGATATGTTACCGAAGGCATAAGATATTGGATAAGTAGAGCTTTGGTTGGTTCTAATTTTTAAATATTTCAGACATAAATATATTATGGTTCTTATTATCGTAAAAAACTATAAAGGACAAAAACTAATTGAAAAATTTAAAGCAGTTTTTTAAAACGACTATTCACCTTTTGTTGTTTTTATGGGTTGGGCTAACAGAGTATTATTGGATCAAATATTATTTTTGAACTTGTTCCTTTCTTCAAATAATGCCAATTAAATTACGAAAAGATTTGTCTAGTTTCCAATATTTAATTGACTGCACCTCATATTGGAACTTGCAGTTCTACATGAATGGTGGTTAAGTACCAAAAATATGCTCACCTTTTAAAGCAAAAGAAAAAAAAAAGAGAAATTTCTTCCGCAATATTTCTTATCAAAAAATGTCTACACATTCGTTATGATCATATTACCATTCGTCTAGATATGTTCTACCTCTCCACTTCATTGAACTCAAAATTGAATATACTATAGGAACTATGCTATAGCACTTGCTACTGTGCTCTGCTATAGGTACTGCTATGGCACTGATACCACTATTCTCAGTTACAAGGACACAATCAAAAACTCGCTCAAGTCGTTGTTGGCTGATTTCTTCAAATATATATTTATAGCTGCTGATGCCTTTACAACAAAATAAATTCCATTCCAACTCATGTGTGTACAAGGATATTAGATGAAATTGAACATGACTCATATGTGAAGAAGGGAAGCAGCGCAGCGCAGAATTACCATGGGAATGCTCTGTGGCGCGGTGCTTAATGCTAAATGCTTGTCCTCACTCTTTAGAATTTGAGCGGCGGAGTGGCGACGCGGCGCGCGGTGGTAGCTAGGATTCAGCACTGTCGTTTTGCGAAAATGATAGCAACTATACTGCAACGGTTATAGGGAGTGAGAATCCTTTATTTGCTCCTTGTATAAAACGAACTTACAGAAAAGAAACTTTCACAATTCGTATATTTTTCTTTTGCACTTCATATTTTTTTTTTTTTTTTTCGTTTAATGTTACCCAACGAATGCGGATTGCGGAAGCGGATGCATTCGCTTCGACATGAATGAACATTTTTGGCTAGACGCCATTAGTAATATATTTAAAATTCAACCAAGGGAACACAATAGATAAGGAGGCGAATAAATATTAAAAAGTTTCGAATTTTCAACGATTGTGTAAGAGAAAGAGTATATCCGAGTAAGTATCGTTGAAGTATTTGGGTTTCGGGGAATATAAATTTTTGATTGTTGCTGTGGTTACGAAGCCGATCTATCTGTTCTAATACAAGTATTCTCTCCTTCCATTCGGATGGTGGGCTTGTTGGAGTAGATACAGATACATATTATTATGTAATATAAGATTTATTTAGTTTTTTTTTTGTATTCACCTATTTTCTGTAATCTTCTCTGCAATCCTGTATTAAGTTCAATTTAAGCTGATTGTAAGAAGTGGTTTTGGAAGAAGGAAAATGCATGTGGTTAGGTTGATCTAGATTTATTAATTTATTGAGTAGTAGTCACTGTTCCTATATACATAATATAATAAAGGAACAACCAACCAAATAATGTGCCTCATTATTATTTTTTTAAGAATGGTATGGCGATTCTTAGATGACCATTCCAAAATTCGAAAAAAAAATATGATAAGTTATCAGTCAGAGCGGTTTCGAGGGATGGCCATTTAATGCAATTATATTTTTCGGGACTGGTGAAAGTGTGACCACAGCCTCTTCGCGGCGGCGGCGGCCGCTAGAAACAAGCCTTTTAAAAAGGTTTGGCTTATATGATCAGGTTTGTTCCACAGTTTGACAACAGACTGATTTCCTATTCCGTAAAATTTAGATAATTATGAGACCGACATCGGAAGAACCGAACAAGCTGTACACGATTCCTTCATCCAGATCGAGCAGGCGGCACAAAATCTGGGGCTGCACATTAGTGAAGGTAAAACAAAGTACATGGTGGCGTCGAATGCGAGAAGAACAGTTGGTCAAACAATCAAGGTAGCGAAGCACGAATTTGAAGTGGTGCAATCCTTTAAATACCTTGGGTCAATAGTAGCAGCCGATAACAATATAGAAGAAGAAATACCATACCTTCAAAACTACTGCTGCATAGGGCCACGGGCCTACCAGTACTCACGTATGGATCCGAGACTTAAGAGCTTGGCAAAAGACACTCCGACCGAGCCGCGTTCGAGAGAAAATTCTTAAGGAGACTTGTTGATCCCTTATGTGAGGAAAGTCGATTCCGGAGACGGTACAATCATGAATTGTACGCAATCTACCTTGAAGCAGACATAGTGAACAAATTAAGCTCCGTAGACTCCGGCGGACAGGGCACCTAGCTCGCATGAGCGAAGAGGAACCGGCTCGGATCACGGACCACAGTGTGGTAGACCATGCTTGGGCTGGAGAGATGGCGAACAATAGAACGCCCGAAGCCATTGGGTGCGCAAGTGGATGGCTTCGGCTCGAGACCGGTGCAGGTGGAGAGACTTGTTGAAGGAGGCCAGGACCGGACCCCGGTTTTCGAGCCGATGATAATGATGATGATATTTTTTATGGTAATCTTATAAATGGATAATTGATTTAAGGAATTGAATGATATATAAAAGTTGAAAACATAAATATAAAAAAAAATGAAATTAAAACAACTAGTGAATAGGAATAAGTTAAATATTGCTTAAGTCTTCTAACTCACTGATTTAGTACAATTTTTAGAATTTATATTATTTTGACTACACGAGAAAACTTTGACCTCGTTTCTCCACTCATTTTCTCCAAGGGAGGAAGACATCTTGATTTTAGTCTGTTTAAATTTAAAGACGATTAGAAAACAGCATTCCATCAAAAATTATTCCTGAAATTTTCTCAAAAATTGGTGTTTAATTCAAAATGTACGGTCATATTCAATACCTTAAACTAATTTAGTATTTGGCTAATACCTAATATTAAAATAGTTTCACAGTTAAAATACTGATTTATTTTATATCACTTTCCTTAAATTTATTTTACTTAAAAAATCTGCGTTTAAAAAAAAAACTATTCGTAGATTTTACTTCATTTCTATCTCAGATGATATTTTGAGTGTTGTAACTGTTTTAATTTTAAGGTGTTTTTTAGACATCCATTTTGTATTTTATTGTTTTTCGTCTAAAATTGAACCCAATATCTCCAGCTTCTGAAAGTTTTCTCCAGTTTGTTAAAAATAAGATTAAATTTTTTTTCCAACATTCCATTGCTGCTGTCATTATTCAGCAAAACAACTTGCAAAACAAAATTCCGCAAATCTATGGCAACCCAACAATTCGTCTCTCCCTGCAAGATTAAATAGGAACATAGATTTTCTCGTTAAGTACAGAAGCTTCAAAATAATGAAAACAAAAGCTTACCTTAATCCCGAAAAAAAAAAAAAACAAAATAAGGATAAAAACAAAAACAGAATCCTAAAACCACTTCATTCCACACTTCGTCCATAATGTTCAATTTTCTCTGCACGCAGGAATGAAAAGAAAAAAAAAACAGAAAAATTTCATTTTATTTTTTTTTCGGACAAAGAATTTTTTTTTATGAATCTTATTTTTTTTTTGCAGATTTGTTGTTGTCATCGGTAAAACTCTTTGATAAGCACTTGAGCAGCAGGGGTTTTTAATATTATCTCCTGCGGCACTAGTACTTAGAAAAGCATTTTGTTCCTCTTTCATTTTTTTTTTTAGATTCTTTTGTTTCTTATCATTTCTCTGCTTTGAAGTTTTTTTTTTATCTCTATGCTAAATAAGAAAAATAAAAAATATGTAATATATGTTTTGAGGAGTTTGAGGTGTTCTCCAAGACATTGGTGGTCTTGGGGTAGGATAAATAAAAATAACACGTTAGATAAAGTTCTTTGTGCATTTGTATTTTATATATTGTTGTTAATTCAAAGTTTGTACTTACGAAAATGTATAACTTTATTTTGAAAAGTGTTTTAAATGCTTTTGGCTACTTTTGGATTATTTACTTGTACTTTGTTGCTTCTTCCTGTTACATGTTGGTAAAATTATACTTAGCTACATCATTTTTGATAGAAAAGAATTGTTCCTTTGAAACAAAAAAAAAGCAATTCCCTTCCGTCAGGGATGGTTAGGTCTTGGTGATGCTGAACTTCTTAGAGGTGTTGGAAAATGATTTAAAACTTTATTAGAACTGTGTAGCATTAATATCTGAAAAGAGAATAAAGAACGAATAGTAAATGTAAGATTTATTTAAAAACTAAACGAGGACCACTTTAACAAGTCCAGTAAAATTATCAACAAAAAAGGGATTGCGTTTGCTATAAACATGAGTTTTTAATATTCATTCGTCTCTGGATGTGGCCGCCATCTGGAGTCAAATGCAATTAAGAGGGCTTCTAAATGACATATCTTATATGAAATAAACTTCGTTTTAAGACTAAACAGCTTTTAAATTTTTTTAAAGGCTTAATGAATTGGGTCTTCGTAAATATCCAACCAGAAAGAAACAACATAGGTATACCTATCACTACATGTAAACTCATGCTAAATCAAGATGCTTTAAAGAAAACCAACCTCAGATGGACTCAGAATAATACCTGAATGGCAACCAAACAAATATGGCCTAGTATAGGCTTGAAACATTCAAAGGGGTTGTTATATTTTAATCGACTGCATATTAGTTCCACCATAGATGTTCTTACAGGACACGCAATACGAATGGGCGTGTTCTCCAACGATTTCTGCAGGAGCTGCATGGACGAAGAAGAAGGGAAAACTGTTCAACATCTTCTGTGCACCTGTCCTGCTCTCTCAGCTATAAGGAAACTCCATCTGGGAGAATACTTCTATGAGGACAATAAGAAGCTCCGAGTGGTTCGACTATTAAGTTTCTATGTTGCTAGTTTTATGGTATCACAATTGACCCATAAGGGTCTAAGTGTGTTGGGTTTCTTGCCCGACAGCCATTTTTAACCTTAACCTAACATAAATATTGGTTTTAGTGAAAAAATTTTTCCCCACAATACTTTCACTAAACATGTCAAGATTTTCAAAATTTTGTTGATGCTTTTAGTTTGAAAAATAGTGATGAAAAAAATTGTATTTTAAGATCTTTACGAAAATTGTCTGAGAGCGCTGAAAAAACAACATATTGTTAATTTTTTGTAGTTTTCCATAATTCTCAAAAATAATACCGAATATAATTTTTAGTATTTAATTCAAGATTAATTTGTAGTTATTATTAGGTTGCATTAAGATGGCGAACCTACTTTCGAGCTGAGCGAGTTGGTAATCGTTTGTCGTTTTTGAAAAATTTGTACACTCACTGTTTTCGAATTGAAGCCACTTTAAAAAAATGGACGGAAGTGCGCTAACTCGAAAAATCTTGAAATGAAATTCGACATTTGTCTACAAATTTGGAAGAATATGCAATCGTTTGTAGATTTTCGTATTATTTTTAAAAATTTTATTTCTTTCTATTTTCAATTAGGTATTCAAAACTTATTAATATATTTAAAACTTAAAACAATATCACTAATCATTAATTACAAACAAATTCTCTACTCTTGGTGGTTCTACGTTGACGTTAAGTTAGCAGCTCTAGAAAAGAAAATTAAAAATCTGATGATGCAGAAATAACGAAATTAGTTTATATAAAATTAGCTGAACAACAAATTCCCAACTTCCCAAAATAACAAAAACGGACCAAAATATTGCTATACGGTGATAGAAGCGATAAAAGAAGCAGGAGTGATGCTGCCTGAACGGCTCGAGATAGAAGTAATCAAAAAGTATAAAAATCAAACTGATCTTTGAATCATTTTAAGTTTTCAAAAAAAAAAGTTGATGAAAATGTTGTATTAAATTTATTTTTTCAAAAACAATGTCTACGAAGATAATCAACTTTATGGAGACTTCAGACAATTCTATTCTCGTGGCCTAATCTAAAACAAAACCACTTCCTAAACTTCCAATATTCAATTAAGCACATAAATGTTGTCATAAAATAAATTTCATGATGCCTATCTTTTAAGTTGTTGACAATTGACTGAATATTACAAAATTTTCATCAAACCACTGAACGCATGTACAAAGATGAAAAAAGAGCACAATTTAAATGAAGGATAAACTTTTTAAGTAGAATAATTAACAAGGGGTACTTTCCTGTCGTCAACATATCATCCAGACCAAAAAAAAATCCTCTCCCTACTGTATACGGGGCTATACAAGTAGAATATTCTGACACGGATATAAATCCTCTGAAATCCCACAACTTCACTCTATTGTTAGACAGCCACTCATACGTTGATGATGATGATCAAGCCAAAGGCAATACACGAAAATCTGCTTCTATGTGCTGAAAACAACATTTCGTGGAAAACAAAAAAATTTAAGTCCGTACCGCATAGAAAAACAAAAACACAATACAAAAACGGCCAGTGAGATGGCAAAACATGAATTCGGCTTTCAAGCAAGGCTCAAGTTAAAAAACAATCTATAGGTGCCTACCTATCTGCATCGCAACCACATGGTTTTTTTTCAAAAAAAAAAAAGCAAACCATCCTCCAACCATTCTCCTTTGCGAAGCGATATAGTCTCTAGGTGCTTCGATTTTAAACCTACATCGATACACAACGTTGATAGTTCCGACAAATCTGTCGGATGTACATTTTTTTTGTTGTTGATGGCGTATCGCCAAAAGCATAGCAGCGATTGGGTATTAGTTAGACAGCTACGAGTAAAGCACAAGGCATGAACTCTATATTGTCATTGATTACCATAAAAGGTTCATAAGAACAGTAGTAGAGTTCATCTCTTAACTCTTATATCGGTTTCGACCTAATGAAAAGGCTACTCGTGTGTACAGTAATATTTTTTTTTGTTGTCAATATAAACACTAAAAATTGAGAGTTCAGAAAGAATTGTGGGTCACCCTTTTTTTCGATTTTTTGAGGTTACTAAAGTTCACTTTTTGCATAGAAAACTCAGATACTAACAGGATTTGAATGATATTTTTCATTGCTGAAATGACGTGATTAGAAGATTTTCGACACCGGACAAATACAAGGTTTTTCAATAAGAGGTGTTATTTCGATATTCAAAGAAAAATGTCATTTTTTGAGAGGAAAGTATGTCATTAATGAGGGAAAACAACATCAGCCCAATGGCCGTCACGGCTACGCTTACACAGCAATTTCCTTTTCATGAAATGTTCCATCACCAAATCGCAAAGTGGTTGCTGTATGCCCTCAATAGCTTCAAGAATTCCATCTTTGAGGTCTTGAATCGACGCCGACGCGACGCTGCGCTGGGATGTTGGCGTAGACCATATCTTTCACGTGGCCCCAAAGGAAGAAGTCACAAGGTGCTAAGTCACAAGAAAAAGATAACACGGACCGGAAACTTTTCCCGTACCATCCAATTCCGGCCATAAAAAATTACTAATCATCGCTGGATAGCGCAATCCATTCACCGTGCAACAGCCTCATTTTCGGAAGAGTAAGGTCCAATGACCCCGCCGGACAATAAACTTCACCAAACAGTCACTCGTTGAGGATGGAGAGGCATTTTGGATATTCCGAGCCCCAGGTGCGACAATTTTGGTCCTTGGCTTGGACACTGAGGTGGAAATTGGTCTCATCAAGATAATTTTCGACGAAATTCCTGATAATTTCAAAGTTCAAGTAGCAAGGGAACGACGATTTTGACGATCGACCAGCTTGAGTTCTTCTGTTAACTGAATTTTATAAGCCTTATGACCTAAGTCTTTATGCAAAATACTGTGTAATGACGTTTGTGGAATGCCCAATTCCAAAGAACGACTAGGAATGGACAAACCCGGGTTTTCTTCAACACTTTGGGCTACAGCAGCAATATTCTCAGTTGTTGTTCAGCAACGACGACGTGTATGGGTTTTATTCTTGACATCGCTTACTTGTCCCGACAGCTCAAATTTGTCCACCAGTTTCTGAATCGCGGTCCGACAACCGACAAGGTGCTTCACGATGACCAAAAAATGTTTTAGTTTTACGAAGCGTCTCTGACAAATTTTATCATTTTTATAGTGAATTTCAATAATTATTTCAATTCGTTCGTTGTGTGAATCGTTCCATTTTTATTAATGGCGTAGTTTCTACTTATCAAATGTGTCGTGCTTCAAGAATGACAACTACCGAATAGACGAAAAGCAACAAAGATTTCTCTATGGGGTTCATTCAGGATGACGGTCTTGTTGTAAATCATTGGAGAAAATCATATTAACCATTCTATTGAAATGGTTCCCAATAAAAATATATTTCTTTAGTTTTATTTGTTTAATGAATGTTTTTAACTGACCAAAGACTTTACCTCTTTTTTAAACATGACGTAGTGGCTCTGCAAAGCGCGACGACGTGACGTATCGACGATCAACGAATATAAATGAGCATCCCCGAGGCGAAATAATCGAGGTGAGTGGATGTGGCAATGCCTACGAAAAGGTAGCTAAAATCCTTGGAACCCGTCAAGTATACCAGGCAAAAAGTATAAAAGACCATGGAAAATTTTGTATGAACTTTGGTCAAACTTTAGTTACAATAATAAAACTGGAAATTGAAATCCAATGCGAATTTGGTGTTATATAAAAAAGTGGTTACAATGAAAACAAATTATTTAAAAGTAACGGTAAAAATGGACAAAAAGATTTGTATCTTTTTTTGAAAACTAGATGCTTTTAATACTCTTATAAGGGTTATGACTTATTAAAGTTGGGTCTTACTCTGTTCATCATTCATTAACCTGAATAAAACTTAGCGTAGATTTAGATTTTAAAGATTTAGTAATTTTCAAATTTCTCAAAAACTATAAGAAAAATACAACCATTTGGATTTCAGTGGTGGACTAGTTGCAATCCTGGCTTTCGCAAATGACGAAAATATTTTTTGTCAATAATACAATTATTTTTTAAATATTTTTTTCATTCTTGTAAACGACTTTTTAAAAAACGAGAAATTTGCAAAAATAGCTGTTTTGCAAAGCGAATGTAGTTACGAGTATTTGCGTAAAAAATTGTTGAATACAAATTTTAATAAAAGATACAAAATAAAAATGCTTGCAAATTTAAAAAAAAACGTATTTTTGAAAGCTACTTTTGTACACCTAACGGTATTTTTCAACATTTTATACAACTTACTGTTAACACTGGTCAACAAGTTTTATGTTACAGAGAGCCTTTCCCTTTATACTTATCCACAAACAAATCTTTCTAGAGTCTGGAATTCAATCTTAAAAGTACACACAAACCCAACATACCCTAATGGGGAATAAAATTAACAAAAAAAAAATTAAAATTCCACCGAGTTCAACATGAGTCTCAACTCTCAAGTGGGCCTAAATCACACGGTCTGCAAATGTCATTGCAGCAAATGGATGACAAAAAGCGGCGACCTGTGTGTGCCTTGCACAGGCACATTATTCATCACAAATTTTCTGAACGTACATTGTGCGGGTGGATGATGCTGAAGAGTTTTCGACGATCAACGACGACAACGACGCAGCGCCGACGACGAGGCTCGAAGGCTATATTGTGGATTATACAAAAGATTGAGTTTTATCTTTTTGAATTAAGTTCATATCTGGACCAGGAGACAACTAACCGATGATTGTGTTCCTTCCGCATATCACGCTACGTCGCGCGAGTCATTGTTCGTTCATCTTTTCTTCTATGACAAATGCACACGCATTATCTATATGTATAGAGGAAGGTAGAAAAATTCTATACAAAAATAAAAAAAATAAAAATCTCACAAAAAAACAACGATGACGGACAGAGGCACACACTCACTATACTTGACTCGTATATTGAACGACATCAAGCCAACAAGGGTTCAATTAAGCCAATTTAAATTTAATAAATTAGACATCTATTAAGTAATTTACATGTTCAATTAATTCATTTGTTTCTGCTTCCCCGGCTGTCAAGTTGGTCGGTCGGCTGCGGTTTGAATATGTACATTTGGGTCTTTATGGAAAGCGGAATTTCATCGTCGTCGTCGTCGTCGGCGTGTCGTCTATGGTCTATGCATCATGACAACGGTTGGCAATGCCAACGACCAACGATGGACGACTAGACAAGACACATCTCTATTCTATGCATCTGATTTTGTGATGATGATGTGGCGGTGGCGGGTGGCGGTGTCAGGATTGGATGGATAAGGTTTTTCCTGCCGCCCTTATTGTTATAGAAACGACGACGACGAGAATGGGACATTTTCTGTGAAAACTGTCCATTGTTGCCCACTTGATTGGTGGTTTCTCAAATTTGTGCTTGTTGTCAAACGACAGATATTTGATGTGGGTTTACACAAAAGGGTTTTCTTTTTGGGTTTACTTTGGTTGGTTTTGGTCCGGAGATGACTTGATATCGGTACAGACAACATATAAGATGGATATATTTAGATAATGTATCTATGTTTGACAATATATACCTATGATGATGGCTGATGGTTGCGGTTGATGTTGTTGAATAGTCTAAGCTCGCTTGAAGCTTGAATGAAGAGAAATTTTACGATAAGTCAGTGGAAAATGAAAAGGAAAAAAAACCTAAACCAGTGCCGGATGAAATAGCTACAGTTTATTGTTTTCATGGAAAAAGATAATGGAGATCTACAGTTTTCTACCATATCCAAGGGAATGGTCACTTTTTAATATGTTTGGGATAACTTGAAAACCAAGCCCGAACTTGAGAATGAAACTTGAGACTCATTTTGTAGAGAATACAATTTTCTATTAAAATAAATACATTTTGCTTTTTTCTTTCCTAATGTTTATTTCTTCTATTTTTGAAAAAGACAGATTCAATATATCTTCATAAGAGAAAAAACTATATTTGAGCTCAAAACTGAAGATGTCATTTGATCATAAAAAAAACTCAAAAAAAAAACTCAAAAATCGTTACATTAAATTAAATTTATATTTTTAAATTAAATTTTAAATATGAATATAAATTTTTTTAAGTTTTTCAGTACAAAAAATTTGTTTGCAAGTTTTAAGTATTTAATAACTTAAAAGTTCAGAAAAAATTTTAATTCTGCCTTTTGGGTATCTCTTTAAATTCCAAGGTTGACGAAAATTCCTTTAGGCTGTTGGTCGAGGTACCGAAAGACAGACTGATAGGCAGACAGATGGGCAAAAAGACAAACAGACAGAATTGCTGCGTGCTCTTTCATCGAAATTTTAGATCTGATTTATTTCTCGAGTTCGATTTTTTTTACAAAACCAAAACTTGCCGCAATTAAAAATTACAGGCTAGCAGCTTTGGTATGATGAGTCAAAGCCGTCGTAATTCTTTTAAAAATAAAAATTAGAATGCCCTTAAACAAAAATTTAAGAAAATGTTTTTTCCCCATTTCAAAATATTGATTTTCAAGAAATGTATTATTTAAATATTTTATCAACTTAATTTATTTTTTTTTTTAATAATTACATGTTATTTTATTGAAAATGAGTCGAATATTAGATTTAAAAATGTTAAAACTAAAAAAAAAATTACAATATCACCAGAAATATTGAGGATAGATTTTGTTGCAGCCAAAATTGTAACGAAATTTAAAAAAAAATAATTTTCAGCCTAGAAATTTTAAAATAAAACACGTAGTGTAATTTTTGTTAAAACTTTTTTTCATAATTTAAGTTACTAAAAATAATTTTAAAAAAATATATCAAACTGAAATTCTAAATTTTTCCACAATAAATACTATTTCCATCAAAAATTATCATCCATCTTAACATTTTTTCCATAAAACTCACGTAAAGTTATTAATTCAAGTCTCCGAATTCAAATGCAACAATCAATAATATGATAACAAAAAAAAAAATAAAATCACATTGGTTTCAGGTGAAAGCACAGCAATTTCTCTTATTTCAAGGAAAAATAAAATCACCAAAGAAACCAACAAAGCCTTTGTGTTGTCGCACTCGTATTTCTGACAAAGTTCTTCATTTCGATAAGATTTCTAGAACCGCCAACAAGTAGGTACCAACACACCAATATATCTGTATCTCTATATCTACAAATATAAAAAAAAAAGGAAGGCCATCACAAGAAATCTTTTCTTTTCTCTATTTTTTTTTTTTTTTTGAGAAGCAATTCCTTAGCACTTCGAGGATTTTACTTTTTCCATTACATCGCACTGTTGCTATTGTTCTTGTTTGTGTCAGCCACAAACCATCATAACATCTTTTGACGTTGTGTCTAAAGGAGAAGTAAAAAGTTTTCTGCTATATTAAAATGTCATACAGTTTTTTTTTTGTTTGTTTGTTTTGTTGTTGTTTTTTTATTTTTTTTTTGGCTTTGTCCCTTTGTGTTGACAATTTTTTCTCATCCTTCTGCTTGAATGAATATCAATGTCAGGTGACAATTGACAACTCGTGCGTTGACGATAAAGAGAATTTTTGTATTATATCAAAAGTTCTGTGGAAAAAAAAGTATATGAGGTAAATTTATGAATGTTATGTAGCAATTGCTCAAAAATAAACTCCGAAAGAAAATAAAAGCAATTGGTATAAATAAGTAGTTGAACAGAAAGCTATTATTGAAAGTCTTTTTTTTTTTTGTCAAAGTGAGGAGATAGGAATGTTAAAATTAAGTTAGTAAGAAAGATCATGTTAAGAATGGTCTTCAAACTTAGAAGTGATCGGTAGTTACTACATTTTAGAACTCACCGATAAAAAAAAGTTAGAAATGTTTTGGTTCAATATTTATTCATTCTGAGTTTCCACAGTCAAAAAAAAAATTTGCATGGGAACATGCCTGAGAAGTGAACATACCTAAAGCGAAGCAACAGAGTTGCATAAGTTCCGTAAGATCACTGGAACGCCCAAAGAGATCCAGCCAAAGTACTTTTTAAGATTGAGAACAATTTTAATCGATCGTGTGGCAAAAGCCTTTGTTGTTCCAAAAAGAATTTTTTTCAAAATTAAAAAAGTTGAATATACCGATTTTGAGAAAATTCTATGGTGGGTAATGGTAATTCCCATTTTTGGCGAAACAAATTTTATCAAAAGTCAGTAAATATTCAACAAAAACTATTGCGTTTTTCATATTTATCTGTAAATCCGTTTTTGAGACAGCTACATTTTCCAGTAGTCAAAAAAAATATGTTGTAGGTGCCATTATTTGTGGTTTGAACAAAATAAAAAAAATCTGGCTCTGAATCCCAATTTTGTGTAGTGTATGGTTCAAGAAAGTTGTCAAAAGTTTCAATCATCATTCATCATTAGAACACAGTAAGTACTTACAAAAATATAAATATGTAAAAATTATTTGGTATGTTAAAAATTTCTTGAAATGAGCTCTCAAAATTGTTCGTTTTGTATTCATACTAAAGGGGCAACAGCGATTCGTTATCGATGCAATGATTATATTCACCCTATCGGTTCCTGATTTGATATCGATGCTCTTATGTGGTGTTTCTTATGAAAGAATATTAAATTCATAAATTTTTTATCGAATCGAGACTGTTCGGTATTGGCACTACCATCATCATCCTCATCATCATCGGCTCGACAATTGAGATCCGGTCCTAGCCTCTTTCTACAAGTCTCTCTACCTATCCCGGTCTCGAGAAAACGCCATCCAGTTGCGCACTCCAAGGCTTCAGGCGTCTTGGTCCATGCCATCTCTCCAGCGTAAACTGCACAACTAAACAGAAATATGCGGGCGGCTGCTCAATTCCAACAAAGACTACTATAGTCTGTCAAAACTCTTCAAATCCAGAAATCTCACCATAACTTCAAAACTGCTGCTGTACAGGACCATGGTCCTACCAGTACTCACGTATAGATCCGAGACTTGGATGCCTAGCAAAAGACACTCCGATCTCTTAGCCGCATTCGAGAGAAAAGTCTTAAGGAGAAGTGTTTGGCCCATATGTGAGAAAGGAAGATTCCGTACACGGTACAATCATTACCTTGAAGTAGGCATAGAGACAAAAATTAAGCTCGGTAGACTCCGGTAGGCAGGGCACGTAGCTCGCATGAGCGAAGAGGAACCGGCTCGGAAAGTCCTTTGTGGTACATTCTAGGGTAGACGACAGCGTGGTAGACCATGTTTATTGTGCAGCCCCAGACTTTGAGTCGTCTGCTCGATCTGGATGAGGGAATCGTGTACAGCTTGTTCGGTTCTTCCGATGATGTCGATGTTGTCTACGTAAGCCAATATCTGGCTGGACCTGTTGACGATATTCCCTCTTGTTGCAGTTCCAGGTTAAAGAGGAGGCAAACCATCCCCTTGTCGGCAGTTCTAAATCAATGAATATTTAAACAAATCAATATACCTGAATATCGTTGATGTAATTTAAATACCTAATTAAATCAAAAAACTTAAATATTAAATCCAATTCACTAATACGCAGCTTCCGCTACTATACATATAAAAGCAGGTACCTATAGAATTTTAATTATATAAAATCCTTCCAAAGACATTACAATATAATACAATACGTTAAGGAGTAGGTACAGCATCTTGCACACTTTCCTATATTGAATGTTCTTGGCTTCTATTCCAGTTTATGTGTCACCATAAAAAAAAAAAAATAATCTCCTTTTGCAATGGTCATCTTATAGCTGTCGTCATTATTCATCAACATCATTGGAACACTTTGTTGACGACACGGTACACGGAGGCGGGCGGCGGCGGCGGGCGACGGGCATTGTGTAAATGAAAACGAACTAACGAACAAGCAAACAGAAGGACGTATACTCCGTTACTATGACTCTGACATGACACGAACATGATGACAAGAACTACGATACCAACAAACAATAAGAGGATAAAACTTTTCTCCGAGTATTTACAGCTTTTAATGGATTAAAATTTATAATAAATAAAAATAAGAGCACTCTACAGATAACAACTTCTATATTCTTTTTTATTTCTACTTAACTATAATAAAGACACAAAAAAAAAAAGTACCTTGGTAATCTATCTTTTTATTAAGAACGCACTAAGCTATCAATTCTACTTAAGACTTCTCTCAAATCCACACCATCTTACAAATAAATAAACTCTGCTTGTGCATTAAATCTAAGAACTTTATTAAATAAAGGCTGGCCTGACTTGGCCTGGATAAGGCTCTGGGCCTATATTGAAAAATGCGAATGCCTTTAGTTATTATTATGATTAAGTATCTTCTCGTTTAGTGTGCTCAAATCTTCGATACAATAGTTCACATCATCACATTGGTGTAGGTATGTGTGTGCGTCTGATGTCCATCAGAGATGTCGGAACTGTCATCATACAATCTCTGTTGTCGGTCCAGAAAAAAAAAAATGGAAAAAAATGTGCAACTAATCCCAGAAGAACAGATAAATAAAACAGTTGTTACATTTATATTAATGATGAGTTCGTTCTCGCAAAGATTTATAACAATTTATAATTCAGAGTTATCATCACTTAAGTACAAAAGCAGGGATGTTAAAAAAAAATTACTTCGATGCAGTTGGTGTGATTGTGGTTCTTGAGCTTATGTAGAAAGGTTTTTTTAAATATGCATGATGGCACTGTTTTGTATTTAATATTTTAACATCTTCTTCTTGATGTGGAAACAGTCAGACCATTGACTTTTATTATATGGACTGTTAGTCAGGACTCATCTTCTAAGCAACATGAGCGCTAATTGCGAAAATGTGCTCAATAAAATATTAAAATAGCTCTTGTTTTCCATGGGAACTAGCGACACTTTTTATTATTTCTTAGAACTGTTTAAATTTTAATTATATAGTGACACCTGTATCAGCTAACTTCAGGCCATATGAAAAATCGTATAAGTATTTATCATTACACTTTAGGAATAAAAATTAAGAACAAACATTTGTAAAAAAATAAATGTTGTCAACAAAAAATGTCGGAAAAAAATTGGTATAAAAAATTTATCAAAAAATAAAATAGGATAAAGAAGATTTTTGTCGAAAAAATGTTCCTCCTAAGAAACTGCTTGAAAAAAATTTGCCAAAAAATAAGTTTCAAAAATATTTGGTGAACATTTTTTTTTTATTAATGATGAAAAAAATTTTAAAAGGGAAAAATCAAAGAAAAAAAAACAACCAGAGGAAACTTTTTTGAACTTCGAGGCAAAAATTGGTCAAAAATCAAACATGGAATTGGTCCCATGCCATAATTGCTGGGTACGAATAAATTAAAGACTTTTAAATTTAACAGTTTTGCCTAAGGTGTTGGTGCTGCTATAGAACCGGGATTTTTTCTTTTTTTCTTTTAAACGGTCAAAATTTTAATGAAAGGGTTTAAATATATATTATTTTTTTTTTAATTTTTGGAAAAAAACTAAGTGTCATTTTTGAAAATTCAATATTCTGAAAACGCGATGTTTTCTTATGAAATTTTGTTCTTAAACGTATATTATTTATAATTATTAAATACTAATTTTTTAAATTATATGTACATAAGTACTTAGTTTCTAGAAAAAAAAAATATTTAAAAAAAAACCACTATAATGTTTTTAAGTTTGTATTTCCAAAATTTTATATTTTTTCTGTACCTAAATAAGAATTTTTTTTTCTTTTTAACTCAATTTAGCAATTTAAATGATGAATTTTCTTTTTTAAATTGAATATTGGAGCAAAAAAAAAACGATTCAGTGGAGCAGTTTATTTTTGATGAATCGAAGTCTAAACTCAGATCAAAATATTATCAAATAATTTTAATTTAAAAAAACCGTTTAAATGGATTAAACGTTGCCGATGATTGGAAAATTATTTCAATTATTGGAAAAAAATATACATATTTGTTAGATTTTTTTTTAAGTTTTTTTATGAAAAAAGTGGCTCAAAACTTTTTATTTTATTTATCTGATTTGTGTATTTTTTAGGTGCCAATAATTAGGTTGGGTGGTTTACCAGCTCTGGTTAAAAAAAAAATCCAATAATTCACCAATTGGTTCATTCAATTAAATCATTTGTTTTATTTTTACCAGTTTTCAAATAAATCCTATAACATCCCTGTGCATCATAATTTATAACTTATTTTCCATCACCCCAATCCTTATTATACCGCCTCAAGTACCCTGTTTCTGGTATGATTCTTGTGTTTGAACTCTGAGTTGTGGATTGAGCCATGGACGTTCTTTCAGCTTTCACTCACTACTAGCTAATTCAGTGGTACCAGATAAAAATTTAAATGTGTCAATTCAATAGACCACTTTAATATAAGTTAACAATTATTATAAGTGGTAGAGAAACTCGTTACCGACATTTTCTCTTGATTTCAATCCAAATTTTAAATATTCCATGAATTCCTTGAATTCTTGTTCCTGAATCTGATGTTAAAAGCAAAAATGGATCAGTTTTATCCAATTGAGACCACATGGCAACTCTGACGACAGTGTCAATTTAAGAAATGAGGAATGAGTAGCTATTTTTTATTCAAGTCATTGCTCGTGAGGGGGATAGGAGACAGAGAAGGAGAGCAAATATAGAAGTGAGACTGGGTTCACAGTAAAAGTTATACAGTCGAAGGTCTATGGGGTCAAATTAATTTATATTAAATTTGTACTTCTCGCTGCGACAGTTCATTTGACCACAATAAACTAAACCGTATATCTTCTTCCATTTATAAGTACATACATACATATATAAAAAAAAGCCTCTAATTTAATAAAGCGGCGATTACTTTTATATAGTTTGAATGACATATTCTCTGAGTGAGTGCACTCTCTATGAATAATTCGCCCGTTGATTCAGATTTAGGAGGGGCTGTCGCTGTACAGCAAGCATCAGTCAAATTGATGGGTTTGAGCAGAATTAACAAAAGATGTACATATACTCTTACCTACCTATTCAATTTTTTTTGTCATGCTCTTAAGTGCCGGCAAATTTGAAAATAGACTTTATTCTACTTAGATATAATATTGAAGTGGTAAGAGAATTGTGGCTGTTACAGCCTGCCTCGCCTCAGTCGCATGTGCAAACTATTTTATATAAGTAAGGGTAGAGTAATGGTGGATGGATATTATTATTATTGCTGTTGACGAAAGTAAATGATGGTATATAACTGGACTTGATTAATGGCATTTTAGGTTGAGAGTTTAAATTAACAACATTGAGAGTGAATGTGATGTATTCTAATTTACTTTGATTTACACTAATCATGTGGGTGGTTGAGATTTAATTTATATTTTCTTCTTCTCTCTCACTCTGGTGGGGGGTAAAAGTGAATTCGTTTTATTTAATTGACAAAATAAATAGCTAATCATTATTTAAATTGTAATAGAGAGAGATATTCTTTTTGGAATAGTATTTGATAATGATTTTTTGGAGCTATTTATAATACCAAAAAAAAATTAATTCTGGTCAACATTGCGGTAACACGATAAGCACTTTTGGAGTAGGTATTTTTAGGTTCATTTGTGGTTAAAAATAAATAAATTCAAATTATTTAAACTGAAAAAAAAACTTAAGTGAATTTTAAAAAAATAAATTTTTTGATTTTTAAAAAACAAGTGTTTGATTTGTAGTTACCGCCTAGGGGTTATGCCATTTTAAGTATGGATCATAAAATTACAAGTTTTCGATTTTTTTGTTTTTTTTTCGAATTGGTCTGAATCTTTTTTTCAAAAATTAATTTTTATTTACAATTTTTTAAAAGTATTTGTATAAGAAATAAATAAAAAAATAAACTTGACATGGGACAATTTTTTAAATTACGTAATATAGAACCTCTTACATAAAAATATTTATCCGTCAAAACGTTTATGAGGAAATCAAAAATTCGGTTCTATGACAGGTACTGAAAAATGTTTTCTGTCCAAAATGTTCGAGATAAATTTGTTTTGTTTCAATGGTTATGCAGTAAAGCTAAGAATGTTAGAGCCAGAAAGAGTGTTGCCACTTTTTTATTTGTTATTTATAGTCTTGCAATGGAAAAAAAATTTTTGTAAATAATTTTTCATAAATGGTGAATAATATACAAATTATTTTAAATAAACTGGGCGAACGAATAAGTTGATATGATTTAAGTTCCACATTTTTGGTTTCATTTTTTACAACCCTGAACTACGAAATATGTACATATATGTATGTACATATAAATGTAAATATATTTAAGCTTCTAAGAAAAATCTTATATATCTTAAAAATTACAGCAATTTTAACTCAATATATTTTATAATTATTTTATTTTTTTTTTTCATATGCATAAAAAACATTTCTGAATTTTTGCATTGTCATATATTTTAAGGATTGAATTTTAATAAGTAAACTTTTTAGAAAAATAAGATTTTCGGATTAATAATGTTTTTTTTTAAAGTGATAATCTTCTTAAAACAATACGGAAGTCTTATTATTTATTTCTTCACTAAAGCAGTCCGATTTCTCAGAAGAAAATATTTCGAAAAACTATTTGTATTTGTAGCTTTTTTTTTCAATTATTCTTCTTTAGAAAAAAAACCATTTTTTAATACGTCTTGAAAATGAGGAAAAATATTTTTTCTTTTAAATTTATGTTTCACTTATATTAGGTAAGTTAGATGTACTGTGCCTATTTAAAATTATTGTGATTTTTTTTTTTTAATTCATTGGAAGTGCTCCACATAAGAAAATCATTCACGATAGCTTCATAACGGTATTAAAAAAAAATAAGCTACACTCTTTCATATAGAAGGGTGGCACTTTTGCATAATTTTCCCAGCAAACGCTTTTACCCAATATCCATCCCTCTCTTATTTTGAACTATTCATTTTTTTTTTTAAATTCCACTTTCGCTGGAACAAAATGTCAAATTGTTTGGTCTCAATCTAAAGGCCATTAAAAAATATTTTCAATTAATAAAACTTTCAAGGTTAAATAAATATAACAAAAAATATAACAGAAAAAGTGTCATAATTTTGATAAATTGTCTTCCCTGCCTAATAAGTGTCAACACCCTAACATCCTAACACCCTATATCCACACTCCAAATTTGCTCTTAAACAAATTTCCTTGTCAAACACAAACCAGGATTCACAGGATTAAATGATATCAACGTACACCTAATATTTACCTTCATTCATGACTCCAGTTATATTTTTTTTTAACCCATTCAGTGGTGATTCTTAAATATTTGCTCGAAAGTGAAGACTGAAGACGCCTCATTTCAATGCATGAATAATAATCACTCAAGAAAGGGGTGACTTGGTGTAACCTGTGGTGACACAAGAAGAAAAAAAAATAAAAACACCTCAAGGCCGTTATATTTAAAAAAACGTATATATGTGTCATACCCTCATACCTATAAGAGTTTATGTTTACGTAAGACTGTGGGTTCGTGTCAATTTGCTCAGTAATGAGTTTCTAAAAATAAAGTTGAATGTAATCGAAGAGACCTCTTAAAAAAAAAATATTATTCTTTATACAACGTCAATCATCCCAATCAACTCAGACTCAATACTCATCCCATAATCCATATATTTCCAGCCCCCTTCATACTCGATTCAATGCTCCAACAGTTGCAAAGGGTGATTATTATTTGTGATGTGATTTTTTTTTTTTTTTTTTCTTATACCGCATCGCATAACCTACCAACATAAAAAATTGCAAACAAGTACTTATAGTCGGAAGAAATTGAGAGCTCTAGGCGACAATTGTAAATTACAAATTGCCGTCGGATTGGATTTTTCCCTTTGAGCTGATGTAAGGGATGGACGAATGGTGGTGGTACATAGGACGGGATATTATTATGTCGATGAAGTCATTACCTCCTTTTTTGTATATGTATAGATAGGTGGGTACTGCGGTTTCAAGGAGACTTGAATTCTTTTCATGGAAGATTTTTATGATGGCATGTGGGTTGTTGGTTGATGATGATGATGGGGTTGGCAGGGTAATAAAATTGACGTGGGACATGGATAAATTGGTCCCCATTTTACCTGGGATATTGTGGGAATAACATATATCCTGATAAGTGACACTTTTACTTTCTTTTTTATTTGCATAAAGGTTTCCAACGGCGGCGCGGATG
Source organism: Syrphus vitripennis (assembly GCA_958431115.1). Lineage (NCBI taxonomy): Eukaryota > Metazoa > Arthropoda > Insecta > Diptera > Syrphidae > Syrphus > Syrphus vitripennis. The sequence continues at coordinate 18,592,779 of OY288108.1, read as the reverse complement.
GTTAGTATGCCTAAAATTAAACGAATATCCCAATATAAATAACTGAAATTGTTGTATGCTGAGAACTGAATTTCTGAGACTTTATTTTATTTTCCTAATTTATAGTTTCAGTCAGTAGTAATAAGTTCCAAGAAAATCATTGACAATTTTATTGCTTTTGAATACGAAAATTCTCTATTTTGAACAATAAGTGTATTGATGTCATTTAACAAAAGTTGTTATAATGACTTCAAAAGAAATGTCGCTAAAATTTGATTTTCATAGAAAAGTGAGTATGCGCTTAATTGAATCACAGTGTTATTGTGGAGTAACAGTGATTTTGATTTAGGTTTTTTTCTTTTTTAATTCTTTTGTTTAGAGGCAAAGAGAGAAAAAGTTATTTGAAATTCCACTTACAAAATTGAGTGTTAGAAGATCAACAAGAAAGTCACGGTAACTGTCAACCAAAAAAAAAATACTTAAACTATTGAGAAATGTGAGGAATCTTAGAAATCTTAACAGAAATCATATCGGAAGGTGAACCATAACGTCCCAGTGTGTCAAAATTGCCGCAATGAATGAACAATTTCCGAGGCCATAGTTTCCAATAGTAGCAAGGAAGCACAAAGAAGTGGTCGCGATATCACAGTCGAAGAAGTTAGTGTTGCGGTGAAAAACCTAGAAAAGATTGGGGCTAACCTATGAGTTCTGGAAAAAGATGGCTCGTTACTTGCGGTGACCAAATGCCCAATAAGTGGAGGAAGAGTTATATTCTACCAATCTAAAAAGCAAAGGTGATACACTTAAGAGCGACAGATACCGTTTAATCAAGTTGCTGTCACATACCGTGAAGATGGTTGAGCGCATATTGGATGGCCTTCCACGAAAAAAAACACGGCTGTTAAAACAAAGGTAACATGTCCCGCAAAAATCACGGAAGGATTCGCAATTAGAGTGGATGTGTACCCGAAAAGCGACATGAGTCATACAATCCTTAACTTTCTGTTTAAGGATACGATAGACCCCAAAATGAATCAGTTATTCTTTGCTGACGATGCAGTCATCATAAGTGAAGATCATATTATGCGTCCTTGCAACGAGCACTAGTATGGGTAGATGTATTGGAAGAAAATTTGCGCGAAAAAGACCGAATACCTATGTTTTCCGTTTTCTGACACATGTCAGCAGGAGTGACAAAGCAATAAGAAGAAATACAATCCGACGATGTATTCACGTCAAACATACCATCTTGCAAAAAATACAACAACTTAGCTGGTACTGTAATTAGAAAAGAAGAAGCCAGTTCAAAAGGCACACGACATTCCAACACTATCGCGGAAGAAAGGCAGGCTCCTGTATGAAATCCAAAAACCGGGAGGCCTGTCGACTCCACTAGTGTTGTTCACCGAACGTAAACTTGACAAAGAGGTACAGTGTTCGACTGGCAATCCGAAGTTTATATCAGCAAACAAAAAAAAACTTAAACTTGAAATAAATAATAATACAAAATAGAATGATAAGACATTAAATAAAAAATTATAAAAATAAATTTCGATATTTTTCCGACGGCCATTTTTATTTGAATAAGATTTTCTATATCATTACAATACGACCGTTTTCTTGGACCAAAAATATACGAAAGTCACGTAGTTTTTCTTCTACTTTATGTGCTGTTTTTTTTAGACTTTGCAGGTACCAATCGCAGAGCCAGGAAAATTCTTGAGTAAGTCTACAATTTTTTTTCTAAGCTTTGCATAGCTACTTCTAGAAACTCTTTCAATTTTTTTTTACGATTTCCAGAATAATTATTATAGTTAATAATAATTTATAAATTCAAAATTCAATGCATAGGAAAAAATAAATACAGAATTCTGGAAAGCAAATTTGTAAAATAGAATAATTATTTTCCAAGAAAATGTTTTATTCCGAAAATAGTTTTCAAACTAATTAAAAAAAAAAAATTAAATATGGAGAAAGTTGGGAATCAAAAATCTGTTTTATTGGAAAAACTGATAGTAATCTCACATTTATAGAACAGTAAAATAATGATCGTTATTGAATGTTATCACTTCTCAAATCATGTGGCAGATAAGCGCCTTTTTTATCAAAATTTTAAAATCATTTACATAACCTATTAATTCGTCTGCTGTTTGAGAGAGAGTTTAATTCCTACTCAATTACTCATACCCGGCAATGGTACTGATAATTAAGAGGAAATTCAAATTGTACTCACCGACTTATCTTGTATCCGTGCTTCATCCAGACTTTCTTAAATGTTTTATCAACTTGAATCTTCACATTTAAAAAAAAGTTAGATTTTTGTCTTATTTGAGGCAATTTATTTTTCATAGGAATTCTTTAAGAATTTTATGTCTCTCACTTGATTCACCGAAAAAAAAACAAAATTTTAACATCACATTTAAAAACTTTTTAGCACATTTTCAACAACCACGTTTGTCAGCCAGCATTCACATATACATAAATTTATGTATCGTTTGATAAGCTGAGATTTTTTTTTGTTTTAAGTTTTGATTTCGGAGAAATTGTTGACGACACACTGTAAAAAAAAATAAACAACAACAAAATGATGATAACATTATCGCACTTAGGCCTTAACCCGTGTTGTGTATTTTTGTTTCGAGCTATTTTCGAATGTGACTTATAATTGTCGATCTTCTTGATATTGCGGTCGGTCCAAAGAAAAAAAAATAAGAATCTTGAACTTTGTATAAGTTCTACAGTTTCAAAAAAATATCGGTTTTAAAAGTAAAGCTATTCTGTTTGGAAATGATGATGATGATGATAGAATATCTTGATGGCAGCTTATAGCTTACTGATCGACATTAATTCTAGAACTGACCGTTTGATCCTCACTTCCATGTCATTTTATTTTCTTTAACATTCTCGCACATCCCCCATTTAGAGCAGTTGCTGTGTGTGCATTAGGAACGAATACAATCACATACATATGTATCAATCTCGCCTGTGAGTCTGAATGACGATACCATCCCCTCCCCAGCATTATTATTTTTGAGCGACCTCTAGTGCTGATTGTGTGTGTTAGTTGTCCATGCCCCGATCGTTAGGGTGTAGCTGTTGCTTAATTAACAGCTTTCAAAAAAATTACTCTATAATGAACCGCTATAAAAAGTGCTCGTATACGCTCCCTATGCCGCTGGAAGATACTGCTACTTAATTGTGTATAGTTGTAGTACATGCTGTGTTATCAGTGTCGTTGTGGGCATCTTGTCACTTAAGTTTTTTTTTTCTATTAATAAAAATAAATGGTGGTCATCGCACGAGATTTGAAAATCTCATTTTATTTAATTTTCCTATTGAACGAACTAACGACATTATTTTTTTTTTTTTTTTTTGAAATACATCTACTCTATAGAGTTATACGACCTTTTTGATATTGTTTCGAGTTTGTGTGGTTTGATCTTGCAGTGCAAAATATGTACATATAGGAACCCTTATCTCTAAGGGAAACAGCTGACCGTTCGTCAGTATGGGATGAAGTGAAGTGACAATCGGGGAAGGCATTGATTCTTATTTATTGTTCTTGGTTGCTTTTGGGATATAAGTGATAATAATTTTTTTTATGAATGACCCTTAGAATTGTTGTAAATGAAGAATTATTGATTTGATTTTTTTTTTGCAAGTTGGTTTTCTGAGGTCCCGCACAATTTGGTAATGTGGTGATGTTAGGTAGGGTACATATTTGGTTTGACCATTTAAGAGAGTGGGATAGTATAATTTGATAATGATAAGGAACAAATTACAGAAAAGTGTTCCTAGGTACCATAGCTGCAAGATAAATTTTGAAAAAAGTCAAAAAGTAAAAGATCACTCTTATCAGAGATTCAGGTCACGACGGAAAACAGTGGCCTGAGGAACTAGTCATCAACAATCACCATTTGTATTATGAGGGACAATATATGCTTAGTTTTACTAACAGCATATACATTTAGGAGGTAGAAGGAGCAATTTAATAATCAACTGCATTTTACAGTATATCGAGAAACATGTGGCCCGGAACTATAATTAGTAACAGATTATTTGCAACATGTTCTCGATACTGGCGTTATAACAACAATCGATACACGATACATCGATACATCTTCTCAGATAGCCAAGTCGAGTTAAAGTCCCTAAATTCTGTCTCTAATACTAACAGCTCTGTCGATCATCTCTTACGGAGAGATTCCTGAGAGACGTCCCAGGAAATTGAAAAACCGACGAACTTGCAAAAAGAGGAACAACTTTACCTTTTCTGGCTTACAAAACTAGCTAGCAAGTTACCATAGAGAGAACAAACTTCAGGTGGAATATCATCACCACCTGTATAGCGACTAAATTAATTTGACCTAGGCTTAGTGCTAGACGCTCTATACAACTGATCTCCCTGAGTAGATTGCTACGTCATAGGTGCCCTGACTGGACAGTGGACATGCACTTCGACTCGGACCCCCTGCAAATGATTTTTGTAAGAGTTGCAGGGATGAAGAGGAAGAAGAGACAGTCTCTCATCTTCTTTGCACCTTTCGTGCTCTGTCGCAAAGACAAAAACTCCACCTTGGAGACTTCTTCTTCAATGTTCCCAGCGATCTATCAAACTCCGATCTCCTACGCTTCATTCGAAGCTCCAACTAATTCAACTAGTAAGGTTGATCAACTGATCCATGTGCTATCACAACGGACCATACTTTGGTCTAAGTGCGTTAGATTTCCCAACCAACAGCCACTTTATCCCAACCTAACCTAACCTAACCTAACTGGCTCATAGGAAAACATGCAGAGGGCTTGATATTTCTTACAATAATCAATGCCGTAGTTGTGGGCGTCTGTAGGAAAATTAAACTAAAGGGTGTTTAAGGCCATTTTAGTGATTTGTGTTATGTTTGGTTTGGCATTTCAACGTATGGAATGACGCTTGAATAACTCTTCGAAATTGTTCAAAATTTGTTCCCATCCCGATTTTCAAAAGAAAATTTTGTTTGGTGATGAAGCTCACTTTTGGTTGAATGGCTAGGTCAATAAACAAAAATGCCGCATTAGAAGTGAATCCTTTAGTATATGTTGATACACCTAATAAAGTGACTGTGCTTTATGGGCTGCTGGAATCACGATGCTGGCTAGAAGGTTACAACAGTCAATGGTGAACGCTCTAAAGCAGTGATTACTAACTTTTTCGTTACTCAATTGAACAACCATGATGTGCAGGAGCTGTGGTTTTAGCAAGACGTCGGTCGCAACATGTCACACAGCTCGTGTCACAATTGATTTATTGAAGGAAACGTTGGCAACCTCATGGTTTCTATTTTCGGACTCGTCAATTGACCCCCAATATCGTGCAGTTTAACACCGCTGAACTATTTTCTGTGGGGATATATGTGATTCCGCTAGTCTATGTCGGTCCATTTCTATACCTCAGAAAAAAAAAAACCCTATATCACACGAAAACCCCATGGGAATCTATAAATTATTATTTAATTTTGTATGGAGCAATTTATTATAACAATAAAGAATCTTCCAAATCTACTATGTCAAATAAATACAATACCTACATGCTACACAGATTTTATTTGCCTCACATTATTAGAACTCTGTTTTTTTTTTAATAATTTTGTATTTGTTACCGTCAAAAGTTTTCAAAAACCATTATTTCCTGCCTACACTCAAAAACAACATTTATTCAAAACTTTTCTGGCAAAAGTCATGCATTCCAATCTGTCAAACCATATGTGCCATCCAAGATTCAACATCCAACGAAAAGTCGAAAAGTGAAAATGTCCCATTTTGTGTGCTTTAATGTCATTATAAAGTCATTTCTGAAAGGGCTGCTGTGCTTCTGCTATATATGATGTACTTTTATCAGGCGTGTTAAGTGTGCGAGAGATTTTAAAGTATCCTTTTTTTCCTTTATTCTCAACAAAACAAAAAAAAAAAGAAATATGTAGACCCACATACCCCACACCCAATTTATAGATATTCATATGCAAAGAAACGACTTAAAATTCCATATGAAACTTTTCAAACCGCGCCACCATATTCTCAAAAAAGCTACAATACACACCATGCACACAAATTTATCCTTACCATATGCCATGCATATCATTATGTTCCATCTGGAGCTTTATAATCTCAATGACTTAATTCTTAAAAGTCATCAAAAAAAATGAATCACAGGCGAGACGTTGACACTTCATAGACAAAAGGATAGAATAAATTGTACGATGAACGTGTTCTTCTATAAGATACTTTTTTTATATAAAAAAAAATGTTTGTTGTATATTTTTTTGGCAAGATTAAGGACTAAAATCATTAAATTAAACTTATGTCTTATAATATAGCAATCATGTCTTGAATACTTCATTTCACGCTGTTATCGTGCTCTGTTTAGAGTTCAAGGTAAATTCAACAAGGAGCTGGAGGATCCATCGAGTGGAGCGAGCTGTTGAACAAGGTTGAACAAAGAAATAAAGCAATCATAATTTTGAATTTGAATGCCATATCTATTTTGAGAGTCTTGTGTGCCAAATTGCCTTGCTAAATGATGGCTTCAATATTATACAAAAGCAGATATCTTTTTGCTGGCACATTGTTATACAGTTTATATTTTATATTTGTGGATAAGATGAATATTCAAGGAATTTATGGATATTTATTAGAGAAGTAGATGAGCATCTAGGCTGTATCAAGATACATTTTAAATTACATACGTAGATGAAATATTCAATCAAATATTTTATAATAAAACAAAAATGATTTAAAGTCTGTTGTTAAGAATCATTTTTTTAAATGGTGAGTTAAAGCAGTGTTTGCACTGAAAAAAAAAATTATTTCAAAAAAAAAAGTGGCAACACCGAATAATACTTGTATATGAAGGTTTAGCTTAAGGTGGCCCGATGTTTTCGAATATAGATCTAACTGGCACTAAACGACGAACATGCTCGCCGATCATATTCGTGCTCTCTATATATTCGTCCTCCTAGGGGCTAGTTCGTGAACAGCTCGTTGTTGGCGAAACATTTCGATTTTCTCGTGTTCGTTCTTCGTTGGCTTCAATGTTAGCCGTGTAGGACCATGAGAAAATCGGAACGAAATGAATGTTTGCAAAATGTGTTGGCCGTGTAGGAGGAAACGCAAACGAGCTGGTTCGGCGAGCATGTTCGTCGTTTAGTGCCAGTTAGATCTATATTCGAAAACATCGCTTAATGCACGCATTCAGCTTCTAATTGGCGAGGAATTGGGTAGATGGCGGCACAATAATTTATTTTTGAGCAAAGGTATTTTTCAGATATATATTTTGACCCGGTGCGTGTTCCTTTTGAGTTACACGATTAGCTTCCACTTGGAAAAAGGAATCTGCAAATGCAGGTTTAGTTCTTCTCAACATCAACAATAGAAGAAAAAGGACGTAAAATCAGAACTTTATTTTTGTTTTGCCATCTTCCTAAAAATACATTTTTTCGCAACGGATAATAGCACTGGAATTTTCTTCCGATTTTTTAAAATGCAAACAGACATGCAAACTAACATCTGGGGGAGGAGATATAACCATGAGCTGTACAGCGACTTACCACGTCAAAAAATTGCGTGTTCGACGGGCATGGGCATGTTGAGCGCATGAACATCGAAACTGCAACCCATTAGGTACTCAACGCCAAGCAGTAGGGAACAAGAAGCAGAGGTAGGCCGCAGGCCTCATCTACGGTGGAGTGATTAAGTTGAGGTCGACGTAAGTCAACTTGGTATTCAAAACTGGAAGCAGCAAGCTAGAAATCGAGTACGCTGGCGAAAATTATTACTTGAGGCCCAAGAGCACAATACGATGTAGCGCCAACTGAAGTAAAGTAAAGGGTGCAATCGTCTTTACTGCTAACTTCTAAATTGTAGTCTAGAAAAAAAAGAACTGAATAATTATGCGGCCCATTTCCTGATTCAAACAGTCCTATTCTGGACATCTATTTGAAGTGCTTCCCATGATAGCAGAACTGACAAGGCTTGATTGAATAAGAAGCAAGAAAATCCGATTAAGCCTTCAAGCCAAAAAAGAAGAAGAACTGAGAACCCAGTTCAAAAAGCAATAGCACTCGATGTTCCAACACTATTGCGAAAGAAAGACAAGCGCAACAATTCCTGAATAAAACAAATGCAATGACACCTGCATTTAGTTGGCCTCAGGCATGAACAATCCTAAGCTGGTGTAGGGAGTTTTCTCCCGATCGACTTTTTGTGATCAACCCTGCAAGTGGGAGAGTTGTGTTCCAACTCTAGATCATATCGGCGGTAAATGAAGAAGAAGATTTAAATTTACAAAACGTGATTTCCTCAAAAGGCATACAGTAGGAAAGGGTTATATTATTTTTGGTTTAAAATTGTTTAAAAAGTGGTATCAAAAAAAATTCCAATATACTGTATTTCTTTTTTCAAAAGTTATAACGAAGATTAAAAAAGGGACACAAAATTTTTTCGAGATTTTGATGAAATTCTTTTTCCAAGTGTCTATCTTAATTTACTCACTTATGTGCACTTTATAATCTAATTATATTAATGTATTGTTGAGCAATAATTTAAAAGTATAACTTCCAAGGCCATAGTTGAACCATAAAAAAAAATATCGTCAAAGCCCCCATATACAAATATTTATTATCTTTATACCTAACTTCAGAGCTACAGTTATGCATCATGCACAGTTCATAAGAGTAGGTATAGTCCGAGTGAGCTCTTAACCGAATTAAATTCAAATTGATATCAATCAACGAGCTCCTTGTGTGTACGGGACCAAAAACAACAATTGCAGCATCGCGGTCGAATGATGAGGGGAAAGGAGGCTTGTTCGGGGTTAACGTATTCATAGGGTCATCATATATACTTTACAGTTTGTTGTACACTTTAGTTTTGCTGTCAAACGCCAACAATGTCAAAGAATTAATTATAATATATGAAAAAGGGTCTCAGTCCGATTCCGATGTGGTGGTCGGTCATATTTTCGAAACACCAACAATGCTCGTACTACATATACCTATACAGAAAATTCTTGATTCCTCCTTTATTGATGTATCTGTGATACATAATATAATATAAATGATGATCCCATAAGAAGTTATACGGAATCTTTAAGTGGATGGAATTGAAGAACGAATCGGAAATACATAATTAACAAGCGTATTATATTTATATGCCCATCAGGCCCACATGCAAATCTGAATAAAAGGAAGTGGAAAGTAATAATTTTCATATATAATAAGCACCGCAATATATAGAACTGTGGAATGCTGGGCAATGGACATTGGACATGTTCGGAGTTTTTGGCAATCAAATCTTAATTAACAGATTCTATGATGAGAACATTCTCACACGCTTTGTGAAGATAAAAATATCATGTGGTAGCTATAACGTGCTGTACTTATGTATGTATATATTTTCTTCATTCACAAATTTTGTGAATTCCTTGAATTCGGCATAAACGAGTATAAGAGGCCATTTTGAAATACGTATATAGAGAGAAGAAATAGAAATTTACTTTCAGTGCAGAACAAAATCCATGTGAAGCAGTTATCGAAATTATAGATTTTCCTTGTCAATAATACTGAATGCACTACTCGATACTTCAAATACATAAAAAATACTAATTATTAGAATAACTAGTAATTAGAGAAACAAAATTGCTTCTTCTTCTTCATCTACTGGCGACTGTCATGATTTCAAGTGCGACCACAACTCTCCCTCTCTACTGTTTCACCTTAAGGCCTGGAGATTAACCGGGTTGACCTAAGAAAATGTTGATAGGCCTCCCGGTTTTGGATTATTCCATGTCTGAGGCCAACTAAATGCCGAGTGTCGTTGGATTTTTGTTGTCATTGTGAAATGTCTTAATATTAAATATCTTACAATGGCTGACACATTTTTGATTGTGAGAAAAGTCCAAAGTCTTCCACCGCACGGACCGCATGGTATCTAATTGCCAGCTATTGTCAAAGTGTAAGACCAGACAATCGTGGGTACTAAGCTTAAAGATTTGATGCGGATGAGCTGAGCATCTTCATAATGTCTTTGAAAAATTTCATATTTATTTTCTAGTCAAAGGTCAGCTATGATCAATATTTTACATTTTTGATATCCTTCACTATAAATATTGAATATATTTATAATTTTTGACTTTTCATTAGTTTTTAGAATATATTTATCTTTTAATAGATCGGGTCGCATCCCGCATACTATCACCGAAACAACTATTGAACTTTTTTTTCAATTTTTTTTACGACGAAATTTTTTCTGGCGAATTCTTTTACAACTTTTATTTTTTTCGCGGTTCAAAAACTTTCCAATTTATTTGAAAAAAAAAATTTTAATACATTTTTTATTAGACCGTTTGAACGAGAATTGCAGTGTTTCAAAAAAAAAATGATCATCTTTTTCTTTTAGGACAAAACATGCCCTAAAGGGAAATATAGGGCATGTTTTGGATTCACATTACGATGATAGAGAACTCGAAAAAAGTGGGTCCGACAATTCTGTCGGTCTGTCTGTCTGTCTGTAGCTCGACCTACAGCTTAAACTACTGAAGCGATTTTCTTCAACCTTTGGACATGAGGTTTTGGGGAGACTGCCTAGAGGAGAAATCGAAATTTTTTTTTTTAGCTCTAAAATAACCGTACCTCTCATAGTACCGTTTAGACAAAACTTTTTTATCTCGAAAATGGCCTTAACGATTTTGATGAAATTTTTTAAATTGGGGTTTTCAAGTAACCTTAATAATTTAGTCAAAAAATATTTTTGAAAAAACCGTTGCTAACTGTACTTGCCATATCTTGGTTTTCGATTTTTTCGTAAGCTATTGGACGGATTTGGATGCAAATTTTTCTAAAGGAGGTCCTATATAATCTTAATAATATTGCATATCAAAATTTTCAAAAAAAATATTTTTTTGTATTTTAAAAAAAATCTAATTTTTGTTTTGAAAACTCAATAATTTGAAAACTTATCAATATTTTTTTTTTTAATTTGGTTTTTATAAAAATACTTAAAAAATTAAATATGTAAAATAATATTTTCTAACGATTTTTGAATTATTTAAGATTAAGATTAAACTCCTTTTTTGGGTTATTTTATCAATTCAAATAATGAATTTCAGTGTTTTTCAATAATTTTACTTGTGACTATAATCGATAGTAGGTATCCGGGTTATATTGTATTTTTTTATTTGACTTTAAAACCAAGATGTTATCGATGTTCGATAGAAGCAAGTACGTGCTATCCAGTCGTGCATTTTATTTTAATGGGATTAAAGTTATAAATATAGAAACTATAAAATTCTTTTTTTTATAACGAAGCTGTTTTAGGTATTGCTTATATTTTTAAAAGTTTACGTTCTAAAAATATTTGGTTTTCAGTATGTGATTTTGAATTGATAAGGGCGTTGACAGTTGGAAGCAGAATTTAGTAATTTTAAAAAATCAGTTTTTTTTTAATTTTAAGTTTGAAATTAAAAACAAATTTATTTAAAAAGCACATTTAAGTTATGTAAGGAAAAAATGAAGATTTATCTTTCACTCTTTTTCTAAGATTATTTTTGTATTCAAACAGAGCAATTTCAAACAACATTGTATTCCAAAAACCTTAAAAAATTCCCATATTTTGAGCGAGCCAAAGACATAAACTAAATTGAAATTTTTATATGCAAGATTTAAAGCAATATGCAATTCCATTCTAATATTCCGTAGTTAAGGAATTTGACCCACCAAATGGTATAACGTCCATATATCAGCTTTAACTCGTTTCCGGACATTAACGGTGCTATATCTATAGAAAATCAATTTTTGAACATGTTGTGTCTTTTGATCTGAACTTTCATCTTCTGGTAATGATGATTTGAATGTCAAAATTGCTAAAACAACTTCAACATAAATTCACAATTCAATTATAAATTTCTCTAGCGTTGCAAATTCATAACACACATTACATAATATTGCTTGATGAAGCGGATCTATTCTCCACTTCACGTCAGCCCTCTTCGCATAACACCATGTGATATAATGAATGTTACTAACTGAAATTGTAGGTAAGTTTGTTACTTGGAGTGCTTTCAATGTGTTGAGATAAGTAAAAGGGATGAGATAATTTTAATTAATAGTAAATAGTGAAAACATTTCAGCTGTCTAATCAGTTTGCTTAAAAGATGAGGAACAGTTGGATTTACTCGATTTTAAAAATGTGTCTGAAAAGGATGGTTAAAAAATAATGCATTATAAAATGACATACGTCGATCTATCGTTTCGGTGTTACGGGCGCGTAGACTAGCGATTTCATATATATACCCACATCCATCTAGGGGCGTTAAATCTCAGGATCTTGAAGGCGGATCCGAAACTATGCGGTTACCAAACACAAACGTTTACTTCAATAAATCAATTGTGGCACGAGCTGGGTGAAATGTTGCGCCGCCATCTTGTTGTAACCAATGAAATAGCCAGTTGCATTCCTCCCCTTAAGCAATTCAACTATAATAGGTACACGCGCTTCCAGGAATGCTCATCAGTTTACTCTTGAACCCAATTTCGGTCGTACTGTCAAGTACAGGGATTTGTTCTTTAGCCGTACTACGTGAATGTGGAATAACCTTCCACGCTCTGTCTTTCCCTCTCATTGTGATGTGTCGAAATTCAAGACTAATGTTCACCGACATCTCCTTTCAAATCCCCTCCTACTCACCTTAAGCTCGCACTGTGTCTCTGACATATAAAGGGTACATAAAAATCCCCTTTAGTGCGCGCTAATTATAAAAAAAAAAACCAAAGCTCCTGGAACGAAATAGTCAATAATCATGCCTTTATAGCGGTCACCATTGACAGCCAGCATCAGATTTCCACGAGTTCAATCGACAATCTTGTTTTGGATCCATTCACCGAATCTACTACGCCTTGCTAGGCGATTGTGTTGCTTCAGTTCTAGCAAATGCCCAACTAAACCTAACACAACAAAAGTGCTGCCAACATGAGGCTCTATATCTAAAAAACACCCTGTATCTTTGTAAAACTTGTTTTTGGATTTTTTCGAAGTAAATTTTCAAAATTTATAATCAATTAAAAATTTCTCCATTGCTCAAAACAATCTCTAACCGATCTATTGAAACCTTAAACCTTATTCTCAGGTTAACTAATCAATGGATTAAATTTTTTTGAACTCAATCGATACAGAAGGCAAGTGACTTTTATGGAGTCCCGAAAACTCTTAATCCATTGTTTAGTTAAGCTGAGAATGAGGTTTTGAAATTTCAGTTGTTTTTTATTAATAGGGTAGTTAGTGACCAAATAATTGCCAAGCAAGTACCCTGTCATAATCAATGTTCCAATCATCCATTTTTGATCTATTTAACATCAACATGCTTGTTCAAACAAACATCCACCCCAAAACAAACTCTAATGCCTTAATCATTGAATGTGGATTAAATGAAATATTTCTAATTGTTTACGTGCAGTGCATATTAATCATAGGTACACCTCTGCATATATGGCAAACCAAAACCGCTATGAATAATTATATGTACATCTTTTACTTGATTACTTATATCGATCACGATATATTCCATAGTTAATGGGTCCTGAAATTATAAATCATTTTTCAGAATCAAATTCCAAATACCAACCTTTAGTTCTATATACAGGTCAACATGACAGAAGCTTAGTACATAGTTTCGGCTTATTCACATAAATATATACATATCCACGCTAACCCCAATACTATGATGCACTACATTTGTCATTAGTTCGTCAGCACAAAACTATGTTGTGTTTTGTGTGTTAAGTGTTATCCCTTTAAATAGTAATGACAAGGAAGGACTGTACTTAAGTGGTCATTAGCAGGATAACTTCATTAGATTTATTAGCATTGTGAGAGCCTATATTCCTAACTCATGTTTTATGAGAGAGAGAGAGAGAGAGAGATAGGGAGAGAGCTGCTTCGTGAATCGTGAGCAATATCACACTCATGTTTGCCAATGTAAAATCTAATTGTTTGTTTATGAGGAACTCTATTGTTCCAAGGGTCTCATATCATAAATCGACCTTTGAATTGGAAAATTAATGGAAAATTTCACCAGTATTTTATTTGTTTGTTTTTGATTGAATAAAAGAGGCCTCTCAAAGCAATTGTTTGATTTGCAAGTACTCGTATTATATAATAAACATCGGATAATGTAAGATTTCCCAATAAGAGGTGTTATTTTGATATTCAAAAAAATGCCATTCTTTGAGATAAAAGATCGGATGTTTATTTAAATATAAAGTGGAAAGTATGTCAATTTGGAGCCACGGCCACGCAAAGTGGCAGCTGTATGCCCTCAATAGATTCATACATTCCATCTTTGAGGTCTTGAATCGACGCTTTCATGCATTTCAAGGATCCAATCAGCAAAGACACGACGTTGTTGATGACCGGCCGGCTTATGTTCTTGTGTTAACTGAACTTTATAAGCCTTGAGACTTAAATCTTTATACAAAATACGGTGTAATGACGTTTGTGGAATGCTTAATTCCTAAGAACGACGAGGAATGGACAAACCTAAGTTTTGTTCAACACTTTGGGCTACAGAAGCAATATTCTAAGTTGTTCTTGAGCGACCTGCACTGGTTTTATTTCTCACATCGCTTACTTGTCCCGACAGCTCAAATTTGTCCACCAATTTGTGTGTAGTTTCTACTTATCAAACGTGAAAAATTTGAAGCTTCAAAAGTGACAACTACCGAAATAGCGGGCTATTAAAAATAACACCTCCTATTGGAAACCCCTTTAAGAAGGTTAAATAAAGCATGCTGACTCTGAGCAGGGGACTCAGTTTTATATTTTCGGAGTACCTCACAAAAAAAAAAGATATTTTTTCTTCCAAGAAGAAAGTCGTATTAAAACAATTGAGAAAATCTTATTGACTACATAGAAACAAATAAATAAAAAAAATAAAAATATTTCATAAGTTTGACATTTTGTTAAAATATTATTTTTTATAAATGTCAGTTCTTTTTTTTCTCTTAGTTTGAACCTAGGACCTTCCCGTTCCCATTCCCAGCCGAAAACTCTCACTCTGTGCCAAGTTGCAATAAAAAATTTAAATGTTAATCACGTTACACTATGGACAAAAATTTTTCAGTGACTTGGCCTGAACGTTGCATTTGCATGTGTGTAATGATTAAATTTGGTAATTAAACTTTTTTCGTGAATTTCTTGATTAAATTAATCCGTTATCTCTTTGGAAATATATGAAAAATTATGTGTTTGGTTGACAATAAGGTAGCTCAATATGTAAATGTTATAATTTTTTGTAAAGTTTTTGTTTTGTCTGTGTAGCTTTTTCGAATTTGTTTTTCGCATTGCTTTGACGTTTGTTTCCTCTAACGTGTCACAGGGCTTTACCAACTCTTTACCAGTTGACAGTTGTGCTGATACCTCTTGGCCTGTTCGACCATTCTTCACCAAGAGCTTTTAGGTCGGCCTGCTCGTCTGCCTGTCTGAGTGACAGGCTCGACTCTTTGTCGAAAATATGAGCAATTTATAGACTATCGAAAAATAATAAAGTTTTGAAATAAAGTCTTTATTTGGCCTAACCTTTATACGTGAGAAACATCGTAAATAAAGTGCAAGTGGATCTGTACCATCAAATTCCACAATTTCATATCCAGGGACAGTTCATAAATTGCAAACTACACTCAACATCTCACCTTTTGCTTGTGCAAAAGCAGGTTGGTTTGAGCCTCACTAACGGTTTGAAATTTTGTTTTCTTTTGGTATGAACTGCCCCTTGGTACGCATTTTCCTTCGTAATGAATGGTTTTGACGTTTACCAAAAAAGACGATATTTCTTTTACAACATTTTGACAGAATTTTGATGTAGAATATTTTGAAATAGAGTATTTTGACCCCAACCCGTTTGTCATTTTTCTTCAGACTACAAAACAACAACTGTGACTACTGTCAAACTTAAAAATCCATCTAGGTTTTCAGAGCAAAAACTAAATTTTGGATCTTAGAAATAGATCCAGATAAGAAAAAGAATCCCATGTTGATTATGTGGTGTTAAAAGATAATGCAGATCCATGTAGATTCGTAAATCAATGGTCAGGTAGTTCATGATTGAAAAAATAAAAGTCGTTTTATGTAAAAAACCAAAACCAAAAAAATAATCAGAAGTAGTTAAAAATAACAAAATCAATATTTTTCAGTTTTGCATCAAATTAATTTTCGAGTGAAATTGTAAGGAACCCATTAACATTTCTAAGGAAAGAAAAAAAATCTGTAAGGCGAATTTTTATAAACTAAATATTACTTTACATGGCTAATTTGCATACTGGTGAATTTTTTTTATATTGATACTCGTAAGTAGGTATTTAAGTCCTGATGAGGAGTGACCATATATAAACATGAACAACTACACACGCACCAGGATATATGTATTTATAATGAGTTCAAATGGCAAAATCATTGTTAGAGCATCGATGAGTTTAATAATTCATTATCGAAGGTTCAATCACATACGAGTACATATCGTACATAAAACCAAAATATAATAAATTTATAATTTGTTTTCGTATATAAATATATGAAGCATGTAGTTGCACATGTTTCCAAACACAAATTTCTGAGTGATTACCATGTTTAGTGTCAATGTTAGCTTAGCTTAAAGTCTCATTTGCTTACAGTAGGAATAGAAGGGATCTCATAATAATGTCGTCATTTTGAAATACCAACAAATATTGTTTAATAGTGAATAATGTATACGAGTGTGTGTTGTATGTTCAATTTACATAAATAGGTAGGTATTATAATGTGTTTTTGTTATTGGCAAAGTGAATTTGGGAATAACTGATGGGTTCAATAAAATATAAGAAAATGGATTTACTTTTTGGGATTTTATAATGCTTACTCAAATGTTTGGTTATTGTTTTTGTTAAAGAGAGGATTAAGATAAAGCAATTGAATATAATGTTTAATTCAATATGACACATTATCGAAATAACCAAAATTTCAACGTTCCATATTGATAAGAAGTTTTTAAACTTCCGATTTATTAGTCCAGTACAAATATAAACATTTTGGGTTGTAATTATAAACATTGTATAACTTTAGACAAAACTGTCTAACTTTGGACAACGTGTTCGAAAACTTTGTTTATTATTTTTGTATTATTTCAAGCAATTCTGTCTGATTGTCTGTCCGCTGAGCTACAGCTTAAACAGGTGAGTGGATTTTCAAGTTGGTGTATAGTGTTTTTTAGGCCCTATCTCCTTCTCGAAGATGGCTCCCTCGACTTTTTGAAAAAGATTCAATAAATAAAAATAGATATTGGCCCACATTGACCCTTTATGATTTGTTATGAACATTTTTATGGAAAAGCATCTAAAATTTAGAAATATTCAATACTTAAATTTTCAAAAACGGATCGATACATATTTTTGAAATTTTTGAAAGTACCTACTCAAAAAAATATTTTTTTTTCAACTTTGTTTGCTTAAAACTTTTTCAATACCCACAATGACGAAAAAATGTTCTTAGCATAAATATTAATACAAAATAATCTTCTAGATTTTATATTTTTTAAAAATGTTTGCGGTATTAAAAGCAGCCGACACATTTTATTAAAAATAAAAATGGACTTCCCTTGTTATATATAAATTAGTTAGTGATTAATAAATAACTAAAAGCCGGTTTATTCTCAGAAGGTTTTATCTGCAATTATTTTTTTTCTAACCTTTTCAACAACTCGTTTCATTTTCCAATAATGAATTTTTTTTTTATGACATCCCTGTTTATGTCTGCTACCATTTTGCCTTTTTTGACAGTTGATAATTTGAAATCGTGTATGAATTGGCGCTATCTCCTCTGTGCCGAGCTGAGTTGGCTTTCAGCATGATGACTTGGATATGATGGGCTGGCATATCACATAACAATGCTCTTGACAGATTCTTCAAAAACAAATTCTGTATTTTTGCGATGCCTACCCTTTAAGTTATATCTATCTAAAGAAAGAAAAATCTATAGAATTTTTAAAGTGAATGACAAAGACCATTCCTTAAGTATAATTGATACAATTTATAATAAGTTTTTGAAAAATTTGTTTAAGAATACAGAACGGTCCATGGAGTTGTACGATGTACGAGTATAGTGATGTCTGGATCCGTCGCCTTACTCGGTCTATATCCACGTTTGATATACGAGTACACTTTCGCATATAGATGGAGATTTTTTGAAATGGGTTTTTCCAGATGTGCTTTTCAAAAAAAAAAAAAAAGACAAATTCCAACGACTTCTAGATTCAAGTGCCAAACCGTAACCACTCACTATTTGTGGATAACAATTGATTTGCCTAATACTCCTCGCTTCAAGCGCAATATCCTTTTTCATGGATGATTTGCATAAACTCAAATCGTATAAATTTCCCGCCACAAAACATACTATACACCTACAAATAACTGTGTATCCAAGCCGCGTAGGTATACTTCAAAGACAGCTGCTGGTGCTGGAGAGGAAGCTTAAACATATTTCACACATATACCTACCTACGACCGACAACAACGACGACGCTAGCGTCTGACTCAAGAGTTTGAGTTTTGGAGCCGATCCCCAATGGCATTGTCCTTTCCGATAATTCCCCCTGACAGGCAGAAGAAAAGCAAAAAAAAAAAAACTACGCATCGTATATACGAGTATTTGTGACAATTTCGTATGCAGGACATGTCTGAGAAAAAGAAATGGCATATCGGATGTTATGTGCCACTCTGTCGCTATCGTCCTCTAATGCTTAGGTATATCCTGTCATTACCGCACCGAACAGGAGTATAAGCCATTGAAATCATAACTATAATGCGTCGCTATGTGGCGGACGTGCTTTGAACTTTGAACTTGCGGAAAACTGATTGAATTGCTTCCAAAAGAAAAATATATATATTTTACTCGGATTTGATTTGGTTCCAAGTCGAAAATAAGGACGAAGTAGAAAGCTTTATTCTCTCTATATAGCTCTAGCTCTATAGGCAGCATAGGTATAGGTACATATACCTACTTATTCTTATAGCCGCATGTTATGATGTGTGTTATCAGCGGTGCCGGAGTGTGAATGTGAATGAAAATTCATTTATCGGCAATGTTGAGACGTGGTATATTCGTGTATTCGAACACTATTCTTCGAACCAAATCAGAAGATAGTTGTGTAGCACGTGACATATCTTGAGCATATTGGAATTATGGTAATTTTTTTAGATAAAGGTAAGAGGTATTGTATGAGCTGAGCATACAGGCGTGGGTAATAAGATGAGGGATAAACTTTATTGTTAGGAAATTGATTAAATTGGATTTGAGTATCAAATTTTTTTTAGAATATTTTTTAGTAGGTAACCTATACCTGCCTGTATTATGTAGATAGGTGATCTTATAATTTGCTTTTCATGGACAAATTTGGGATGCAAATAAATACGTTTTTATTTTTTATCTACATCCACCATCGACAAATTACAAACTATTTGAAGTAGCAATTCCACTTAAATGAATGAAAATAGGTAGACCAACAAAAAATTTAACTTTTCAAAACCGGTATCGGTACCACCAAATGAAAGTAATTTAACTAAATTTTTAGTTTTAAAATTTCAAAACAGTTATTTTTTTATTTGTTGCAGTTATGGAGGTATTGTGATTTTTACTTCTTACTAAACTTTCGTCCTGAGCAAAAAGGACATAAGTGCCAAAAATTTAAAATTGAGTTTTAGTTTTAGAGTTTTAGAAACCAAATTTCACTATACAAATTTCGAGTTATGTCTTCAAATAAACTAAATTGGTGACGCGGCAGTCCATGAAGAACAGGGGCCAAAGTGCTTACAACTCTTAACCACTCCTGTGTAGATTCAGTGCGTTTCCTTATCGAGGCATATCCAATGTACTGTGTGAGCGTCTTAAGCCTTTCTGCAACACTTTAATCGGCAAATATCAGTGTGACTTCCGGCCCGGCAGATCGATGATACACCAAATCTTCACACTGAAGCAAATCCTGGAAAAGACCAACGAATTTAAAGTCACGACTCACCATCTTTTTATTGACTTTAAGGCCCCATATGATAGCACTCATAGCCAGGAGCTCAATTTGGCGATGGCCGAACTCTTCGGAACTTTTCCAAACATGCACAGGGTTTCGGCAGGGAGATGCTTTATCGTGTGATTTTTTCAACCTCGTTCTGGAGCAGATAGTGCCGAGATCAGGTGTCAAAACCGAAGGCACTATCTTCAAATCCGTCCAACTACTGGGATATGCGGACGACATCGTCATCATCGGGCGCTCCAAACGAGCCGTTACAGAATCTTTTACGGTGATTGAAGAACAGGCGAAGCTCGTTGGTCTTGCAGTAAATGAGGATAAGATCAAAACATGCTATTCAACAAACAAAAAGGCATCTGTCCACCGGCTACGACAAAACGTCACTATTGATAGCAGCAACTTCGAGGCAGTTAAGGAGTTCATCTAAATTGGAGTTAACATTAGGTCCATGAATGACACCAGGCTAATGAAATCTGGCGAAAAATTACCCTAGGAAACCGGTGCTACTTCGGTTTGGCAAAACAAATGGGTTCAAAACTCCTTACATGTAAGACGAAGTGCATGTTCTACGAAACCCTTATATTGCCAGTCCTGCTATACGGCGCTGAATGCTGGACGATAAGCAGAAAGAGAGAGCTGGGCTCTTTCGAAAGAGAAATTCTTTGACGAATATTTGGTCCTGATGTGTGCGAGGAGGGCGAATGGAGGAAAAGATATAACCGCAAACTCGATGAGATGTACAAAGATGTGGATGTAGTCCAGAAAGTCAGAACTTGTAGATTACATTGGCTCGGTCACTTCGAGCGAATTGACAACTCCAGCCAGGAGAGTCTGACTACCAGCCCCAGGTTCAAGACGACAAGGAAGACCGAAACTCCGGTCGCGGACGCCAGAGCGTTTAATTTGGAAGACTGGAAGCAAAGTGCAACGTTAATTGATGACTGCAAAATAATCCTTGAGAGTTTCCTAAAATAATATAACCAATCGTTGTATGCCATCAATCAAATCCTAAACACAGCCTGTTTGCCCCAATTTGCATTAATTTGTTGTTAATAAATAATAAAAACATATTGTTTGTAATGTTCTTCAATTCAGCTTATGTCTAAATAATAATCTTCATATCAAACTTTTGGAAAGCTATGGAAAAGCGGTTGACCCAGCGCAGCGCCAGCCTATGGTTTTTAATATCACCGCTTCGGTTGGATCCTTTCCACTGACACTCTTCTAAAAGCTAATTTTTCTAACCGGAAAAATTGAATATTTAGCAAAAGCTCTGTTTTGTATATGAGTGCTTGATTGAGAGGAAAAACCTAGCTACATTTTAATCCGACTAAAGTGCGACTGAATAGAATTGCTATGATAAACCGCATCAAAAAGCCGAGTGCGCTCAATGTGTCCAACCATCACAACACCAATTCCACCATTTGACCATACGAACTGTTTGGGGTGAACATTCAAAGTGTTCTTATCTATAAACTAGAAATCAGAGTGCATTTTAAACCGAACTGCATCAAAATAATGCAATCCACATGTTGGCGGGTTGGCTATAGGAAGGATTGCATACGTTCAGGTGGAATATACGGCAATACCTATACCCTATACGCTTTGCAAATCCAGAAGTTCGAACATTGAGTTGTCTTTTTGGTGTCACACCATGTGCAAGTGTGCATTCATCCGTTTGTAGGAAATGGAATGCATCTAAAATATTTGCTGCAAACCTATCGCTGTGTTGTTTTCTAAAAAATATCATTATGCGAGCCAGCATTAGGGTGTTCCTTATAGAGGTCATTGTTGAATTTTCGCTGTAATTTTGAACCCAGTCAGAAAAATTTATGGAAAAATGCATGAATTTTCTTAGAATTAAATTTTGGTAAACATACCAATTACTTATAAAATATATAAATGGGGACATTTAGAATAAAAAATTAAATCTATTTTTATTAAAATATTTGTTTTTTAATATTTTCTACGAAAGAATAATAAATTATTACAAAAGTTGTTAGAATTTTTAAAAACACTTATTTTCTTTCATCTAAAACTTTTATTGTCTCGGATACTTTTTTGAATTAATGTTAAATTCAAAAGAAATTTTCAAAAATTTCAATTTTAAATTGGCTTCATCAAATTTTAACAATGACCTTACTAAGGATCACCCTAATACTCGTAGCCATGCACACTGGGAAATCCATGGACTCATGAGATTTGTGGGAAGTGGGGACGCGTTAAAAATCCATGTGGCACCAAATTCATGATGGCACTTTGAAAACTATAGAAGCACGATGATGAGAATTCTGATGGCACACTCTGACTGTGGTAAAGTGTTGGTATTTGTGGCAGAGGCTTTGAAATTTAAAACATACTCAAAGTCTACAACTGTTTGGAAATTTCAAATTTAATTGTTCACAACACAAGTTTGTTACTGGCTTTTGTATACGAGTATAACAAAATTTTATAACTATGTAGAAAAATTATAGGTTCAATGATTGGGTTTTGAAAATATAATAATTTTAATAATACCAAATGTGGCCTAACCAATAGGGTTTAATAAAGGTGTCGCGACCTATTTTAAGTTTTACAAACTCTTATGTAAATATATACATAGGGTGTTTCTGTCAGAAGAATTGAACTTTGAGTTGGTAACACTTCTTTAACTGGCAGCCATTTTAACAGCTGTTAAGTTATTTATGTTCTTTTCGCGAACTATTATATTTATCGACGAAGCTCACTTTTGGTTGAATGGCTATGTCACTAAACAAACCTGCCGTGTTTGGAGCAAATATTATCCTCAAGTTTATCTTGAGACACCGTTACATCCAGTAAAACTGACTTTAGTGTGCTTTAGGGCTGCTGGAATCACGATGCTGACCAGAACGTTACAGCCAATGTTGACCGCCATAGAGCCATGATTAGGTACTGACTTTTTCGTTTCTCAATTGAACAACCAGGATGTGCAGGAGCTGTGGTTTCTACAAGACGGATCAACATGTCACACAACTCGTGCCACAATTGATTTATTGAAGGAAACGTTTGGTAACAGCATGGTTCCACTTTTCGGACCCGTAAATTGGCCTCACATATCGTGTGATTTAACGCTGCTAAACTATTTTCGTCGCAAGTCGAAACGATCGAACTATTGGAAGTTGTTGCCGATATAAGGCAATGGTGGAAAAAGTGATAGAAAATTGGACCTACGTATAGTATACTCTACGCAAATTCAGAATTTCGAAAACCATTACATCGGGGCGATGTACACGTTAAGCTGATTTATATATATAGGTATATATTTTTATATATATATTTACTATTCATGATTTTAAATCATATTTATTAAAAAAATTCGAAAACTATTGTATTTCAAAGTTATATTGAATTTACTTTCAAATAATATTTTGTATGTCCTCGAGGCCTAGCAGTTAATTGGCCCAGATAATTGAATTAACCAAAAACCTTAAAGCCCGTTAAGTCTATGCCTTGGGCACATTTCTCTGGCAACCCATGGGAAAATGAATTGTTTTGACACTATCTAAAAAACTCAAAACAGTGATTTGGTAATCAGATAAGGGACGTTCGTTTAATGGTAGGATCACGCTCAAATGCGTCAAAATCTAGAGCTTTGTTGCACTATAACGTATGTACTTGATGAAACAAGGTAATTTTATCCCTCATCAACATCCTTGATCACCTTATTCGTTTTTCCATCATCATGAGTCATTTTCGCTTATTTTTTCCGTTAAAGTGTACGTCAGCAATTTTATATTTCACACCACAGTACTACAAAAAAAAAAGGAAACTTTCGTCACTTCCGTCGTCGTGTCAACTACCCTCTTTCACACTCTTTTTATGTTAAGTTAAGATCAATGCAACAATTCCCTAAAACCACATTTAAAGTTTCTTATCTAGCGTTAGTTGGGTGTAAGTTGAAAAATATTCACTTCAAATAGGTATCTAGAGTATACTCAAATCAAAAACTTTAATATAGGAATTTTTTTCGCGTACCTATTTGTAGTTGAGAATGGGTTATGAAGTGATTATAATGCTGTTTTAAAAAAACGCATTGCATATTTTGTCGCTTGAAAAGCTTTGAGACAAAAAAGAAATTATTACACGTAATACCCAAAAGTGTGCTTGAGCAAACGCTAAATCAATATTTGCTTAAAATAAAAACCCAAAATTCTAGTTTATGAAAGATTAATCCAATAACTTTATAGGGATCAAAAAATTAAATTATTATTACTGTTCAACAAAATTGTCTTTTTTTTAACAAATAATACCCACCTTTCAAATAATAAAGACACTTAACAGCAGAAACTAAAAATAAAATAATGGAGGTACGAGGTACCTATTGTATTCCACTCTGCTGAATTTAATCGCTCTCAATTGGCTTCACTTAATCTTTTAAAGCGACAAAATAAATGTGTGCATGATTTTTTTTTTCAAATTTATTTTCTCTATTTATTCTTACTTTTATTTGTATAAAAAGTTGTATCTTCAGCGATAACTAGTGGTGGTCTGAGGTCGGGCTAAAAATGATAGTCGCTGACTTTTTTTATTGGCATCATTTGAAATTAATTAGAACTATATTTTTTTTATTTCTCAACTTTTTCTCTTTCGGCCATTTAAGTTAGATTGTTTTTTAATGCAATCTAAATAAATATCATCTTTTCACTCTTATACAATTTAAATCAAACAAATTGAGCAAAAATGTAATTTTTTGTCACTTTTATAAATTTAAGAAAATAAAAATAAGTGCGTTTTCTTAGAGGTGTTTAACTTTGATGGAATAAAACAAAGATGATTTTTTTTAAATTGAAATGAAGCTGTATTTATTCGAAAGATAAACTTTGGCATTATAATTTAATTCAGATTTCGGGTATTTGATTGCCAGGCTAGCTCGGACTTAATTTAATCTCCAATACCTATTCGATAGTTTTTTCCACCATTTATCGGCAATAACGCTTTGAATGTTGTCTTCCAATAGGTCGATCGTTTCGACTAGCGACGAAAATAGTTTAGCAGCGTTAAATCACATGATCTGTGAGGCCAATTTACAGGTCCGAAAGTTAGAACCATGCTGTTACTAAACGTTTCCTTCAATAGATCTGTGTGACATGTTGCGCCGTCTTGTAGAAACGAAAAAGTCAATAATCATGGCTCTATGGCGGTCAACATTGGCTGTAACGTTCTGGTCAGCATCCTGATTCCAGCAGCCCTAACAGTCAGTTTTTTCTGGATGCCACGGTGTCTCAAGATAAACATGAGGATAATAATCACTAGAAATACGGCAGGATTGTTTAGTGACATAGCCATTCAACCAAAAGTGAGATTCATCGCTAAAGAAAATAGTGCGCGATACGTATTTCAAACACAACCATGATTTTCAAAATAAATTTGCACAATTTTGAAACGCTGTGCAAGCGCCAGTCTATTCATTTTGAAATGCCAAACTTAACACAACAACTTAACATAATACCTGTTAAAATGACTGCCAATTAAAAGTGTTGCCAACTTAAGGTTCCATACCTCTAAAAAAACAATGTTTAAAAAGTTTTATTATTTTTTTTTTGGAAAGAAGTTATTAATTTTTTTTTCGAAAATAATCCTCTTATCATTCTATTTGGGTCAAAAAATCAAGTAAGGTAACACCCTTAATCAATATTTTTTAACTTTAATTTTCAGGGTTACATTTTGAAAACTCTTATAAATTTCCAAAAACATCCAGCTGCATTAATATTGAAGAACCTTCTTCTATTATTTTGTATTTTCACACAAACAACATTTCCAGCACATTCAGCACATAATTATGCAATCTTCATTCAATTTCCAACTAATGCTGAATCCATTTTAGAAAATTTACGTTACTGCTCTGCACATATAATATTATTATGAGGATGGGTGATGCTTGGATAAAGTATACACACAGCCTCACACACTATTTGAGGAGCAGCAGCAGCAGCAGCAGGTTTGGTTATTCAGCTCAAACATCTTCAAACACATATTCCCACTTTTGAATGGACTGACATTGAAATATATTTAGGTTATGAATTATTTTATTCACTTTCAAAACCATAAAGACAGAAAGGAATGTATGTATGTATATGTAGGTATATGAATGAATGTGGTGTGAGGTATGTGAATTAAATGCAAATGCCACGCCATGCCGTGAGACAACTTTAAGGAAAATAAAGTTTCAGAATCAGGTCCGTCTTTGTTAAATTTTGTTCCGATAGTAATTTAGAGAATAATTTTTTCTGTCGTTTTGATCCGACAGTGAAATAGCGATTTAATGAGTAAATCGCTATTTCACTCCAGAAGACTATGGATTACATTTTATTTTTAAATATTTCTTTGGTGCCGTTTTCGATAAATTTGAAAACTGTTTTTTAACATCAGTATTAGAGGTAACGTTATTTTTGAAACTAAAATTAATATTTTTTTTCAATTTATCAAAGATGGTATTGAAAAACCGTTTTGTAAAAACATTCAAAAATGGTAGACAGAGAGGGGGTGGCCGCGGCGCAATGAAGGTAGTGCTTGACTGCTACCTGGATGTGTGGGTTCGATGCCCAGTGTAGGCAGTAATTTATTCTAGTAAATATATTACCTCAGCTGAGCACCACTCCTGGGATTTAAAAAAAAAAAAACAGATAATCAAAACCTAATTTCTCAATCCACTGTGCCAACAGAAAATCTGTCTTATCCTTTTATTCCTTCTAACAATATTAGAAAAAGTAATAAAAATTAAACTTCTGGATTTTCTTGAGTCCTCAAATGTCGTGCCAGATCAACAGTTTGGTTTCAGACAGGGTCATAGCACAACACACCAGGTTTTAAGAATCTGCAACCATATTAAAGAAAAATTGAGAGTTAAACAATCTACGGGTCTTGTCCTTTTGGATGTTGAAAAGGCTTTTGATAGCATTTGGCACGACGGTATTCTTCATAAATTGAAGCTTTTTGGTTGTCCTTTATATCTTTTAAAAATAATACAAAGTTTTCTCGTGAACAGAAAATTTCAAGTAAATTTGAATAACATAAATTCATCAGTAAAAAAAATATCATCGGGTGTACCTCAAGGATCAGTATTGGCTCCATTGTTATACATAACTTACGTTGCTGATTTTCCAGAAATTTGGAATTGTGAAATAGCAATGTTTGCGGATGATACCGCTATTTATAGCTCAAATAATTTTGGCCATGAAATTGAGAACGATTTGCAACATGCGTTAAATAAAGTTTACGATTATTTCAAATTGTGGAAAGTCAAACTTAATGCTGAAAAAACACAGGCCATATTTTTCACTCGAAAAAGGAAAGCCTGTGCCTTACCACTTAATCAGCTTAAAATTAACAATTGTGATGTCCCGTGGGTTGATTCTGTCAAATATCTTGGTGTATATTTAGACAAGACATTAACTTTCCGTGACCATATTACAAATACCCTCAACAAAATAAGCATTGCAACTAAAATGCTATACCCCCTTATATGTAGGAAATCACCCCTGAGTAAATCTAATAAGATTATAATATGTAAAGTTATTTTTCAAGCGATAATCGTGTATGCATGTCCAGTATGGGGAACGTGCGCTAAATCTCACATTAAAAAATTACAAGTTTCACAAAACAAAACTTTGAAAATGATGACAAATCTACCCTGGCTTTTTTCAACTCAACTCTTGCATGAACAAACCGGTGTAGGTACATCAAGTTGCAAAAAAAATTGAAATTCTCAACGAAAGATTTATTTTAAGATGTAGTGATTCCAAGAATGTATTTTTTTTTTTATTATTTTATTTATCTTGTTATTTGTTTATTTATTTATTTGTTTAAATGGTAATATATTTATTTATTTATTAACTTGTTATTTGTTTATTTATTTATTTATTTATTTATTTATTTGTTTAAATGTTTATTTATTTATTTATATATCTATTATTTATTTCTTTTTTTCGTTTTTATAATTTATTAATTTAATCTGTTTATTTATTTATTTAAATATTAATTTTGTTAAGATATTAATTTATTCATTTATTAAGTTGATTATTACATAATTAAACAAATAATATATCCCATAGCCTGGCAATTCCTTTAGTTTGTAAGTTTTATTTGTATCTAGTCTTTTTTTCTTTTTTTTACATAAAATCCTTAAAAATCATATTAAATGAAGGTTTTAATCATAGTTTTCCTTCAAATATAATCTTAAATTCAAAATTAATTTAAAATGTTTATAAAATTTTTCAGTTGTAAGATATAATTCAAACATCAAATCTCTGAGCAAGCTGCGTATTATAAAAATATAGTAAAAGCCTTTATTTATGAAAATAAAATATCTATCTATCTATCTTTCCTTCTAACAATGCGTAAATTATAAGACCCTATAGGTCTTACTGGCATGTTTTTTTTAGATGTTTCTTAAATATTTAATTTTCATAAAATACTTTTTTTTTTTAATTCAAATTTTGTTAATAATTTAAATATTCAATGCTTGTACATAACATAATCAAATGAACCGTTTTTGAGAAAATCCATTTTGGATGTTTTTCTTTATTTTAAGTGACCCAATAGCTATTTAAAGTTAAGGAATTTTTAACAAAAATCTCGGGAGCCATTTTTGAGAAAAAATGGATTTTCCATTTTTTTTTTAATTTTTCTAAAAATACCTACCTGCTTAAGAATTTTTTTCTAAATTTTTTTGGTTAATTTTTTTTCGATTAATCAGATAGCATCTTGTGTTTTGAGCTTTTTGGGCTTATTTAAGCAATTCAAAACTTCCTGTTTTTTTTATTATTGACTTATCTCTAAACTGCAGCAAAAATATATTTATGTTCACTTAGTTTTAAAAATTTCAATCATTTACCATGCGCCAATTGAATGACCAACCCCCCAAGCCCCCTCACCTCCTTTTGTTACAGCTCTGACATAAATGAGGAAAGGGCGAGTAACGGCTACCGTATAGTACGAATTAATCACTACGATTCTCATATGTATATATTCACTCTGTTTCAGAGGTTCTTTTGAATATGCATATAATAAAATGGCGTCAGGTGCAAGAACAGCAGACGAAAAAGGATATACCTACGTAGAGGTATATGCTGAAGAAACACAAACAGCTCAAACTCACTGTCTCTCGCCTGATGCTATACCTACTTCTGAATGGAAGTGAAAATCTTATGTAGTTTGTTAATTCCACTTTCCTTGCGTTGTTTTAGAAAGTTGAAATGCTTCAGTTAATGAGATGCAAAAGACAAAAGGGAAAAAAAACCCAAAGTACATAAAATCTACATACGTGTTTAAGTGACGAAGTGTGCACTCTCTGTGTCGCTTCTTTCCCTTAGTACCTTAAAACACCACCCGCAAGTCATTCAATTTTAAACAAAAAAATAAACTCGAATTAAAACCACAAAAATCACAACGCCATTTTGTCAGTACCTTTATGAATGTTGATTTGGTGAAAAGCAGAATCGGCAACCCCACTTAACAGCGATTTTGTTTTAGCTTCTTTTTTGATGTATTTTAATGGCCAAACAGACATAAGCCACAAGATTATTATACGACCGTTAGTTTGTATTCTTTATTTTTAATTGATTGCCTATCCATTACAAAAATCTTTGAGCAGAAATCATTTGTTACTTTTTAACTGAAAAGAGAAATAGGTAACTTTAAGACTAAGAAAATTAATTTTCCCCAAAAAAAAAAAAAACTGGAGAAACTCAAAACCAATATGCTCAACTTTAGTGGCATCTGTCAGAGCCATGGAGATAATGTTAAAGTAGATTTCCCAACATTATAGGAGTAAACGAAACTCAAAACCGACAAATTTTCAAACAAACTTTGGAAGAAATGAAATTTTACTCTACACCAGCACTGGCTGCTTATGCGTCATGTATAGCTTCAATATTGGTAACAAAACCATAACCATCACCAAAGCTACCTGGCAAAAGGTGAGCATTAAACAACCGATAAGATAAATCCCTATCCATTAAGAACAAGACCAAGACGTATGTATTTTCAAGCCAATACTATGGTGGAAACGGAGGGATGAAGGAGCTGGGAGAAAAGTGCGGGTTACTTGAACCAACCGAATGGGATTAAAAATATACAAAAAAAAAAAAAAAAAAAACATGACTTTGATTTATGTGCTGACCTCAATGTAATGAAGTTGTGTACTGTCTCACCAGTAGCCGGAAGATGGAGTAAAAGGATACAGAGCGGGAGTCAGGATATTTAGTTGTAGGTACTTTCTGAGAACATCCGTGAAACCTGTTCACTTGGCAAAAAGACGAAGAAACGATAATAAATTCTCTATGGAACCGGAAGAGCCAGCCCTTGCTCTAGAGCTGTTTGGGTAAATTTTGTGATGCGAACATTCGATACATTGTGGAATGTGAGGAGGGGGAGTACGCGCTTATGTTCCCATACCGCCCTTGAAAGTATTAAGTAATTAGTCTTCTTTTCGTGTACATTCAACATTTAACTCACCAAAAGCGATCAATTCACAACCACTAAATAAAATTGAAGAACAAAATAAAAAAACAAAAAATCAATTGTTTGTGCCACACTCACCGCACCGGTTGCAAGAGAGCATTCTTCCTGAAAAGTTTGTACTTAAGGAACAATTTTCTGAAAATAATACTTTTGAACCATGAAGTTTTCTTCTTCTCTACTTTGTGTTCTTTTTTGTTGTTCTGTTGTGAAAATGAGATGGGAAGTAATGGCTTATTGGTTGCAAATTGTATATAGTCAAGCGGATGGAGTAAAATCATCTACTGGATATGGGTACATGAATGAATGGCTATGATAAAATTCGAAAATAAAAAAAAAAAACACAATGCTGGGTGTAGATTTATTCTTCAAAAATCAAAAATTTAATATTTTTTTGCTACTTTCATCAATTCCATCGGACCGTAATTTTATCAAGGAGTTTTAAAAGAGGCACTTAATTTCTTCACACTGAAACTGGATTAGACAGCAGTCAATTAAATTCGTGATTTTGCTTGTACTTGGTTACTTAGGTCTTCGGACTTATTATATCCGTTAGTATCCTCTCACGGGGCACAAGATCTCTACTTTCCTTTGCGCCGTGCGTCGTGTACGGCTCCTGGAGATGCTTTTCAGCTCTCTCCAACTCTTTCATATAGTTGTGGTGATTCCTCTTCGACCTTGTTCGTCAAGTGCTTCTAGGTCGGCCTGTATCTATTGAGTAGTCAAAGTATTTCAGGTGTGATTGCAGATTTCACTGAATTCCTCCATTTTCATTCGAAAAAGCTGACAATCATTCCTTTTTTCCACTTTTCAGGAAAATTCTCTGCTTCCCAGGCCTCTCGGTCATAGCATACTTTAAGGCGTTTATAAAAATGCTGTGATTCCAAATACATTTGATGAACAAGTACCACATCTCGACACGTAGCATCGTTGGTCTAAAGTGGTGTAGTGCGTAAGTGCACATGACTGCTAAGTCTGAGCAAAATCTGATATGCGTGGGTTCAGATCCTACAAGTGTTCTTTAAATAAAATTGGACTCAGCACCACTAGGAGTCTGATGATTGTCTGGCCAAAATAAAAATATAAACAAATTAATAAGAAAATTAATTCGTATTTCGTGGTGGTAGTGCCATTAAGTTGTTGTTGTTCACAAAAATTCTCAGTCGATGTTTTTGGCACAGCTGGAGGAGGAATACTGTCAAGTCCAACTGTGTGCTTTCCAACTTTGTCCAACTTCAGTGCTTTCAACTCGTTAAGAGAATCTGTGGATCCAAGGACCACCTGCATACATTTCTTAGCATCATGTAAAAGTAGATAATGGTTTCTGCTTGCAAACTCCCTAGCAAAGTATTTAGCATTTCCTTGAGATCGATATTAATAAAAATAGGGTGAGTGCACAGCTACATTCATGTAAGGGTTCTGTGATCTTGGTCTCGGGGTCCTTCTATTATGAATGAACAAGAAATTTAAGTTTTTCAATACAGTGATTCCAGACTTTGGATATGAAAACTATACATTTATATATACAAAGGGTTTTCCCAAATTTGAACCCAAAAATTCCCATTTTTCCGTCCGTTCCTAAATCTAGCGTTACTGATTTTGGCGCGGATTGTTTGATTTTTATTGAGAAAATTGTGTTTGACCCAATTTCTTGACTCTTCATTAAAATATAATTCCGGCATTAAAAATGGGAAGTTTAAGAAATCTCATGCAATTTTGTTAATTGTTGCATTTTTTAATGACGAGATTAAATTTAATGGAGATTGAAGAAGACAGGCCTTAGTATGAAACTAATTAGCAAATGTTTAGAATTATGAAAATTTTAGTAACGTGTTAAAAGTCAACATCAACTTAGTTTAAAATTTTGCTCCAATATTTTAAGACACAGAAAAATCGTTAAAAATCTAATTTGCAGCGTCCGTTAATAACTGTCTGCGTAGTTATTGCTAAAAGATTTTTAAATTTATTTAGAACTTGAGAATGAATGCTTCGATTCAGATGATTGATTTTTTATGGAAATTAAAATTAAATTTTTCTAATAAAAGAGTTATGGTAACCCTAACCTATGCCAAAAAAATATGTTTCTTACTGTACGTTTTAGAATACATTAAAAGGTTGTTGTATTCACTTAATATAAATCTGTTTTATCGACAAGAATTTAGTCGGTTGAATTTGAATTAAAGGCGGCCAACCCAAACAGATGCGAAAGCGGTGCGAAACTATCGTGAAAACGAACAAATCATGAAAACAACGTGTTGTTCGCAATCATAACAAAGTTTTGTTAATGTTGTTTCATCGTCGTATTCGCATTATTCTGAGCAATCGCCTTATATTTTAAAAGTGTACCTACGTTGTTGAAAGAAACTAATTTTTGAATCACGTCAACAATTAGTAAATATTTTTCGTATGTACATATTTGTGTGATGGACAAAAACCAGTACTTTTTAGAATAACCAATCGTTTCACTTAAAAATTTGAAGAAAAATGTTCGCTAATATGTTTAAAAAAAAATGTATGTCACAAAATAATTTTAAAAGTATTTAATTGAAGAAAGGATGTCATTTCTTATTTAAAAAAAAACATACAAATTAAATTGCGTAATTTGTTCTCAATAAACAACTTTTCTTAATGGCCGTCGACTAAATTATTTTCGTACTGTACTGTACTATTGATTGCACGTATCCAATATAAAAACCATTTGGTTTGTATATTCACTAACATGAAAACTGTATTATCGACGGTAGCCAATAAATTTACCAACATACATAACTCCAATGTTGATGTATTTCAAAAATAGATGTCGCAGCAAACAAAATTGAGTGCGTTCAGGCTAATATGTTTTGTTTTGCACATTTTTTTGCATTAGGTAAATTGATTTTAATTGGGCGCATTAACAAAGCTAGTGGCTACGTAGTCGAAATTCAACTAGATTTGTGAATGCAAAACTTTACTACAAAGCTAGTCAATCCTGAACTGTCATATTAATGACAGATGCAAAAGCAAACAAACGCAAAATCGGAAACATTAAATTTTCTGCATTTTGTGCCCTCAAATTTTGTTCTTTAAATGCTGCGGCATACACTGAATTTGAAACAAAATTGTTAAGTGAATTGTTTTTTTTATTGCACTTAAAAAACATTAGATAACTGCTAAGATTTGATTGCCAATTTCTTCAGCTGCCTCTATTTCGTAGTCTATTTCTAGGTACAGAACTATAAGTTTCATTTTGAATGTTTAATCTTTTGTAAATTTTTCAAACAGCTGATTGTGAAACGTCAAAATCAGTGCCAACTAACTTTTTAGCCGAAATTTTTACACTACGTCGGAGGGGAAATTTCAACTACTTTTGTAGTTAGATTTAGCCAATCAGAATCCCTTGACTACGTAGCCACTATAGCTTTATGAATGCGCCCATTGACGACTGATTGCGTATTCTTTTTGCATGGTCCACTCAATTCTTTTTTTTTTCTGTCAGCAGTTATCGCATTTTCAATTCTTTTCCATCCAACTATTGGGGTTTCTTAAGAGAAATTTTAATAACACGGGGTTAAGACTATAATAAAAGTGGCGCAAAATTAATTTCGCATTTTCGTTTTTGAAAAAAAAAAAATATATATTTTGGGTGATGAACATTTTTATTTGTACAGCGATCTGCTGTTTCTCTTTTTGTTAATTACTGCTCTTTAGTTCACAAATTAATGCGAAATATGATTCACGTGCGGAGCCATTTGGTTAAATTAATGGTAGTTAACCTTTGTATATGAAAACTATAGTACTATCATGGCGAGTTTTTTTTTAATGTTGCCCCGACCCTTGTGGTGGCGTGAAATTCGATTTGGGGAGTATTTAAGCATCGGAAATTGCTGGTAGGGGCAATAGGAGACTATTTTTTGGATTATTGCATCGAAAAAATATCAATATCAATCGATTAAAACCTCCATAAGCTCTTCGCAAAAAAAAAAGAGTAAGGGTTGCCGGCACACTTTAGATGTCGCCCCATTCGACTTCCACCATGATAGTATCTACTATAGTTCTCATATACAAAGAGGTATCTAATAGCTTCTTAATAATAACTACAGGGTTCCGGTCCTGTCCTCTTTCAACAAGTCTCTCCACCTATCCCAGTTTTTAGCCGACGCCATCCTGTTGCCCCATGCAAGGCTTCGAGCGTCAATGGCGTCTACGCCATCTCTTTAGCCCCGTCCATATAATTTTTTTTAAATCTTTTTTCTTAAAAATGAGTCCCCCAAAGATGGCATGGCAAAATATTAAAGAACGTCGCCTTGCTTAATTTGTTGCATTTTTTTTTTAATTATATTTTTCAAAAAAAAGTTTTAAGCCCTCGGTATGCTGCCCTAATGTCGTAATTAAAAAAAATGGGATGAAGCTTTTGGATTTGGCATAAAGTGAGCACAAACATTTTAGATTAAAAAAGATCAGCTATTTCTGCCAAGACCTGCTAATACTTACATATTTAAGAAAAAAATCTCAATTTCGGTCTTGCCGGACACAATTTTCCATTGAATTTCCATTAAATTTTAAAATAAAACTCATTTTGTTTTTCATTTGTCATCTTTTATCACAAATAATTTGAAGCTTTTTTTACAATAACATAGTTTCGTTTTCTTCTATCGTTACATTTATTTTTAAAAATAATAACTTAAACTTATATAAATTTCTCTCAAAAAGATTTATTGTTATTGATTTATTTTATGTCAATGTAGGTGTATAGGTACACACAAAGCCTTCCGACACAACTAAAAGTTTTTTTTTTTTGTTTTGTTTTTATCGTTACCATTATTCGTTCATTATTTTGTATCCAGTTTTGTGTTGTTTATAGAATTAAATAATATACAAATTATTTACATTATTTTAAAATAAAAAAAAATATTGTTGTTAAAAACAAAAAATTCTACTAAATCTTCTTCATAATAAATATACATTTACACTAGTCCTTAATATTATTCTCACACTACATGCGTTTATTATTATTTCACATTTTTTTTTGGTATTTATTTATACATTTTGTATTTATATTCATAGAAAATTTTAATAACTATACAATCCTAGAACTAAAAAATAAAACATAATATTATTCTTATAGTGATATTTTTTTTAACTTTTCTTACTATGACTTTTAACAATTTCTAACCATATTGCACAATAAAAACAAATGCATTTAAATTTTCGTCTATTTTCTATGAATGTTTTTATTTTTTTTTTTTACTAATTTTTATTTTTTACAAAACTATGATTGGAAGAATTTATTTTTGTTAAGATAAATTTATATTGATGAGGATATGTTGAGTTTATTTTTTAATATGTTTTGTTTAGGGGATATGTTTGGGAATAAGAGTAGGCATAGGTACACTATTTTAGGTTAAACGAAATTTTTAGTTTTCCAGTTTAAAAAAAAAATCTTGGATTTCAATGAAATTTACATCAATAAAATAACACGAGGTGATTTTCAAACGCCTTTACAACCAACTTAAATTCTTCAAAGTTTTTTTATATCATTTTTACTTTTCTTAAAAAAAATTTGTTTGTACAAAATTTAAGCTATTTACGAAAAAATATTGAACTTTTGTAAACAAAGTTTTTTTTTATATTGCTAAATTTGAACTCAAATTGATAATTGGTCTATCGAATCGGGGTTTTCAAATCATACGGATTGAAAATAAAAAAAAAGGTTTTTTTTCGTTGAAATTATGTTTCTATAGAGTAAATTAAATAGGCAATAAAATTTTGCACGATTCCAAATATTAATAATATTGTCTACAAAATTAAATTTTTCAAAGGTAGGAATTGTTTAACTCTGTACTTGGAACAAAATTTTAGAGCGTTATTAATGACATGTAAAAAGATCTAAGAACAATGTTCTTCTTGCCAGCCCACAGGTGGCGTGGCCATATTAAATTGATTTCTTTGTTTCCAAATATTCTTTGGACACTTGTATTCAGGGCTTGCTCATCCAAATTGAAAAATTTAAGTCTCTTCTCGGTCTCGTTTGACAAAGTCTCGTCTCGAATGGGCTTGGTACCAACTCAGAATTTTTCCAATGCAGTTTTTATTTTTTGTGAGAAAAATTAGAAACAATCTGTCTGTTGACATGTTTTAAAAATACAATTTTGAATTTGATACTCTTTGATGGAAACACGACCGAGACTAAGACAAAAAATGAAAATCTCGTCTCGGATGCCTAAAAGTAAGTCTAGTCTCATCCTCGTTTCTCGAGACATCCGTTCAGTCAGAACTTACTAATCTCAAAAACTACTTTAACGGTTTTTGATTGACCTATTCTATGAAAATTGTAGGTTTTTTTGTAAAAATATGTAATTAAAAAAAAATGTTACTAACGCAGTATTTGCAAAGGAGCTATATTTTTGGTTTCCAATTTTGTCGTCAACAAGTTTTGAGTAAATTTTTATATATCTCGGTTTTTCGAAAACAAACATTTTGATTTTATTGGGGAACAAAAAAACATATGTAACTAGCTATTCATTTTTCCATCTTGAATTTCGTGCTTTTTAAAAGAGTTAATTCAATTATCTTGATAAATATTTAACAAAAAATGTTCAGCAAAGTTCCATAATCTCGCATAAATTGAAAGGTATAAGCTTTTAAAAACATAAAACGGAACTATGAATCTGCTATGAGTAGCGCCAAAAGAAGCAGATGCTAAAAATCGGTTTGTATTTCTCCTTGCAAACAATTTTTCAATAATTTTGGAGTTACTAGTTGAAAACCATAAAATCTATAATAGTCGTGAACTGGAGCTAAGATTTTAGGTGGTGGTGATTTCTCGGAAAATCTAGATTCTAATTATATATTCACAATTAAAACATTAGTTCGTAGTACATTCTTAGTACATTCGTAGTCTTATAAATTAGGCAATGATAGAAACAATGTATGGAGAAATGAAGTTTTGATTATCTCATTAAATCCCAGGAGTGACGTCCAATTGAGCGAATATAGAAAAGAATACTGCCTGAACTAGGAATCGAACCTACAAATCCAAGTAAGCACTCAAGCACTACTTCCACTGCGCCGCTAGCCGCCGGGGTCACACTTTAGTAAAAAAAAAAATAGTTAAATTGAATTTTTCGATGGGGTACGGAAAATCTGCCCTCTTGATTATAATTTTGTTCAACGAGTCCTGACTCTCGAGATAGATACATATTAAATTTGATAAAGTTCTTTGAGAGCATGTATATTATCTTGTCATAAGATCTCAAGGTGATGTTCGGTTCACTTGAATAAAAGTTTAAAATAATGTACAGGGTTTTCCAATAAGAGGTGTTAAAAGAGGAAAGTATGTCATTAATGAGGGAAAACAACATCCGCCCAATGGCCGCCACGGCTACGCTTACACAGCAACATCTTTTTCATGAAATGTTCCTTCACCAAATCGCAAAGTGGTTGCTGTATGCCCTCAATAGCTTCATGAAATCCATCTTTGAGGTCTTGAATCGACGCCGACGATTGGCTGTTGGCGTAGACCTTATCTTTACAAAGGAAGAAGTCACAAGGTCCTAAGTCACAAGATCTCGGTGGCCAATCTCAATAATTATTTCAATGCGTTCTTCCATTTTTATTAATGGCTTCGTTTCAAACTGCTTGAAAAGTGATAACTACCGAAATAGTGGGCTATTCAAAATAACACCTCTTATTGGAAAACCCTTTATTTACTGAAGTCTTAAATTATAACTGGAAGAGCTTATTGCATATTTTCTGTAGTTTACTTAAAAAAACTATATTCAAATAATTGGTGTAAAAAAATGCTTTGTATAATTTCGATATGAGGAAAAATATGTATGTTTGCTATATCGAATAATATGAAAGTTTGGTATTGTAGTTATAAGATAAAGTTATAATAACAAAAAAGGAGATATGTTTTGGTAGGTTAGGTATAGAGGTATATTTACATAATTCAGAATCGAATTGAATGCAACGACTTTGACTTTAAATATTCTATATGGAAAACATGTTTTGTTTGCGTTTCTTATTTATATAATTAATTTTACTATAAACTTAATCTAAGGATAGGGAGCATTGTTTAACGCTTTTTTTTTCATACATAACTACCTGTGAGTATATGCTGATTTAGAAATATATTATTTTTTAGTTTAATACTTTACAATATTACATAATTTTAATTCTATTTAAAATTATCTACTTAAAATTAAATAGTTTATTTTTTTCATAATTTTTTAGTTAATTCGTTTTTTTTTTTATTTTGTTAATTATAAAATTTATGTGGACCAGTCTTATTTCGATACATGTGTTTTTTTCTTTTTCTTCTATTTATGACATCATGTTTTGATATACAATATTTTTTTTTATTTTATTTTGTGTGTGCTTTTATTTTCTTCTTCTAAATTGTCCAATGTCCGTTTCGATGCGATGATGTGCTGA
Source organism: Syrphus vitripennis (assembly GCA_958431115.1). Taxonomy (NCBI): domain Eukaryota; kingdom Metazoa; phylum Arthropoda; class Insecta; order Diptera; family Syrphidae; genus Syrphus; species Syrphus vitripennis. The sequence continues at coordinate 18,553,829 of OY288108.1, read as the reverse complement.
TATCCTTTTTGATTGTATTTATATTTAAAAATTAATTAATTTTAGACACAACTCTCGGGGCCGGGCAATGTGTCCGTAATTATGTGATTTCGACTTGAGTTTGTTTTACTGGACATCGAAGATGTTGAAGGATTCACCGACGATTTGGGCAGTGTACCTGTTGTCGCTGAATTACTGAGATTATAATCAATTATACTACTGGCCGATAGGTAATCGGCCAAAGAAAGTTCGGTTTGCTTGTGATGGCTTCCTATGCTATTGGGGAGGGAAGGCTGATTGCTGACACCGCAACTGCTATTGAGGGTGCTATTGCTCCCACTGCCAGGACCACTACCGCTACCAATGCCACTGCCACTGCAATTTGTGAAATTTATTGCACTGCTTAGCGGGTGTTCGTAGCGCGGGTTCATATCATGGCGGGAATTTTGGAGATTTGTTGGACCACAGACTATGTTATCGGGAAGTGGTTTGATGGGTAGCGCATCGTAGAGGAGCTGTTGGTTTTGATAGGCTTTTCGAGCTTCTGCTGTTAGTTTGAGGGTATTCTGACGACTTGATGCTGTGCTATGTTGATCAACATCATTGTAGCTCATTGCTTGAGAATCCTATAATTAAAATAAAATATTTAACTTCAAATATAGTTTCCTTCAAATCATTATTTAATGGGACAACAAAAAAAAAAAAATGAAACAAAATTCAATACTCACATAGTCTGCGGGTGTGAAATTAGGTTTTCCTATACACAATGCATTTGGCCTATTGCCCATCGGCGAGGATGTCGCACTTCCCGTTTTTTGTGCACTCAAAATGTCTGGTTGTTTTTCAATACCCTGTTTCAGTGTGTAGGCAACGACAAGTCTTTGATGTCCAGCGCCTGTCTCCAATGGTGCAGTCACTGTAACGTCCATTCCTTTATGTAGGTTTCAAAAAAAAAAAGTAATTAAAAACAATAGGGTTTCGAAAAAAGATGGTGTTTTTTTTTGTACCTAAATGTTTATCTTTATCATCGCACATACTACGGCTACCCTGTTCTCGACGTTTTCGCACCGCAACGACAACAACAAAGAGCACTCCAATGCCAACAGTGAACAAGGTTCCGGTTAGGAGGGCAGCCAATGGTAATATTGAAAGGCCCATACGACCATCTGCAAATAAAAGTATTGAATTCTGATTGAATTTTTTGCCATCTATTATATGAGATTATTTGAAAATGAACCAAATAGATACATAGATGTTTTTTTTTAGGGAGCCCCTTGAGTTTGAAAAGAAAAAAAAAGTTCAAGTTTTAAGGACATAATTTTAATCCAAAAGTTATTATGTCAATGGGTACTAGATTTCCCCTATGAGAATATTTTGGTTATTTAAACTTGTTAACTTTAAACTTTTGCAATTAATGTTTAAAAATTACATATCCCCCATAAAACATCACTCATTTATTGGCACTTTAAAAATACTTTACAAAGTACTGGCTGAGTTAATGTACGATACAAAAAAAATGGAAGGTTTTTAATGAAACAACAACACTTGGGTGAGCTACCACCAATATTCCATAGGTTGGAGTAATAGATATTTCAAGATTGCCCGGCTGATCATCAGACTTGGTCTTTTTTTTAATTGAAAAACTTTTTGCCCAGCGGGGACTTAAACCTTCTGACCAAGCTCATTCAGAGTCATATGTAATATGTACGCACTTCGCTTTGCGCTAAAGAGGTCACATTATCAATGATTTTAATTATTAACTTCTTTCGAATCGCTCTATACAAGTAGTATTAGACGGATTCAAGTCTGAAACACACAACATAAATGCTGTCTGAAACACACAACATAAATGCTGCCACAGGGTTCTGTTTTGTCTCCGAACTTCTTTCTCATTTTCATTAATAATCTCTTTAGCTTTTCATATTCGTTTCTAGATTCACATCCCTGCTCTTCGGACGTGGAAATGAAACGTCTAAATATGATAAGTACATTAAATTCTGACTTAGACAGCATTGTACATTTGTACAATGGGGATTAAAAAATCACGTAGAATTTAATGCTTCGAAAACTCAATGCTGCCTTCCCCCCGCTCCCATTATCTATGAGTGGCACTTGCATCGAAGAAACTAATCAGCTTGCGATTTTAGGTATGTGTATCACAAACCATCTTTTGTGAAATGATCACATACTAAACGTTATATACGTCCAAAGGTTGAGTATAACTGCCATCTCTGGGCTGGTGCTCCAGCATATTACTTGAACCTCTTGGACAGTATACAAAGACGAGCCTTCAAAATGATCGGAGACAGGAACATCATCGATACCTTTACGTCACTAGAACACCAGCGTAACGTTTCCTGTCTCTCACTCTTTTATCGTTACTTCTACGGTAAGTGCTCAAATGAAATAGCCAGTTGCATTTCTCCCCTCAAACGATGCAACCGTAATACTCGCGCTTCTAGGAATATGATGATAAGCATCAGTTTACTCTTGAACCCAACTTCAGTCGTACTGTTAAGTACAGGGATTCATTCTTTAGCCGTACTACGCGAATGTGGAATAACCTTCCCCTTTAATGCGCGATAATTATATAAAAAAAAATCTACCTAAAATCTTAACGGTTATATGACATGTACATATAGGTACAATTATTTTTAGTGTTAAAAAAAATATAATTTCGCAACTAGGAAATTACCTAAAAACCTTTAGTTCGAAGTCGCACAGGTGCATTCAGATATTTTTGTCCGTTTCGTCAAACTGTGAAACTGATTGAACGACTTTCGAATCACTATTTAATTGTTTCAAAACTCCCTTTTCCCTGCTTGATACACTTGTTGTCTATCGATTGTTGCTTCTCTCTCATTCCAAAAAAAGAAATTGATTCTAAAATTGATGATAATAATAAAGCAATCAAAGTCAATATCTCCTTGAAAAACAAAATATTTTTTTTTTCATTAAATTCAATGAAAATTCAATTCGTTTCACTTGAAGTAGTCGTCTTTTTGACACAACTCTGTCTTAATCAATAAAATCTTATTGAAAAGTTTTCCAAAACTCGCAGCAACTCAAAAATAAATAAATAATTGAATAAAAATAACAAAGCAAACTCAAACTCAAACCAGCAATCAAAATCTACACAGCCAGCACCAGGATCCACTTAGAGAGAGTTTCAAACTTTTACGTTGAACTTGATGTTTTTGGATAGGGAGAAGAGGGCTAGAGGGGGAACACCATCAAAATACCTATACCCACTTATTTTTCGGAATAACGACCAAATCAAAAAAGTTATAATCGCAAAACAAAGAACCAGCCAAAGAGCCCACCAAAAGCCACCATCACCGTCACCATCATCAACATCTTCACAGCCGCATAGAATCGAAGCCGAGGTGTTTCAGATTTATAATTATTGAATTAACTATAACCGATTATAGGGGCGCAATGGATTTTGGGGAGGGGGGGGGGGATAAAACTTCCATCGAAGACGAATCAAAATTAAATTCAAAACGGCATCGGTAGTGGCAGTGGCAAGAACAACCACGCGACATAAGCCGCTCCTGGTCCTGATGATGGCTAAAAGAAACCCACCCCTTTGTGCAGAGCCCTTGATTTAGCTGAGTACCTATACCTATACCTATCTATAACGACTCGAATAATTTTGTTGGTAGGAATATTAGTTGGGGTGGTGTGGGGGGGTTGGCAGCGTGGCGATGGAGCTCCGTTGCGTGGAGCAGCTGCCGACTGAAAATGATTTTTTAATTAGGCAACTTAAATAATCCGCACCTGCGACGCGACGCACGGTTGGTGGAGGATTTGCGTTGCTTCTGTCGTTGAGTTTGTTATAGATGACTTTGAAGTGCCCACATTATATGAAAGAGGGTTTTAAGAGTTTAGTCCCTTTTTTGATGAAGCCTTTAAGTGCACGAGCAAATGTGGTGTGTATTATGGAAAATATGGTGATTTAAGTTTTTTTTTTTTAAATTCATCCTCTGTGTTCTTTTCATTTTTAAACCCCCATAATTAGGTGGATCAAATGTGTGTGTGTGTTTTTTTTTGTATTCTTTTTATTCACAATTTGGATACTAATCTGGGAAGCGCTTTTAAGTTGGCCCAAACAACCGTAATCAATTAAGAGTGAAAAATTAATTTTCCGAATGATGAAAAATTAATTTGCAACAAATTTTGACGTCTTCAGGTGGTTGGGTTATTTTTGTATTTTTAATCTTTTCATATATATTTTTTTTTTAATTTTAGTAGGTGTAGCAGCATGTTTTGATCGTTGGTGAAATTGATATTCATGGCTTTTTTATGACTTAATATGGGGATGACATTTAACTCGCTTTAAAGGGATATCATCGATTTTTTATTTTTTTTTATTTTAATGAATCGCATATTGTTACGCCATTAAATAAAGTTTAAAAAGTTTTTTTTTTATGTTGCAGGAGAATTTATATATTAACATGAAAAGGGAGGTTTTTGTTTCTTTGAATTTTAATTTAACAAAATATTGTATTTTGTTGCTCACAACATGCGCTAGTACAAATGTTTTTAAAACAAAAAATGTTACTTTACGAAGAATTATTTTTTTTTCAGAATTTTCATTCCTGGAATCATGTATGGTAAGTAAATAGAATTAATTAATAAATTAAGACAATATATAGTTAACTAAATTATGTACAAAATTAAATACGAAATGCAGTTATTTTCAAAAAAAAAAAAGTATCCGGTGACGTATGTGAAACATTTTTTTCTATTTTGCTGATTAGATGAGGAAATAATATGTCAGCTACCAACCGATTAGACTTGTAGAAAAGGCTATAAAAGCGGCTTTATAAGTAAGGCCATTATTCAGAATAATTTGCGTTAGGTGCGACAAAAGGCTAAGAAGTAACACAAGAAATAAAAGGCACTATTGGGTCGCACGTACTTGCTCCTATGTGCGTTAAAATCTTGGTTTTAAGTCCGTCATTGTCATACTATGACAATTATTGTCACTTGTCTATTTTTATGATCCAAGCAATTGTCAGAAAAATGCGACAAATTTGTAGAATTGTCACCTGTCAATATGTCGTGACAACTTGACAATTGTCATACTGTGACAAATTTGACGTTACGTTAGAACACAACAGATTAAGGTATATAGAAAAAATTACCACCTAAAAACAAGAAGTTTGGCTTATTGAGCATGAGCAGTTTTAATAAAAAATCTTATTATTAAAATGAATGCATAGTAAAATATTTTTATAGAATAAATTTTTTATTAAATTGAAAGTCACTTAATGCTATAAAATCATTGTTAATTCTTTCTTTAAAATTTCGAGGGTGTACAATGCGGTATTCCACTTGAATATCTTCATTACTTTCACTCGAAGAAATAATATTTAACATGTTGAATGATACTAGTCACTTCTCTATCTTAACTTGGACAAAGCTCATTTGCCTGTCACAATTGTCAATGACATATTGACAAATTTGTAGTTTACATATTTTTTCCTTTCCCATAAAAGAATTGTAACGACAAATATGTCAGAAAATTCGTGACAATTCTCGGAAAATTCTAGACAATTCATTGTCATGACAATTTTTTTATGATCCAGAAACTTGACAACTGTCGCAAATTTACCGACAATTCTACAAATTTGTCAAATTATTTATGGGACAGAAAATTGACAATTGTAGAATTGTCACTTGACAAATTGTCAGGTGACAAATTGTCACCTGTCAATGTTTATGAAGTAGGGCCCAAATCGAGAAGAGACTTCGAGATCAAGACAAGACTGTAAGTTTTCAACTTTGACGAGATCAAGACGAGACAAAATGCATTTTGCATTTCTTTGATTCGCTTTAGTCGATAAATATATCTTTTATTACGCAATCCTTATTTTGCAATTTTGTTTTGAATTCAATACGTTTGTCTATTATTGCGTTAATACTATTTAGTAGTTTTATATTTTTTATATCATTTTGAAAAAAAAACCACAAACACAAAAAATGCTAAATAAAAATTGCTAAATTTCTAAAAGTAAAGTTGCAAAAAAAATGGAAAATTCTTATTTTTCGAATCATTTTTGATTTCAAAACTCAATTGGCACAAGGTGAAACTGATATATAAAAAGAAATGCGAAACCGAAAACGGCAAAAAGAAAAATGCAAAATGTTAACTTGCGAAATAATTTTTGCGAAACATTTTGTTCGGAACTTAAAGAACCAAGGTTCTACTACAACCCAAACAGACCCAGCGAAAGATAACTGTCCTGCTCAAGGAGAATAAGGTTATCCCACTCTTTTTCTAACAACATAATTGATTTGATTTTAATTCTTTTTGATTCTGTTTTTTGCTATCTTTGGCTTTGGTCGATCTTTTGTAACTTAACGTAAATTTCTTAAATATAAAATACAATTATTATAGTTCATGTGGTTATATTAATAAAAATCATCTAAATCAAATTGTTTTCTCTCCTATTTAATCTGTTCTGAGTGTGTGGAGAAATTTTTCTGGTAATTTCCCATACACATTCCATACTCTTATTTTTAAAATCATGTTTTTTAAATACAAAAATGATAAGAATAACCAAACTTTTGATCAAATGAATTTTTTGTTGCAAATACCTTTTACTTAATTCAATCACCAATTTACAAAAGTACAAAATAATTTCTCATCTATTTATGTACCTGTCTAAATCAAAGTCACTAAACTTATATTTCAACATGACTTCCATGACATCCAACACAACCAATCCTGACTCTGACTCACCTTGAAAATTGAAATATACAATTTTTCGTATAAACCGTTATTTATAATAACGCCAAAAGCAAACTGCGTGTAATAATAAAAAATCCAAAAAACGGGCCCGTAAAACAAAATGTAAATAAAGACATTCCCCTCATTCATAATAAACATTTGAATAATTTTGATTTCATAATAATTAACCCACCCGCACCGCACCGCACCGCACCGCGCCGCTCACTATATACACTAAATATACTATTAGTGTTTAGACAAGTTTCCTAGAAATTCAGGGTGTGGTTTTTAATTATTATAACACCCACAATCCACATAAAACCTTAATCCTCAACCACAGAGTGTGTTTTTAGTAATTTGTTTCCTCTTTTCCTGAATGATGGAAATGGTGGGGGGGGGGGGGGAGAGGGGAGGTTTTTGAGAAATTGGAAGAGAGAATGTGAGCGTTTGTAAGGGGTGGCAATGGCAGAGCGTGGAATGTTTGAAATGTATGAAGTTAGTCACTTAAGCTTATTGGTCTAATTAATGCGGGCATTGTTTCGCTCGCATATAGGATGTTATTTCTCCTGCCGGCGCTCTACGTCGTTGTCCTTGGCAGCTGTAGAATAGTTTTTTTTTTTTGCAGAATTGAGCCTGTACTGGTCACGAATGAGGTTAGCAATGAGTGAACACCCCCAATCAAAGCATACACAATGATGGCTATGTGCTACAAGGGAGTGATATGAATTTAACTGCTGGCCATTGATGTGAGTATAATTCTGCGTTGTGCTTAGGTTAGTAGGTCAAAATAGTTTCTATGCTCCACATAGTGATGGTTGGTGATGAAGCCTGGCCCAAAGGTACTTAATGTTATTGCTGTTATACGTATAGGTGTGATTTTGTGTGATTTGAGTGATTAGAATGAAGTTTGTAAGGGAAATAATACCTCTGTGCACATATACTCGTATTTGAGTTTCATTTGGAGTAGGTGTAGCTATTAGGTGGAAGTTTGAGTTTTGGATTTTAACAATAGATCGATAACGGTCTTTTTACGTGGTAATTTAGATGTATACTTACTTATTTAATTAAACAATTAGTATATGCATTATTTAAGCTACCAAGGTTGATTCCTTAGTAAGTGATATAAAATTTGGAATAAGATTAAGTAATTTCATACAAAATTAATGAAATTAACGATCACTTCATTACGTTTTTAAATTCAAATTATTCATCTTTTGATACAAAATGTTTTTATCCCCAAAGGTATTTGATTTTGCAAATCTAATTTTAAAACTAAGAAAAAAAAAAAACAAATGTGGGGAATTAATGGTTTGGTAATTGTCAGCCAGTATGCCTATACCGATTTGTTTAGTGTCGTTAAAATACTAAGAATATAAAAATGGTTTTTTTTTAAGACTTCATTTTTTTTAGTTGAAGCATTAAAATACTTATTATAAATTTTAGATTTTAGACAAAAATTATTCTATGTGGTAAAAGTATAACCCACATTTTGGATTTTATTTTCATTCAAACAGTCAAACAGTTTAAATTTATTGAATATTTTTAAAAAATCGTATGACCCGTTTTCGAGAAAAATCTGATTCTAGAAAATGGCCTTAAAAATTTGGAGCAGGTACAATTACTTTTAGTTTTAAAAAAAAGTAAGAAGATACGTCCTAAAAAACATAGTAGGTACACCAAGTTTTCAGTAAAATCCACATCCACGCTTAAGTTGTAGCTGGACTGATTGAAAGACAGACAGAATTGCAAGATAAACTTTTTTAATAGTAATGTGTTTGATCAAAATTTCGAGTTCGAAATATTTCACGAAGCCAAAAGTAATAAGAAACCAAAACCAAATAATAAGAATCCTTGCATTTGACACCAAACTTTAAAAATTCTATCGAATTAATTTGGCCCAGTGTTGCCACTTTCCACAAATTTGCAGTAGATTGCAAAAATAATAGTATTAGATTTAATGATTTCGCATTAGATTCTTTTTAATTAAAAAAAAAAACAAGTTTTCAGTATGGTTGTGTCTTACGAAAATTTTTAACTGCAAAAAATCTTGTGTTTTTGATTAAGTTTTCAACTAAATCTGACATTGCGCTGAAACTGTGTTTTTGGTTTGGTGGAATAGCGTATTGTCAATTTTTGAGAGTGTCAAGAGAAATGTTTTGTTTTTTTGTAAAATCGAGTAGGGTAGATTTTATTTTTAAGGGAGTAGATTTGTTTTGAGAAAAAATGCTGTACATCTACTGCAATTACAGTAAAGTGACAATCCTGTTTTTGGAAAAATAAAATCTTGTCTTTCTTTACATAAAATTTTTCTGATTTCTCTAACCTCGGGTCTAAATATAAAATCTTTAAGATATAATAATATTGCTGCATTAAAATATCTTGAATTATTTTCGACATACCAGAAAAATTGTCAAATATTCCTAAAGTTTTTTTAAATTTGAATTAATTCAAGTTAATGCAAATTACTGTATAAGTTAAATCGGTTTTTTTTTTTGAAATTTTTGATTACCAAGTTATCGATCAACTATTTCCATCAGCCATTCATAGACCTGAATGTGAATAAAAATATTCCGAACAACAGAAATTGATTACCTTGCATAAAGAACCCTCAATAACTTCGATGACGACATAAATTCACATTAAACATTGAAATTCTTCCTTCCCCCTAAATTACCAGCCAACCACAAATCCTCCAGCGCCAACCATAAGCCCATCAGAGAATCAAATGTTAGCGTCCCCCGTACCCCCGTACAGCATCTTTGAAAAAAAAAAATCGAAAATGTAAAAAGGAAAAAGGGAATCCACGTGTGGCTTCCGATTATTATTTTCAATATCCGAAGGGGAAATAATTTCTCGGTTCAATGTTTGTAAGTGAATCTTTTTGGGAGGGTGACGACACAGAGACGATTCAGAGGGTGGAAGTGGACATTTAAGCGAACGATTACTCAAACGGGGGTGAAGAGCACATAAATATAAATATAATATATAATATAAATATAAGAAACCAAAATATACAACTGAATGTACTTCTCACTATAAACCATACAGACAAAAAAAAATATATTGACCTTTGAAATTGGTGTGACTTTTTTTTTTATAGATATTCCTCTTTTGGGTGTGCGTATGTTTGGAAGCTTTTATGTTCCTTTATGAAACATTTTTTTCACATTTTTAAGTTTTTTCCGTCCTCTTGAATTTTTTTTTTTTTTTTTTCAATTCAATCCGTCCTTTCAATCCAAATTGCGTTCTGACGAATTTCAATTTTTTCTGTTCGGGTCCTATTGTGTGGATTTTTTTTTTTCGTTTTTGGCTGTGAAGGTATGCGTATTATGTGTTCAAATGTATATTTGTTATTTTTTTTGCTGGTTCTCGATTTTACACATTTTTCAAGCAATAATGACTCCATTGGGATTGTCGTAAACTTTTATTGCCAGGGAAACATTGTTTTGTGTTTTTTTTTCTTCTTCGACTTTTTTGCTGTTGTTGTTGGTTGTGTGTCCCTTATCACACTTACTGTTGATTGTGGGACAAAGGGACGGAAGGATCTGTTTTTTTTTTTGATGTGATGGTAAAAATCATAGAATGATATTGAATCTATTCGTGAAGGTGTAATAATATTATATGTGTGTGCGTTGCGTTGGAGATTTTTGAAGATTGTCGAAATTGAGCGGACAAATGTTCCAAATTTACCAATGCAAATTAGGAAGTGAATTCCTTTGGGGGAGATGATGTTTGTATGCTATGCAAGGACTCAAAAGCTTCTGTCACACTGGATGTGTCTCGCTCACCCAGGGACATGCTTGCTTTTGCTTGTGCCCCTTTAAATATTTGCAAGTCTGTTTATTTGTGTCAAGTGTTTAAAATTCGTCTTGGATGGGTGTTAACTACTTGGTAAATATTGAGATTCCACATGGATTCTCAATTGGTACTTGAAGTGGAATGGACAAATAAAGTGTCAATTGGCAGTGATTTTTGTTCCACTTATATTTTGATGATGGTTGTTTTTTGTATGCGTATGGAAATCAAATAATTGAGTTAATTTTGCTATGAGGTGTAAATGTTTGAAGTGTTTTGTTTTTAAGAAAAAAAAAATATACATTTTACAACTTCCTAGAAAGGTAAATGATTTTTAAATTTGAAGCAAAATTAAGTGATTACCAAAAGTTTAAGATATTTTTGAAAGTGTTTTTTGTTTTGTTTTTGAATTACGGAATTTATTTAACTGGCGGCCATTTTCATAGCTGTTAACTGATTTATGTTTGGTTTGGTTTGGCATTCCAACAGTAATAGACTGACGATCACCCAGCAAGGCGTGGATTCAGTTTTTTTTTTTATATTTAGCACGCACTAAAGGGGATTTTATGTACCCTTTACATGTCAGAGACACGGCGAGCTTTAGGTAAGTAGAAGGGGATTTGAAAGAAGATGTCGGTGAACATTAGTCTTGAATTTCAGTATATCACAATGAGAGGGAAAGACAAAGCGTGGAAGGGTATTCCACATTCGCGTAGTACGGCTAAAGAACGAATCCCTATACTTAACAGTACGACCGATGTTGGGTTCAAGAGTAAACTGATGAGCATTCCTGGAAGCGCGAGTATTACGGTTGAATTGTTTAGGGGAGGAATGCAACTGGTTATTTCATTTGAGCACTTACCGTTAAAGTAACGATAAACGGAAACGTTACGCCGGTGTTCTAGTGACGTAAAAGTATCGATGATACTCCTGTCTCCGATCATTTTGAAGGCTCGTCTTTGTATACTGTCCAAGAGACTTAAGTAAGTTGCTGGAGCACCAGCCCAGAGATGGCAGTTATACTCAAGCTTTGGACGTATTTAACTTTTATAGATAATAGCCTGATAAGAAGGGGAAAAGAATTTCTTGCATTTCCAAAGGAAACCTAAACAAATTGCGGTGTTTTTGGCAACGTTGAGTATGTGATCATTCCACAAAAGATGGTTTGTGATACACGTACCTAAAATCGCAAGCTGATTAGTTTCTTCGATGCAAGTGCCACTCAGAGATAATGGGAGGAGGGGGGTACGTCTCGCTTTAACGACAGAAGGCAGCATTGAGTTTGCGAAGCATTAAATTCTACGCGATTTTTTAATCCCCATTGTACAATGCTGTCTAAGCCAGAATTTAATGAACTTATTATATTTAGCCGTTTCAGTTCCACGTCCGAAGAGCAGGGATGTGAATCTGGAAACGAATATGAAAAGCTAAGGGTGCTATATCGTCAGCGAAACAATTTAATGGATAAGTAGTTGCAGAGAGGAGATCATTAATGAAAATGAGAAAGAGGGTCGGAGACAAAACGGAACCCTGTGGCACACCAGCATTTATGTTGTTGGTTTCAGACTTGAATCCATCTAATACTACTTGTATAGAGCAATTCGAAAGAAAGTTACTAATCCAACGAAAAAGGGTTTCGTCGATACCAAAAGCACGCATTTTCGATAAAAAATCATGTTGCCAAACTTTATCAAATGCTTTAGAAAGTGAATAGACCGAAAACAAGATTGATGTTGATCCCGATTTTCATTAAAGAATTTTGTTTAGCGATGAAGCTCACTTTTGGTTGAATAGCTACTCCAATAAACAAAGTAGCCGTATTTGGAGTGAAGATAATCCTCATGGACCAGAATGTTTCGTTCCTTAATTGAACAACCATGATGTGCAGGAGATGTGGTTTCAACAAGACGGAGCAACATGTCATCATGATCGTGTTACAATAGATTTATTGAAGGAAACGTTCGGTAACCGTATAGCTTCACAATTTCGAACCCGTTAATTGGCCTCCAAGATCGTTAAGGGTGCTAGACTATTTTCTGTGGGGTTATGTGAAGTCGCGTCTACGCTGATAAGTCCAAAGCGATCGACCACTTGGAGAACAACATTCGCCTCGTTATTGCCGATATACACGGGGACAAATGTTGAAAAATGTGATCGAAAATTGGACCTGCAGATTGAACCACCGGCACATCGGTCATATGCCTAAAATCATATTAAAATTATAAGCCAAATGATTATCTTTCGAATAAAGTCAATTTTAAAATTAATCCTTTTTTTATTCCATTTCAAAGTTCTATTCCTCCGAAAAAATACAGTTGGTATATTTATTTTTAATAATTAGTACAAACATAAAATTCAAATAGTTAAATAAAATGTAGATTTCAAAAGCTTATTATTTTCAGATTTGCGGTTCGCTATAATACTGACAAGGGAAACCGCAACGTGGAAGTCGATAATGTTTAATGTGGTTAATCAGGGTGCATTAAAAAGATTTATTTTGATGTGAACAAAATGTTTAAGCTTTAACCTCATCCAAAAACTAAGCCATTTAAGCCAAGTAAATCAATGATAACTGTTTTTTTTTTAAATATAAAATACGGACCTTTTTACCAGATAAATTAATATTTATTGCAAACACACTAATGAAAAATTCTGTTAAAAAAAGCTTCTAAGTTTAAAATAAACAAAATAGTTTAAATTAAATACACATGCATTAATATTGAACATCATATTTAAAATTTCTCTTACCTACAAAAATTTTTAATAAACTATTGATTTGCAAAATCACCGCATCACCATCACATTGCGTTAAAATAATAATTTCACTTGTTTTGTTTTCAAAACCTTTTTAAAATCTCTGGCATCAGCTAGTATCTCTCTCTGGATCTGGATTCCTCCTCATTTTCCCACGGGTAAAATGTTATGGGTATTTTCAACTCATGCTCATTTTCAACTTCACTGTGCTTAATTTAGACTTTATTATCACTCATTCGAGGCTGTATTTAAAGTCCCAAAATAATTCTCAAAAGCACACGCTATATGGTATTTTGCATAGCACAACATATTCGATAATCATCTTATTTGCATATATATATTCCAGCATCATAATACCCTTATTCCCTCTTGCATTCTTGTGGAAAAAAAAAGTTTCAGTTTGGGGAGTTCTTGAATAAAATCATATAGAATATTATATTCATTATTGCACACGGAAAGCCTAATGTTTATTATTATCATCAACGACGCCAACACGCTTTAAAATGCTTCATAACAAACCAACAAAAGAGCAAAGCAACTTGGAATAAGTAAATAAAAAAAAAATCATATTCTCTTGAGTCATATTTGTGTACATAGAAGAATTCACTCGGCCAAAAATGGAAGATGAAAAACTGTCAGTCACATTTCGCTTGGCGGTGAAAGGTGTTTTTAAGTTAAAACTTTGCAAAAAAAAAGGTTGAGTGCGACCCACACTGATAACTTCCCATTTGTGATCTTGGAAACTTTACCACTTTTTAGTTTATTTTTTTTTTATATTTTTTGTCAAAAACTGTCAATTAGATATTTGTCAAAATTTAACCTTTCATAAGAAGTTGAAATATGTATAAAATAAAATATTTTAGAAGGCACAATCGTTGTTCGTTCTCAGGATATTCGAGCTGAAATACAATTGTAACTACTTTTCTTTAGAATTTTTAACAGTTTTTGATTTTTTGTTAAAAAACTGCACATTCAATATTTGTCAAAATTTTATCAGTTGCTAACAATTATGTTATGTAGAAAATAAAACAAACAAAAAGTCAATATCGTTACCCGTTTTTGAGAAATTTGAGTCGACAATTTATATCAATTTTTGGTAGAATTTTTTGTAGTTTTTAATTTTTTGTAAAAAAAACTGTCCATTGAATTTTTTTGAAATTTTCACCAGTAGTCAAAAGCAAAATTTTTCGTAAAATAAAATTATTTAAAAGTTAATATCGTTTTTCCATCTAAGGATATACGAGCTATACATTTTTTTTTAAAAGTTTTTTTGATCTTAAAAAATAACGGTATATTGATTTTTTTCCAAATTCATATAAAATTTGTATGACGTCATAATGTGTCGAATAAAATTTATTTCAAGTCAATAGCACTATTTGTTCGTGAGATATTTGAGCCCAACCAAAATTTTTACTTCTTTTTTAAACTGCTATAGTAAAAAAACAATTGATTGAATATCAATAAACGCCCTTTCAGCTTCTTTCGAAGTTATTATCTGTAAAACAAAATTTATTTCAAGTCGATATCTCTACTCGTTCTTGAGATATCGACGACAAAAAATGGTACCAGAACGTACGGACGTACGGACGTACGAACGTACTTACCCACGCACACACAAAAATCTCTCTAAAAATGATTGAAATAGGCTCAAGGGACCTTGAAACGTCGAGAAATGTCAAAAATTTCATTTTGACAAATCGGACCGATTACAATAACTCCCTATGGGAAGTTAATAAGAAGAATGTTTGACAGAATCTGTTTTAAAAGTTTCACCTAAAAAAAAAGGAAAATGTATGCATTCGGTACATAAATTAATTTATTGCATATATCAAACAAGTAATCCTTACATTACATCTTGAAATCAGTAAGCAATAATTTACCCAATAAATAATTGCAAGACGTCTGTATTCAATACCCACTGATATAGACTTAGTAAAAGGAGCTTGTACTCAGCGCATAATTTGTTACTATGACTGACAACATCTTATGCATGTAGTCGATACAAATTTGAATTTTGAATTCTTGCTTAGTTGCATTTCGTTTATATTCGGTACATGTCAAAATTAAGGGACCGTGAAAGGGGACTACAAAAATATTTGGAAGACACTTGTGTTCAATGCACACTGATATAGACTCAGTACAAGGAGCTTGTACTCAGTGCATAACTATGACGACATCTTATGTATGTAGTCGATACAAATTTGAATTTTGTTGAGTTGCATATCGTTTGCATTCAGTACATGTCAAAATTAAGGGTCAGTGACCGGGGGCTTGTACCATGCATGCAGAACATGTTGAGATGTAATGACTACTATTTTCTGATTGATTGTCTTGCAGGTTGTAAAAACGTGAATGTAGTGATTACATATTTAAATGAAGGTGCTCAATATTTGTATGGTTTGAAAAAATTTGTCAATTTCGTCAAAGTCGGGACTCTTTTCCATATAGTCGATATGTAATAGGACAATGATTTCGCCTGTAATCAATACAAGTGGTTAATTTTTGGCATGTTTAACTACATAGTTCTATATGAAGCAGGTTTACAGTGAGCAATGAAAATTTAAAGTTAAAGTGCTTGGAAAAAATTAAATGAAAGTTTGCCCAAACTTGCATATAATTTTGATCTGTTTTCAAAATATAGAATTTCGTAAAAAAATTGATTTTTCTTTCAAAACTATGTAAAGTTCGATTTTGACGTACCTATGCTTTTTTAAAATTTATTTTTTTATTTAAGAATTTAAAAATATTTTTTTTTTTTAAACTGAAACCTAAAATTTAATTTACAAATGATTTAGAAAACGCATAACTTTACCAGGAAATATTGAAAATACTTCTTTTCGAATGATAAACTACGGGCTATGTATAGTTCCATAGCTCAATTCGCTTTAGCAGGAAATACGTGTTACTCAGTGGTGGTGCATAATATTTATTTTTCAAATATTTTAAATTCTTTTGTTGATTTCCGTTATTCAATTACATTTTTTACATTTCCGGATTCAGGATTTCGCTAGCGTCGAATCATGGATTTCTATGCTCAAGTTATGTATACCGGAATAAAGAAACGATCAAACAATAGAAGCAAACAAATAGTGCTTTTTTTCCTTTTTATCTTTTAGCCATATACCGTAACTACTCCTACTGCTAGCTATTTGTTTATTTTTAGTAGCGCAGAATATTTTGTTGTGCAAATATATAAAAACAGTGTGTTGTGTGTTTTCTTTTTCTTAATAACTTTCCTGATTTATCCTTTTTCATAATCCAAAAGAAAAAAGGAGAGAAACTTGAAGCAAGCACAGCAAATGCACAAGGTTTTATGTTGTGTTGAACTTTCTTGCTCTTTTTATTTTGCTTAGGGGTTGTACTGAAAAAAATAAAGGAAAGTAGGTAGCTGTATGTTCTTTTACAGAAATAACGTGCATTATTTTTTTTGTATGGGAATATTGCAAAGCCTTGAGTTTTTGTATTGTAAAAATTGAGTTTGCTCTATGAAACAAGAAACGAACTTAACAGCTTTGAACTTGTAAAGTAAGTGTTTAATATTCACAGATAATGGATATCATCACCTCGTTTTGTCTTTTCCGTGTCTATCGAAAACTTTAGTAAAAATTGGAAGTGCTTTTATAAAAAAACTATTTTTTCGAATTTCTTCGCTTCACTTTTAGTAAAACTCTCAATTAATCATAAGAATATGTCAAACAAAATCAAAGAAACTTGGTGGAATTTAAACACTGTAATCGGTTAGGGTTGGGTCTATCGCTGAACCACTAATGCTTGCTAGCTCATCTACCCTTCATTTCCTGAAATTTAACAGTGTTGAGGTAGAACTGCCAGCTCTTTGCGTCAGCATGAAATCAGTTTGGATTTGATTTCTGTGGCATAAATACAGGGTTTTCCAATAAGACGTATTAAATTGACATTTAAAGAAAAATGTAATTTTTTGAGATAAAAGTTCGGATTCAATATAAAGAGGAAAGTATGCCATTAATAATAGAAAAAACAACATCCGCCCAATGGCCACCACGGCTACGCTTACATAGCAATATCCTTTTCATGAAACTTTCCATCGCCAAATCGCAAAGTGGCTGCTGTATGCCCTCAATAACTTCATGAATTCCATCTTTGAAGTGTTGGATACGCTGGGCTGTTCCAACGGAAGAAGTCGCAAGGTGATAAGTCACAAGATCTCGGTGGCCAATTGTAATCACCTCTTCAAAAGAAAACAAGGTCCGGAAACTTTTCCCTTAAAAGGTCGATAGTTTCGTTGCTTGTGTGTCACGTAGCGCCATCTTGTTGAAAGAAAACGTTGTAGATGATCGGCCGGCTTGAGTTCTTGTGTTGACTGAACTTTATAAGCCTTAAGATCTAATTCTTTATGCAAAATACGGTTTAATGACGTTTGTAGAATGCCCAATTCTAAAGAACTACGAGGAATGGACAAACCTGTATTTTCTTCAACACTTTGGGCTACAGCAACAATATTCTCAGTTGTTCTTGAGCGACGAAGACGTGCATGGGTTTTATCCTTTACATCGCTTACTTGTGCCGACAACTTAAATTTTTCCACCAATTTCTGAATAGCGGTCCGACAACCAACAAGGTGCTTCACGATGACTAAAAAAATGTTTTAGTCTAACGAACCAAATTTCCACCATTTTTATAGTGAATTTCAATAATTATTTCAATACGTTGTTGAAGGGTGTATCGTTCCATTTTTATCAATGGCGTAGATTCTTCTTGTCAAATGTGTCAAATTACAGCTTCAAAAGTGACAACTGCAGAGATAGTGGGCTATTCAAAATAAAAGCTCTTATTGGAAAACCCTTTAGCTTTGATAGCTGCTTGGCTGTCAATGTTAAAGGTGATATCACTTTGGATTATTAAGTTTTTCCGAACACGTAAATTTGGATATTTATTGATATTTTATCGGCAGCCTTAATCATTGCCAAATTCTCGCTTGGAAGACACTGCTGTTATCAAGCAGTCTCTGAGGGTTGGCTAAATTGATGGATTCTGAGAAAAAAATCCGGCACCTGCTTCTGTATCCATCTTCAATTCTTCGGGTGTTCTGTTGTCCGTGCATATGTAATCTTCCATAAAATTTGTTGATAATTTGTGCATGGCCTACAGAGTTCATGTTTCAGCCATTGTTCTAAAAGTAGGCTCAGTTAATTACTTGTACAAGTAGATCGGTAATACCTTACATGTAATTGGCCTTTTATTTGAATCTTTGATTTGTCTCATAAATCATCTTCTATGATAACCCTTTTGACCTTATAATTTGTAGTTTCTTTACAAAACGCACCAAGCCATAAAGTTTATTTTAACTTATTTTTTAATGAATTTCTAAACCTTTTCCAAACAAAATTGAAACTTTAATTGAAAGACGAAAATGCCCAATTCATTAAGAAGCATCCCACACGAGATGTTTGTAACCCATTTAAAAATACCAATTTTCAACTGCCTCGCCGTCGCCACTAAATCTGAATAACAATTATGTTCGTCTAGACAACATTTTATTTATTTCTTCTCACACATACATACTAGGTCCTTGAAATTGATACTATATAAACATACAACATACAAAATATCAAATATTTCCCCCATTGTTCCCAATGTATGATGACATCAAAGCCATAATATGAAAACTAAGTCCAAACTCGCCCCAAAAATAAAAAAGGAGACACCAAAACTCATAACATTGCCCTAGTGTAATTTCAAATGCTTTTTCAAAAGCAAATAATAAAAATGTTAGCAGAGCATCAGGACTGACTTCATAAAAAGTTAAGGGTCATGCAACTCAGCGTTTGCCATCATATTGTCATAGTTCTTCACTATCTAAGTATATTATGAATATACCAGCGATATACCGTTAGTTCCATAAAATTGTATCTCTTTTGTAGTGGCTATTCGATACAGTTTTAGTAGATGATGCTCCTCTGCTGACTGGCTTCTAAAGCTCTTCACTTTTCGACATTGCTGAATAAACATCATTCAAAGATTTCATTCATTTTATTTGTCGGTTTTTCCTTATCTATCGTATAGTTTGCACACATAGTAGTATAAGTAAGTAAGTATCATGGTGGAGTGATTTACAAAATAGCAACGCTTCGCTATAATCAGCCTGTCAACGTACCGTCATAAAATGCAGGACTAGATATCTTTTTGTCATGTGTGTTGCCTGTCCCTGTCCCAGTTGCCATCCAGTAAAAGGACAAAAGAAGAGACTTCTGAGTCAGTGAGGAATGAGACATAAATTTGGCTTATCAAACAATTCCCTTCTATCTCTAGGCGAGTCTCGAATTGTCTATGGAGAGTTTGTGTTTACTGTTTCAGTTTTCTGCAATTCTCAACGGAAAAAATATCTCTAATGTGAACACACATCTTTAAGCCTTAATATGTGAGAAGATGCTTTAAGTATTTCGTCTTAGGGTCTTACGTTTCAGGATGGGCTACGTCCTTACTCCCTAATTTTGGATTGAAAGCACAGATTTCTTCACTCCAGTTAAGGCCTAAAAAGTACCTATTTCCCATCCATATTTTTGGAGTTCCATAAAAAATACATTAACCTTCAGCTATATATATAAATATATCCATTATAGATAACAAGCTATTAATTTTGTTAAGCAGTAAAAAATATTAATAGCCTCTAAAAATATAGGTATGTCTCTCTCGCCGAAGTCTTCGGTCGTCAGGTGTATAGTCACGCCATCAACATCATTTATCACTTAAAAACAAAAGGCTGGAAGTTAAAATATGCAAATCAAAAACCCACCAAACGGAATTTTGAAAATGTATCAATTCAAACAGAAATCACAGCAATCAATCTGTTTCGATTAATTTAGCGAGTTTATATATTGGTGGTTGTTGATTTTTTTTTTGTTCTTCCTTTCCTTTGTCCTTCTTGTCTGATCCTTTGTTTTGTTAGACTATATAGCTATATAGACTTTATTGTTTCTTTGTAATGGGAAAATCTGCTTATCTTTCTGGCTGGGGAATACAAAAAAAAAAGAATCTTTAACACAAGTTTCGAATATAAACAGATAAATATCGAGCAACCACACCCTATTATAGTCTATGGTTTAGCTATCAACAACATGATGGCTTGACAATACGCTGGAGCTTATTCATAATGGGTGGGTAGGGTGACCATTCTAACCTTAAAATAAATAATTTTGATGAATAGCGGTTCAGGGAAAACCAGTGCATTTTTTTAAAATTTAAATAATTGGCTCTGGGATCTTAGGACCTCACTCGTTTAACTTTTTTGACCAATCACTTACATTTTTGCCACTGTCATGCTTATTTTTATTTAAATTTTTCAAATCAAAAATCATGTTAGAATCCTATGAGTTTTTGAGTTGGGATCACAGAAAAAAATATTCTCAGAGCTATGTATATGCACCACGCATTGCGTTACCGATTTCACGTGGTGAGGTTCATCACAAATTAGGTTTTATTGTTTAACAATCGTGTTTGAAACAAGCATTTTGACTAGATACAGTTGTTGCAAAGGGTTTTCCAATAAAAGGTGTTATTTTGAATAGCCCACTATTTCAGTAGTTGTCACCTTTGATTTTTCACATTTGACAAGTAGAAACTACGCCATTAATAAAAATGGAACGATACACGCTTCGCTTCAACAACGCATTGAAATAATTATTGAAATTCACTATAAAAATGGTGAAAATTTGGCAGAGACGGTTCGTAAAACTAAAACGTCGTCGTGAAGCACCGACAAGTAAGCGATTTGAAGAATAAAACCCGTGTACGTCGGTTGCTCAAGAACAACTGAGAATATTGCTGCTGTCGCCCAAAGTGTTGAAGAACCCAGGTTTGTCCATTCCTCGTTGTTCTTTGGAATTGGGCATTCCACAAACATCATTACACAGTATTTTGTATGAAGACTTAGATCTTAAGGCTTATAAAGTTCAGCTAACACAAGAACTCAAGAACTCACGCCGGCTGATCATCAACAACCCTTACTTTCAAAAGACGGCGCTACGTGGCACACAAGCAAAGAAACAATCGATCTTTACGGGAAAAGTTTCTCTCGAAGAGGTGAGATCTTGTGACTTAGTACCTTGAGACTTCTTCCTTTGGGGCCACGTGAATGATAAGGTCTATGCCAACAGCCCAGCGTCAGCGTTGATTCAAGACCTCAAAGATGAAATTCATGAAGCTATTGAAGGCATACAGCAGCCACTTTGTGATTTGGTGATGGAAAATTTCATGAAAGGGATATTGCTGTGTAAGTGGAGTTTTGGCGGCCATTCCGATCTTTTATTTCAAAAAATGGCATTTTTCTTTGAATATCAAAATAACACCTCTTATTGGAAAACCTTGTGGTTGCTATTGTAGTACATAGATCTACAAGTACAAGTTCTACAATTAAAATTGAAAAATTAAGGACCAATCACCACTAAAAGAAGTCTAACGATCGGCATTCGTGAAATGTCTATAACTCCAAATCTTAATGGTAGCTTTTCCAAGTCTTATATCTGTGGCAATAAAGAATAACAGCATAAGTCGACTTGTGTTGAAATTGAGTTTTTGATTACATCGGATGCGCAACGAGCGATTCTACCTCTAATATTTTTTTCGTATTTGTATCTCTTATAGTTTCTGAATTAAAGCCTAGAAAAAAAACAACATAAGTCGTTTTCTATGCTCAGTTTGCACAAGCAAAAACAACACAATTAGACATATGCTCTTTTTACAAAACTAAAGCAATTCCTTTTGAAAACATAAGTCGACTTGTGTCGTAGCTATTCCGAATAAAAATAATTTATTTTTTTGCGGAATGCGCAATTCGGAAAAACGACATAAGTCGACTTAAGTTCAGAACATTTAGAAAACTGCATAAGACTGCATAAGGAAAAACAACACAAAAATTCAAACTTCTTTCCTGAAAAACTACAAAAAGTGACTTATGTTGTTTTTCCTTGTTGCCACAGATATACTTATTCAAAAAACTCAATATTAAAATGATGGGACGAAAGCTTGTCAGCCTAAATGCAAGCGTATGTTATTGCCGCTTTTAAACAATATTTTTATCAAATAATAATTTTTTGATATTTCGACAGGCAAAAAATTTACTTAGTATTATTTCAAAGAAAAAACAATAGATCTAAGGATTCTTCTAATTATTGATTTTTATGACAAATGACGCAAAGTTTCATCAACGTACTATTTTTTTAATTGGTTTTTGTGGAAAAATAATGGTGTTTGGTTTCATTTGATTCATCACTGAAAATTACTTTTGAAACACGTGTGATATGTTTAGGATTCACCTAAATAAATTTTTCCATTTGATAAATGACATAGGTATATAACAACTTCCATTGATTTTCCTTTTTCATAGACTTTTTTTATTTTTTTTTTATTTTCACGGTAATTGAAACATTTTCACCAATTTAGTGGGTTGTATCTACTATTTTTTTTTTGAAGGACTTTTTGAATGTATACCTTTTTCAAAGACACCTACTACATACTTTGATACGTGAATTATTTGAGAATGTTTTGAATTCGTTTTTGATAACAATTTCTTTGAAAATTTGATACAGCATTACGTTCGAATGCGTTTGATAGTACTTTCTGGGAAGCAGTTATTTCACTTTTTGCAATATTGGTTACTTAAAAAGAATTTTAGGTTTGATGTCAAAATTCTGGAAAATATAATGTCAATGTTTATAAATTCTGGGAAAAAATAATTTTGATGATTTGTCTAATTTGTAAATTTCTGCGGCTTCCCATAGAACTCTTTACATGAATACCCATCAAATAGTAGGTTTTTAAGATTAACGGGAATCAAGCTAACATGTGCTTGCATATAAACAATTTTCCTTCATATACATATGTAAACCTCAGGAACAGGAAAAGGACCGCATGAAAGGAGGGGAAAGAACAGATAACCCTACGGACCAGCTAGTTATTCGATTATAAAGAATTTAATCTATCTAAAGAAATTGTTTATTATTTTATTTTTGTTGCAAAACATTGAAAACTAAAAATTCATTTAAAAAAAAGTCCCATAGTTCCAAGGTCAGAAAGGTCAGTCCAGATAGAGAAAATAAAAAGACGCACTCTTACAAGGCATCCGAATGATTTGCTAAGAAGCGGCTTTAAAAATAAAGTAAAAAGTCGAAATATGAATATTCTAAAACTTAAACCTAAAACTTTTCATCAAGGTTGGTAACATTGCTCCGCTTAGCGGAAGTGTAGCCACCAAGCAAGTGCCAATTTAAAGAATGAATTTTTGATTGAAAATACTCTTATAAATTTTTAATGTTTTTAAAAATTTCAAAAATTTGTTTCAAAATACAAAAAGCTTTAGAGTTTTAAAAATTTTGGTAATATGACATAGAAAACTTTAATTTTTGAGTTTATTTATGAAATATGTAAAAAGTGCATTGGCTAGTTTTCACTCTTAGCCTACGATGGTGCACCCAATTTTTTTTTGATTTTTTTTTTTGATATTTGATGTTTTGGTCTCTCGCTCCTACATATGGCACCATTATCAATTCCTAAAAATCTATTCTTTTCAAGAATGTGACTTAAAACTCTACCATTTAAAATTTACTATAGAGAAAAAAAAAATGTTTAAAAAAATTAAGTGGGACATGTCACTTTTCCACTCACGGCCTCACATTTACATTATAGGTACATATCTGATTTCTTAATACAGAAAATATTTATATTTTTTTATTGAAAATTTTGGTAGGTGCAATATTATTTAGGATCATTAAGGACCTCTCAAACCGAATTCAAACGGATTTAGCTAAAAATTTCGTTTAAAGACAAATTTTTTTGTGTTACATAAAAAAAAATGTGAAATATGGTCACACTAATATTAAAGAAAAGTATAAAATGGATTTATGCAGGCAAGGGTGGGTTTTGTTATTAATCGATTGATATTACAAAAATGATAGTTTTCAAAGCTCCCCTTTTGTTGTTAGCCTATACACTTTATAAGTACTAGAACCTCTATTGCTAATGCAAATCCACGTGGGTGCGGATGATGATGATGATTTATTTTTGCTTTATATTAAATTTTTCTTTGGCGGGTGAGGTAAATTCTACCAACCCCATCACAACCATGTCCGGGTGTTTCTTTTAAGGATGTGTTTTATGTTGGCTTTTAATGACACTGGTTAAGATATCAATGTGAATATGAGGGTGATGAGGAAAGGAAAGGAAACGAACCATCTTCTATATGGCATATAGAATTTTATATCCGTTCTATATATAATTTTTCGAATGGCTTTCAGGATTTCTAGAGATGCCATTGCAGGCAGCAGGACAATATCATATTCTTATATACCCATACATTTTTTCTTGTCGCCCTTTTGCTTCTTCTAACTAAAACAAATGTGTCGGGAAGGGGGCGTAATAGGAATAATATATACTTCATACTCATCTACAACAACTACGCTATAATGGGGATTTATTAATATCACACATTGATATGATAGAAAAATGATATTTAAATGATTATGGCACTTTCGTGATAATGATGTTTGCATTATGTGCGTACGTGGGTGTGAGCAGAAAATATTCTGAAGAAAACGTTCCAAACACCAGACCAGACATCCCCAACGTACTCCGTATATGGCATAAGAGCCATAGTCAATAATGAATTATTAATTTTGGCATTTATGTTTGGCGAGGATAAAGGATATTCGATTGGCAATTATTTTATTTGATAAAGTTCATTTTTTGCTCTACATTGTTGCCCACATTGGTGAATTGGGAGGGGGGTTGGGGAAATCGGTCATGCTTCGTTAGAGAATAAGGCGTGTGTCAATATTTAATGATTACATTGACATTCCGAGGGTTGATTGAAAAAAAAAAAATTGTTTCATAAATACAACATACACACCTCCATAGATATAGGTTAATTGGTATTTGTATTATTTAGTGTAGAAGGTGACAATAATTATAACAGTAGTTTATTCGTGGCTGTTGATTGATTATCTTTTGTATTACATTTGAAGGTTAAAGTATAAGTTTTTATGAGAACAATAAGGATTTGTGAATGTGTGTTGGTATTTGGAGCTCAGGTAAAATTTTGAAATTTTTTAAAAGGGAAAAATTAAATTGAGTGAGAGCAGAGATTTAAAAATTTAAACAAAGAATGCACACAATCATTTTTGTTAAAATCTTATTATTTAAAAAAAAAACTAAGACATATCTGACAATTTTCTCTCCAAAACAAAAACCTTAATCCAGGAAAACCCCGGATGACATGGAACTTTACTTGAAAGATAATATTTGGCATTATAATTCAAAAATGATTTTTGGCATGTGACCGACTTGACAGTCTCATCATCATCATCATCGGCTCGACAACCGGGATCCGTTCCTGGCCTCCTTCGACAAGTCTCTCCACCTATCCCAATCTCGAGCCGACGCCATCCAGTTGCGCACGCCAAGTCTTCGTCTACACTATCTCTCCAGCGGAAGCACCGTCTACCACTTTGCCGTCTACCATAGAATGTACCACAAAGGAGTTTCCGAGCCGGTCCCTCTTCGCTTGTACGATCTAGGTGCCTTGCCCACTGGAGTCTACCGAGCTTAATTTTTGTCACTATGTCTGCTTCAAGGTAGATTGCGTACAATTTATGATTGTACCGTCTCCAGAATCGTCCGGAGACTGTCTCAGACATAGTTTAATCAATTGCTTTTCCAACATTTGTCACCTTAGATCGGCGAATGTTGTCCTCCATGTTTCTTCGTCTTGTTGAAACCACAGCTCCTGCACATCATGCGGTTGTTCAATTGATGAACAAAAAGTCAGTAATCAAGGCTCTATATAGCGGTCACCATTGACCGTAACGTTGTGTTCAGCATCATGATTCCAGCAGCCCTAACAATCAGTTTTTTGTGAGAATTATCAACTGAGAGTGAACAAATTTTTCCCACGAAAATGTGGACCGGAAAAAAAATAGGATAGGACTGATTTATGTTGACACAGTGGATTTAGAAATAAGGTTATGATTATGTATCTCCTTAAAACCCAGGAGTGGCGTTCAGTTTAGGGAATATGGAATAAATTACTGCCTAGACTGGGGATCGAACCCACACATCCAGGGTAGCAGTGAGGCACTAGCTCCACTACGCCAGGGTCATCCTCAGTAAATAAATTTAAACCAAACTAAACACAAACCACTTAAAAGCTATTAAAATAGCCGGCAGTTAATAAAGTGTTGCCAATTTAAAGTTCTATCGGCATGAAAAAAGCAGAAAGTCCTATGTGCGCGTTCTCCCCTATTAGTGTTAGATTCATGACCAGAATCGTTAGATTACTTTTGTTCCTTTGACATCCTTATAGCTTTAGCATAACTTGATTTAGAAACAGCAGACGTATGTACATGTTGATTTTGATCAAAACATGGAAACATTTTTTTGACAGGGCATATTTACCAATATTTACCCAATTAAAACCAAATGGAAAAATTTAAATATTTGGATAAATGTTAAAATCTTGTTAGCCAAAGCCAAAGAATAATAAAATCGATTCATGTAGGAATTCATTTAACTCTATCCCCGAAATTGCACCAAAGGGATTTTCTATTCTCTAAAAATATTGATACCTTCATATCAACTTCAAAAAACCCAACACAATTGAATTGAATCGAATTGAATTAAATGGGCATGAGTTCTTGTCTGATGCCTTTCTATTATTCTTTTTTGATTTAGCACGGTTCACAATGAAAAACTGAATAAAACATTCGCATTCGCAGCACAGAACAACACAATACCGAAAATGAAAATGAAAACAATAATAATTGTATATGAGTCCCTCGCGGCCCACTTGACATATAGAATAGATTCCTTTTGACACCACCTGCAAGCAAGCAACCAGGTCGTGAAGGAGTTTAGCAGAAACAACAAATTTCAATCCACCTGTCCTGATGGAATGGCTTGCTGTGATGGTTATGCTACACAATATTCCTGGGATTTTCTAAGTCAGCGCAAAGTTTCCCCCCCCCCAAAAAAAGAGAGCAATTCTAAGAAGTTGATCATCAGATGATGGGTTTGTTTTTGTTGATATAAAGAAGCAATCTATCGGGTGGCGCGCTAATGTGATAACTTGGAATGTATCCGGAAAAACGGAGATGTTTGTTGCTAAGTGAAATTGGATGATTTCCTTAAGGTATTCTCAAGACGGGAACTCAGCCATTCACAGTAGCGTTAAGCGTATAGAAGTAGAAACACAGTGCAGAACAGGAAGAGAGTTGTCAGGAAACAACGAATAAATAACGGATAACAATAATTCTTTTCCAAAAAGCTTTCTTTTGTGTGTTTAAAAATATCCCTCTCTTTCTATTTTTATACCCATCAATTCGACAGTTCTTCAGCCTTACTCAAACCTGTAATTTTTCAAAAAAAAAAAAAAAACCCAGACTAAGTTATATATAGTCAATCGACTTACCTGTACGCTTTTCCGCTTCGTTTATGGGTATATTTTCCAAGACAATCGGCTCGGAACGCCCCTTCTGGTTTACACTATAGACAACAAGATGTAGAGCCGGATTGGGATCGGGGTAGTATTCCATTGGTGATAAATCTGCAAGAAGAAAAAGTAGGTATAATGTAAAATGATTGTATAATGTACTTCGCGGCGGCGGCAGTGTTTGGAGTTTAGCATCCTACTTGAACTTGTAGAATAAGTGTGGTGCGGGTTTTGTAAGCTTCTTTTTTCTGGAAGAAATGGAGATGGAGACGTGCTATTGTTTTGGATTTCTGTAAAGAATTGGATGATTTTTTTTTATTTTTATTGAATGAGAGCATTTAGGTATGCATATGATTTTGTCACATGACATAGCATGAATTAATGGGACCGTGTTTAATACTTTTTCGCCTGAAAAGTTTTGAAGTCATTAGGGAAGGGAGGGAAACGTGTAGTCTTAATCGGTTTTTCAATACCCATAACATTTTTGTAGGAAAATAATTTATTAAGATTTTGCTCGATGAATATTGTTGATTTGGATTTTCATTATGCGTGGATAATCTTCCTCAAAAGGGTCTGATTCTATCTTCTCCCAACTACAAAAGTTGCTTCTGAATGGCAATAAAATCATTATTGGAGTAAATGTTGATGTAACACAATCTTAGGATTTCGTAGTTGGATTTAGCAGATAAAGTTGTACGTAAGAGAAAACGCTAATATAACTCAACTCTCCTATAACTATTGGAGTATTTTCTGCAAGTTAAAATTTTTGCTCCAGAAAGTCAATCGGTATTGGAGTAAACACTGATTTATCTACAATTCCTATTCTATGAGGCAAAATATATCAGCGTCCACAGATGCGTTAAAATAAGAAAAGTTTAAATGTCCAATTTCAAAGAAGTAGGTTGTACATGTCCAGAATAGACAGTCAGTAGTTATTGGAGTGAACGCTGTTATAACTAATTGCTATAAAATATTTGGTAATGTTTTCTACGCTATTAAAGAATCAGGGAGTATTTGCTGAGCAATTGCTAATATAACTTATTGCTCATTTATTTATTGGAGTACCTATTTTTCATCTTCCAAGACCGTTTTGCAACATAAAAAATAGCTACTGAACTTTGTCCTAAAAATTTCTCGTCACAGTTTGAAAAGGCCAAAAATTTCGATTTTGAGCAAATATCCAGATCTATTACAACCCTAATTTTTTTTTTTAAAGAAGCAATACAAGTATAATTAAAATTAAATAAATTAAACACTAGACTATTAACAACTTGATCGCAAAAAAAAAACGCATCAGTGGGAACCCTGACATCAAAATGCTTAAAACCATTAAAAATTAGTTTGTTCATCCTCAGGAAAAAATTATGCAAATTTTAAAAAATTGCAGGAAAAAACAAAGTCACCTAGGACCCCTATAAAAATATTAAGGGGTTTTGTTCGTTTCTCAATAAAAAAAAAAAATTATTGAATTTCCAAATTCACACTGTTGGAAATTTTCAACTTTAAGACGCACAAGTGTTTTGGATTTTGTATTGAAAACAAAATATTTTTTATAACAATATTACAATTTAAGGTTAAGAATTTTCTGCTCACCATATTTGATTTTTTATTAGATAAGAAGTAATAAGTTAATTTTTATGTTGCGATTTTTTCTTTCCATTCAATAATAAACCTAGTTACCTAGTTTTTTTTTCAAATTTATTTAAGTAAAAGCAAAGTAAATGAATGAATAACATTTCGAATACATTCTCTAAAGATTTTTTAATTAAAATAATAGAAAACAGTATTATTGTTAATTTTAAATTTGGGCTTCAAGCGATAGGATTTCCAGGAATTGTATTGTTTACTCTCTTAATAGGTATTTGTGTGTATGTAGTTTTCTTTATATTTTTCACTTTTCACAAGAATTATATTCTCGAAAGAAAAAATAGCAGTCAAAGCTCCTGGGAGATAACCTCAAAAAAGGATAATTTTGTCTGTAAGAAACGAACAATCTATTAGACAATCACCACTTTTTTTCATTTTAATATCATAATGAAAGTGGAAAATACTAGACCTTAGTAGGAAGTCGTAGGATCTTGCTTTAAAGTGTTTCTAATTTATTTCTTAAACATTTTTTATGCCTTAAAAATATTTGGAGATCATACTTCATGAATAAGGTTCGATTTTGCGCCGAAAGTATGCTTTGAAATAATTATTTCCCACTAGTGGGAAAGCTTCCATATAGCAGTGCACTAAGGCGTATACACATTTTTTTATTTAATTATTTTTGAGAATAAGACCCAAGGCACTCAACTGATTTTTGCAAGGATGATGATGAATTTGGTAGGTGCCTACTGCCATCAATTTCATTTAAGAAAATTATGTTTCCTCGGCAAATAACAAAAATGTAACCCTCTCCCTAACCCTACTTTTAGTAAACATTTCCGGCTAGTTGATTTTTATTTCATTGAGTGCTTAAGCGCAGTTCGTTGTTAAATTAGATAATGTAAACATTTCGCTCCATTAAATCCAAGTTCTTCAAATCCAAAAATCTCACTATATAGCTTCAAAACTGCTGCTGTATGGGACCATGGTCCTGCCAGTACTCACGTTTGGATCCGAGAGGTAGGTGCTTAGCAAAAGACACTCCGACCTCTTAGCCGCGTTCGAGAGAAAAGTCTTAAGGAGAATTGTTGGCCCATATGTGAGGAAGAAGGATTCAGGAGACGGTACAATCATGAATTGTACGGCGTCTTGAAGCAGACATAATGACAAAAATTAAGCTCGGTAGACTCCGGTGGGCAGGGCACCTAGCTCGCATAAGTGATGAGGAACCGGCTCGGAAAGTGGTTTATAATACATGGGGAGATGGCATAGACTAGGTCACCCGAAGCCTTGACGTACGCAACTGGATGGCGTCGGCTCAAGACCGGGATAGGTGGAAAGAGGCGAGGACCGGACTCCGGTTGTGATGATGATGATGAGTATGCGCTAACCGAAGGTAGGTGCAAATGAATATTATAGTCTTGAACTTTAACAGTATTTTTACATCAAGGCACAACCTTCCTCAACTTACTACTACCAAATCTTCAAAGTTATTGTGATCTTTCTAATAAATCTTTATATAAGTTGACCAATAAATTGAGTTCAATAAATTATTTTTAAGAATTCATAACCTGACCCTAACTCAAAAAAAAAAGCGCAACAAAAACTTTTCTCTCTTACTTTTCCATCTTACAGAAATCAAATCCTTGCTGCCAGAAAAAAAATAAATACCAAAGAAAAGTAAGTCAACAAACCACGATATCTCTCAAAACTAACCAACTATACATTTTACCTTTACATTAGGAAGACCAACAACGAAAATGACGATAAAAGAAACAAAGTAATGGATGAAAAGATAGGATAACTAGATCTAGAACCAGAGTTATACTTTACAAGAAATAATATATAAGTTCACTTTGCCATAGTCCAACATTAGGGATTTGTGTGAAATTTTACCCCCACCACTACTCTTTTATAGAGTAAACACATTAAGAGTAATAATTGTTCCCAAAGGGATACATTAACGATGACATAGCCCGTCGACGACGACGACGACGACGACGATGGTTGCCGTGACTCTTTAGTAAAAAGGTGGGGTTGGGGGGGAGGGGGGCTATATCGCTATACACCAGTCAAACAGAAAACTAAGTCACCAGGAAGTGGCTAAAGGAGCACTTTTATTATATATTTATATACCCTCTCTCCCCACGCACTATACGACAAAGCGTTCGTTATCGGCGCCTTGCTGATGTTATCTGAAACTTATTTCCCAAGTAAAAGGATTTTGACTTCTAGCTCGTATATACTTTCGATATGTGTATTTTCGCTATTCTATAGGTTTCGATAGCACAACCGGGTCAGGGGGTGATGCTTCTTATATAATGATTGATGTTTTTTTTTTTGCTTGTGTCCTAATAGAAAGTATTGATGAGAAGGAATTAAGTTTCAATGTTTTGTATTTTTGAAATTAAGACTTTTCTTAGATGAAGTTATTAATTTATTATTATCACTGAAGATTTTTTTAATGTTTTTTTTTAAATAATGTTTCCATAGTAAAATAATAATGAGAAATTCGATATGTTGTCAATATTATACTTTTACTTATTGTTTAGACACAAAATGATCAATTTTTTCTAAAAAATAAAGTACCTAACACCTTTCACGTTCACGAACAAAAAGATTAACAAAAAAATGTTGTAAGTTTTACGGTTAAGGTAGTTTACCTTTAATAAGAGGTGTTATTTTGAAATTCCAAGAAAGCTGCCATTTATGAAACAAAAGGGGTTGGTCGTGGCGCGATGGTTTGCATGGTCGCCTGTCAACTTCATGGTCACAGGTTCGATCCCTGCCTTAGTCTATGTCATGTTTTTATTCCATTAGAATAATATCTATATCACTGTTGGGCCGCTATCTGGTTTGCTCATTACATGTTGTTCCGGAATAACACTGACAAAGAACAAAATAATGTGAATTATAAAGGGACACAGATATAAGACACGGCATTTCTCCGCTTTAGCCCAGCCGCCAACCCTGGAGATAAAATCTGAGACAACCACCACCACCTTCAGTCTCAGTACCTCGCGCCACACACCTTTTCCATACACCTTCATTTTCTTCCCATCCTAACCTATCCTTCACGCCCGCGCTGTGTTGAAAACATATAAAGGGTACACAAAAATCCCCTCGAGCGCACGCAAATTAGAAAAAAAAAGATCGGATTGCAATACTATAAGGAGGAAAGAATGCCATTAATAATGGAAAACAACATCCGCCAATTGGGCGCCACGGGCACAGTTCTTTCTTTTTCGCAAAGTGGCTGCTGTGTGCCCTCAATAGCTTCATGAATTCCATCTGTAAGGTCTTGAATCAACGCTGGGCTGTTGGCGTAAACCTTATCTTTCCAAAGGAAGAAGTCGCAAGGAGCTAAGTCACTAGATCTCGGTGACCAATTGTGGTAACCTCTTCCAGAGAAAACAAGGTCCGGAAACTTTTCCCGTAAAAGATCGATGTTTTCGTTGCTTGTGTGGCACGTAGCGCCAAACGTCGTTGATGATCAGCTGGCTTGAGTTCTTGTGTTAACTGAACTTTATAACACTCAAGACCTAAGTCTTTTAGCAAAATACGGCCGGCGTAGTGACGTTTTAGGAATGCCCTATTCCAAAGAACGACAAGGAATGGACATACCTAAGTTTTGTTCAACGCTTTGGGCTAACAGCAGCAATATTCTCAAATATTCTTGAGCGACGTGTACGGGTTTTATTCTAAACATCGCTTACTTGTCCCGGCAGCTCAAATGCTTCGACCAGTTTCTGAATCGCGGTGCAACAAGGTTCTTCACGACGACCAAAAAATGTTTTAGTCTTACGAACCGTCCCTGCCAAATTTTCACCATTTTTCTAGTGAATTTTAATTATTTCAATGCGTTGTTGAAACGAAACGTGTATCGTTCCATTTTTATTAATGGCGTGGTTTCTACTTTTCAAAAAATCACAGCTTCAAAGGAGACAACTACCGAAATAGCGGGCTATTCAAAATAACACCTCTTAATGGAAAATCCTTTATAAATTGAACATTTTTCATCAATCAGCACACTCAAAACCTTAATTTAGGCTTTTGAAACAACTTGACTTGTTTTTTTCGCAGATCTAATTTTAACCTCAAACCATTAATTAAATTATTCTGATAAAAAAAAATAAATAAATATTATTTATCTACGACTGGACATAACACACCTAAACCTACATACCGTAAGTATGATACATAATAAATTAGTTGTAATGGATTTGTGGATATCCGAAAAGTTTTTCTATTTTTTGTTTTCTTTTTTTTTTTCTGCTAACATTTTGTGAAAGTTTTGTCTCTTCCTTCATTCTTATTGATATTGAAGAAATCCTTAATAGACGAAGATTAATGAGGCTACACTATTACGTTATTATAGGTGTTTTACTAGGTGTTATTCGAAAGTAGAACGTAATGGACCATAGATTGCTCTATATATATAAAATACAATAGAAAACTCTGTTGGTTTAGGTATATAAGAAGTCGTGATAAAATGAAGGCGTGATAAAACTTTAATAAGTTATACGATTTGTTTTCGAAGATGGGAAGAACAAAAAAAAAAAAAACGAGAAGAAAAGTTTTTGCGCTTTCTTGTATAATTAGTGTGGTAAATGTGCTTACAGAAGATGTTGAGTGAAATGTCTTAATCGAATGGCTGTAGTTATACCTACATTAAGTTTACATTAGGGTATTTCTTAAAAAAGCAATTTCCCACGGTATTTCTTAGGGCTTTATTTTAACCTTGTACTATTTTCTTAAGAACATAAAATTTTTGTTAACATTTAATATATTTAACATATTAAAATAATATGACGAAAAAACTATTAAAATCCATTGAGTAGTTCAAAAGACTCAGGTTCGGTTACTTTTTTCACTCTGATTTAATAAACCATGAGAGTCTGCTGAGCCGTAAAACAAAATGGACAGAAAAAAATAATTCTGTTACAATTCGCGCACTTAATTTTTTTTTTGTATATTAAACAAGAAACTTTAAAAGTGAATAAACTGGAACAAAGTACAATAACCCGAAGAAAACAATTTCCCGGACCGGCGTAGATTTAAAATGTCTGAAACAGTTGAAACGTAATCTTCAATACTTTTAATCTTGTAAAATTGTTTTAAATCATAAGCATATCAAAGTCAAACTAATGTGATTTCATTGACAAACATTGTTGAAAAGAAGGGGACCTAAATGGATGCCCTGAGGGACACCAGGAGTAAATGTGAATAATAACTGGAAAAAGAGCTTCAATTCTATTTCTTCATGTGTTGAGCTGTTGCTCTGTTTGTTCAACCGACCTTCTCACAACGCTCTATATTTTTTCTTTACATTGCTTGGAATAATCGGTAAAACCAACGCAGCTTTAAAAAAGATTACATGCAATCCAATAGGAACTTAGAGTTTTGTGGCAATTTTTCCAAAGTAAGAATAAAAAGCACACCAGACATTTCGTTTCTGGGTTCTTTTTTCAATTCTTAGAAATGTAAATGTATCAGAAAATATTTGAAAAATATTCCAAAAACTCTTAAAAGATTCCCAGAAAAGTTTGAGCTTTTTCCAAGAAAAAAGTGCACATTATGTTTATTCTTTGGAGAATCGGAATGAAATGAATGTTCGCAAATTGTGTTCGTCTCGTAGGGGGAAACGCAAACGAGCATGTTTATCGTTTAGGGCCAACTTAAGTGACTAACAGTTCTCAACGATTAATATTTGCGTGTTATTCAGAAATGAAGAGAAACTATAGGTAAATATAACAAATGCAATCTTAGAGAATTTATAAATTTCTCCCAAGGGTCAACATCCCGTGAATCAAAATTTCTGTTTTAGATGGACGAGGCTGGGAATTAAACCCAGACCTTTGGTATGACAGAACTGCACACTACCCTTTTGACATTACGTCATGTTTTTTTTGCTTTTTCTTAAAACTAAAATGGGCTACTGCGAATTTTAGTAGATCAACATGGAACACACCTAAGACGCAGTAAAATTTCCTTTTCTTTGTTTTTAAAGGAAGTCTGTAAGTGGTTGCATTCTAACCGGGAAAAAGTTATACCAATTTCAAGAAAAGAATATTTCCAAAAAAATTGTCTTGTATCGTATTTTTGTACAACCTACATCAATGCAATGTGATAAATTGAATTCAATAAAAATTCACCTGATATTGGAACCCTGTGAAAACAATATTTGAACTTATAAACCGAAGCACTTAAAATTTGCTTATACATAAATAAATCCGTCTCAAAACCCCACCCAAATTATCACTCACCTGTCAAATCGATCCGAAATATCGGCACATCCGAATAAGTGCTGGTGGTGTTTAACCTCAGCTTCTTCGTCTTCGAGTCATAGGCTTCCAAAAAGAACTGCTGCTGCAAGCCCCCATCGTAACCGGGCAGACATTCCAGTTCCATTGTTGAATAGATGATATTATCGTAATTTTCCAAGTGCATTCCGTTGCCATTTGACGTTGCATAACCATTGTAGTAGGTCTCCATGCGTGAGTAGGCAAATCTGGGTTGATATTCATCGGGCTCCTCGAGGTCCTTATCATCTTCATCTACCTCATTGTTGGGTGAAGTATCAACAGCACTAATTCTCATTGTATTATTGTGGCCATGATTATCCAATGAGCCATTTGGCTTAGCATTACTTAAACTGCCAGGTTGTGTGCCACCACTTGATGTGCCTCCACCGCTACTTACTGGTACCACAAATGCCGGTGGTGTAATTTTATAGTTCTTCATGGGCTGGTGTTGCTGTTGTTGTTGTTGCATTACTTCAAGTGATTTTCGTATCCGAATCTTATCTAATTTATCAACGTCTCTTCTTGGTGCAATGTCAGAGAACTGCTGTAGATGCTGCTCCTGCTGGTGCTGCTGGCGGTGCATCGTTTGTGAAGATACTACTACATTACCCGAGGTTAGACTTTGGGGCGATGCCACACGATGATGACTATCCCCATTTGGATGCTGCGCCAAGGTAGCTTGCCTCTTCGAGAGATGAATTGATGTTGCACTGCTGCTGCCAGTGCCAGTGCCAGTTCCTCGTTCCGTCTTCCTTGTGGCCCTTGTGTAATGAGAAATGTTACCCACGTCCTGATTCGATTTGGATATTTTTTGATATGACTTGGAATTTCTAAGATGATCCTTGCTACTGCTGCCCCTGATGGTGCTCCTTGTGTCCCGTGATGGAACAATACCGTTACCACCACCAATTTCTGAAGAAGAAGATGCCCTAGCATCAGCTACTTCGTCATGTTTCGTATCACGTTTCGTTCTGCGATAGTATATTTCACTTTTATTATTTATGTTCTGGCCGAAGACTGCTGATGTGGAACGCTGTTTTTGCTGCTTCTGTTGTTGATGATGCTCCTGGTCCTGATGTGAATTTGATGCATCCGACTCGTCCTTGTCCAATGGCATCATATTCGATGGCGTGAAGGATACCCGTTTTTTTATTTTCAATTTCTTCGTAATGGTATTTTTTTTTAAGTTAGGACTTTTGTTGTTGTTGTTGTTAATATTGATGGTGTTGTCCTTTTTGCTGTTGCTAAAATTGGTATTGGTTCGGTTGCGATTGACTCGGCTGTCACGTAAGAATTCCATGTGGGGATAATTCGATTCTCGACCGTATGCGGGTGGCATTTGATTAGGATGTATTGTCGTCTGATTTGATGAATTCAATGAGGCCGATGTGACAACATACGGTCGAAGCGTGCAATTCCTTGGTGGTCCAGGTTTTGCTAAAATAAATTATTTATGAAAAAAAAAATTGATTTTTGAAATTCATCATTTTTAAAAGGATACAAGGATAAAAAAAAAAAATACCAAAAGTGAACTTATTTGAAAATGCAATGCACACACTTCTTGTTCAGGATAAAAAATAAACAAGTTAGTATTTCATTAATCACAGCACAGAGCAACGAGGCATGATAAAATATATTATATGCGATGTCATGGACAAGAAGTATATATGTACTGTACATTTAAACCTAAATTATATTGGTAGTGATGATTTGTTGTTTGTTGTTTGTGTTTTGTTTACCTGCAGGTACAACTTGAAATAAACACGGCTCCACTTGTTTGCCAATTGAATTTCTACCCCAACAGGCAAGGGTTCCGTAATCTCGTTCGCCTTTCGGTGTATAAATCAACTCGCTGACTGTTTCGACTGAAAATATAAAAAAAGGTTACACATACAAATGTTATTTCGGGTCATAGAAAGATTAGAAATTCACGCAAGAAGAAATCGGTGAAAAATATTGGAGGAAAAAAAAAACAAAAAAGGAAGGTTTATTCTGGTCTTTAGTTAACCGTGTGTAAATCGAAGGTTACTCATTCAAAATATCTCTTGAACCCTTGGGAAAGAAGAGGGTTGTGTAACAATTATCTTGCATAAACAATTTTGGGAGCTTTTGTGTAGAATCTTGCTTTTTTTTTGTTTTCACAATTCATTTGTTGCTTTTTTTTATAAATAAGGGTTTTTTACGGTTGATAGAAAAAGAAATTTCCAAATATGCAAACGACGACAATTTTTTTTTTTTTTTACTTATTGCTTAATTTGGTGTGGTTACAAAAATCTGTTGGAAGTTGAAAAAACCAAAAACGAGCATTGGTAATATAAGAAGAACAATGTTAAAGGGGTGATATGACGATTCAAGTATAATTGGTAAATAAAAATGCTGGAGTTGAATGACCGACTGAAAAATAATTAAATGCAAACGAAAACAATTTTTGAATTAAAAAAAAAATTAATAAATTGAAGGGTAAAATATGATTTCATTATAAGAAGACATCCACTTTAGTCAGAAAGATAAAGATTCATTTTTCTTATTTTCAATTTTGTTTTAAATAATTTTTTTGTAAAGCTATCGGTGTCACAGAACTAGCACGAAAAAAAAAATAAAATTGAAAAAAAAAACAGTTTTAAGTTAAGCAATCCGATTCCTCCGATTCATTAGCTAAGGTAGCATTCAAGAATTTTCCTATCATGTTCATATTATGATATTAAAGAACATTGTGTGTTTTTGTTTTTTTGAAACTTGTATTTTGACAACAAATAAAATAGATCTAGATTAAAAAAAATTTAGTTCCATTTTTGATTATTATGTTTTTTAGAATTGTTTTTAGAAAACTTCAAATTCACTTAAAAATAGCTTATTCTAGTTAACACAAAACATGTTTTGAATGAATTTTCTAATGGCTGGTTTAAAAATTTAACTGGCGCCGCTTAAAAATTAAAAAAACATGCTAAGTGTTGGTGCAACTCAACACTAAAACTTTTGATTTATATCTTTCAAAGGGTACGATAAAAAAGAATATTTGAATATTTGCCGAAAATGGGTTAATTTGACCATTTTTCGTTGTCATACGAATTTTTTTTTGAAAACCGAAAACGGCATTCTAGCTGCACGCTTGCAACAATCACGAATTAAGACATTAGAAAACCCAAATGCTTCATTAAATTTTTTTGTTAAAGAGCAAAACGCAGACAATTTTGCAGCTTCTTCGAAAATCAAAATTTAAAAATTAAATTTTTGATTTCAGTCATTTGAGTGGTAACTTTACGAATTTGTGATATCAATTTTGCCGCACCGCAGCCCAAATTGAGTTTGAAACTTAGCAAATTTGTTTTAAGTCACAAAAGAAGCTAAAATAAGATTATGATTCTTTGAGCCATTTTTTGATAATTCAAAATTGAAAAAAAAACTGGCAAATATTTATAAAATATTTACTGTCTTAGGCACAACAAGCCGAACATAAATTATATCATAACATTTTTTTTTTGAAAATCGAAAACAATTACTAACTTCACGACTTCTTCATACATAAACAAAATTGTTAATTTTGCAATCGAAATAAAATAATTAAATAACAGCAAGCTTTTTTTGCCAAATATTTCAGGTAGAAAAGAACTGCATTTAAGTGGAACTACGTGACACTGCTCGGCAAGATATTATTCGTATGAAATTGTATGAGCACTAAGCAGCAACTGAACTTCACACAATTTTATTCGAATACCTTGGTAACTGAAGTTCCGACACAGTACAATTCCGTCAATTGCGGTCTTACCTCAACGCTCATTTGGAAACTAGTTTAACAATAGAATCTTATTTAAATTCGATTCTAGGTTCATCTATTACCCAAGTTCAAATTTTGAATATTTCAGAAGGTGTTGTAAATTGAAAAAAAAAAACAAGATGATAAAAAATATTGAGAGCATGGATATTAATATGAAGAGTTCAAACTTATTTTCAGAGTCATTCTTCTCTTCGTTATATGTTCATTTGATATAGATATATCGATGATCAAAGAAAAAGCAATCATTTCCATCAAAAACTTTTACTTTTTTTTGAGCTCATGAAATATTTCAAAAACTTTTGAGTTGTTTTGCCGCAGGCGACGCAACGTCAGTAAAATATTGTTCATTTCAACATTTCGCATGAAGACATTTTAACCTTTAAATTTTTTTAATCTATTTTCCCTCGACTTGACTAATATTCACGAATTTAATGCATTTTAAAATTATTTAAAAATTTACACAAATTTTCATTGAAATTAATTATAAAATAAGAGACCCTCTTTGACCTTTTGTTATTTTATCTTCTATCACCTAAAAACATATCTCCCGAGTACCTAGCTAAATGTATACTGTATCTATGTATATCTATTCAAAGACTCTTCTAGAAAAAAAAAGAAAGTACTTCTCCGATTTTTTGTCTTGATAAAATGTCCTCTCCAAGTACTGTTTACACTCTAATAGCAAAAATAGAATCCAATCATACTTATTAAACTTCTCCAACATCAGGAAAAAAAAGTGCTCAACTTGGGAATCTATAAAGATAAATATGTTTATGTTTATCTTACCATAAGTCTCGATGTGGGTGTCATTTGATTCGATTATCGTCCGATGTATATCGCCAGTTGTTGTGGTAGTTGCTTCTTGTATTGTTGCATAATGCCCAGATGGGACTTCAAAATGTTCACCACTACTCGAAAATGTCCATTCAAATTCAATTTCCGGTGGATCTGAATTCACTCGACATGGTATTGGAACGGATTCTTCA
The DNA here is from genome assembly GCA_958431115.1 of Syrphus vitripennis. Classification (NCBI taxonomy): domain Eukaryota; kingdom Metazoa; phylum Arthropoda; class Insecta; order Diptera; family Syrphidae; genus Syrphus; species Syrphus vitripennis. The sequence continues at coordinate 18,513,454 of OY288108.1, read as the reverse complement.
ATCGATGCACCAACTACAGTCACTGTTGTTGTACTACAAACGGGAGCATCTAAAAAAAATAAAAACGAAAAATAAATATATTAGATGATGTTTGAGTTGAGTGAAAAAGGAGGAAGAAATTAAATGCAGAATTTAGATATTCTTATGAAGAGAAAATCCTTTTGAAGATTTAGGAAGCGTTGAAATGTATATTTAAAGATTCCTGCAATTTTGGAGCAAAATGAAAATATCTTCAGTTAGTTCTCTAGGCTACGGAATCTTGGCACCGCTTTTTTGAAATGTTTGCAAAAAATTACATTTCCACTTGGGTCAGTATGTTTAGATAATTTCAGAAATTAGTCAGATTTTTTTAAGTTTCCCAATGACAGCTATTTTTAGCCCCCATTTTCAGATATTTGTAAAAAATAAATGACACAAGGTAATACGTCAGAAACGGTTAGCTTCTTTCCGAAATTATGTTAAGCAATATGTTTTTTTTTTATACCGTTGACAGCGGTTTTTAGCACCTCAGCTTTGGTAATTCACAAAAATTATGTAACATCCGAAAGGGCTTCTAAATGTTCATAAAAGATCAATTATTTAGAATATTTTTTTCAAGGCTTTTTTTCAAAGAATTAAAAAACCCGAACCTCAGTATTCTAACAGTATCAATGCCATAAATAAAGTGCTAAAAGTCCTATACTTTGAACTTGAAAAAAAAAAACTTGTTTCAAATAAATCAACAACAGATCGAATCCATATAGCATAAGAATCGGAATAGAAAAATATTGGGATTGAGAGATTTGCATATTGTATTGGTTGATTTTGAAGAACCATCTGACAGAAAACCACGATAACTGGGTTCCGGAAGTCTATGTGCGGATCACGGACATGTAAGAGCAATCTAAAACAAAGGTATGCCCCGCAGGAATCACCCGAAGAGTTTCCAATTAGAGTAGGTGTGGTGCACCAGGGAAGTGTCTTCAGTCCTTTGCTTTTTATTACAGTTCTGCTTGTGAACTAAGTGATTCAGTTATTTATTGCTGACGTGCACCTCATGTGTGGGTGGATGTTCGGGATGGATATGGATATCGAATTAGGGAAAAAAAAGATCAACAGGCCTTTTCCGGACATCAATTTTGAATGAAACAGCACTTCCCAAGTTCGAAAAGCATTAATATCTGTGATCAATAGCGACAGATTGAATCATCCCGTAAGCGTAGGATGGATGAAATGGCGGGAAAGCTCTACTTGGCAGTTGTTCATCCAGCGCTTACATACAGTGCACTGTGTTGGACAATGTACAAGAAGTAAGGAAGGAAAGTGATGACAGCTGGAATGAAGATGCGTTGCATGATAGCAGGAGTGACCAAGCGTGAATGAATAAGAAGCAAAAACATCCGATGAAGCCTTCACGTCAAAAATACCATTTTGCGCAAAATACAGCAACTTAACTGACACAGTCATGTTAAAAGAGGAAGCCCTTATAAAACCCAGTTCAAACGGTAATAGCACACGCTGGCGACTACCGCCGAAGAAATGCAGGCGCAAAAATTCGTGAATGAAACAAATGAATTGACACCTGCATTTCGTTGGCCTCAGACATGGAACAATCCAAGACCGGGAGATTTAGTGTAAGCATCAGTGAAGTGGGAGTGTTGCGAGTTTACACGAGATCGTGACAATATTTAAAACATGGAACACCAAACCAATTCTTCAAACAAAATGTGCTAATAAAGGCAGTCATACGAAAAAATATAAATTACAAAGAAATGCTTAAATTTAATCAAAATCATTTTTTTTTGTTATTTAAATCATCTCCGAGCTATAACATCGCCAACTCTACAAACATAATGCTATCAAAAGATTTTATCTGGCTTTGACGATAAGGTAACACGATTATAGAAGGACTTACAAAATTTGATCTGAAAGTAATTGAAATGTTATGTCCTGCACATGAAACGAATTACGTGATAATTCCTAATACTATACCCATACCCAACCCACCCCAATCCTTAAAACCGACTCCATGCAAGGAGTGTGGTTTAGTGCGGGGTGGGTCGAATGGTTCTTTTTGTTGACAAAATCGAAATCTAAACCTATACGTTATTTTCCAGGGAAATATTTCTTTATGGTTTTATATTATTGAACCGTAGAGAATTGAGTCTATCTGCTGGAGCAAAGCTGAATTATTTTATAAAAAATTCAAACAATATTTTCCATTTTATGCCCAGTTTTACTAATACTTGTGGCAAATGGTTTGGAAATAATTTTGAATATCAAACGTTTTTCTTTTGTCCTTCGTCATGTCATACACATATAATACATGTAGTTGTAGATATGTATGTAGAGAGTCTGTGTGTCAGCACACAAAATCTCGGAATTGAATACGAAGTCAATTTTGAAGAATTACTTTTTATATAACAGGAAATATCTCAAAGTTCAATGCATATTATAGATAGCGCTAGCTCTACGTTTTGTATTGTACTTTTTTTTTATTTTGAAATTTGTTTCTGAGAATTTGTTTAGAGGGAAGAGGGGGTAAGTATGGTAGAAAATCTTCATGTTGTTTTCAAATCATTGGAATTTTTTTTTATTTGGCATTGAGGAACAGTGATTGCTGCTTCTGGCATATGTGTGGTATTTTGTTGTTTAGTTCTTTGTGCATATTTGTTGGCAAAATCTTTTGGTTTTTTTTTTTTTTGGTTTGCTGATGGAAAAAATTCTTAAGAATATCAGAGGCTGTGCCAATCAAATTTAATGCTGTTGACTTTTTTATTGAATTTATTATGAGGTTAGAAGTTTTTCAATCTGTATTTTTTTTATTGATATTATATGGTGAGAATATGTATTTGAAAACTTTGTCGGATTTAAGATATTTATACCTGCCTGGGTATAAAAATATTATATATACATAACATTAGGGTGGGTTTTTTTTCTACAAAATTCTAAATTGACACAGACAGGTTCAAAATCTAGAAATTTAAAATTCTAACAGTTTGAAAATAATTTCATTCAAGGTGGATTCATATAACTATGAGTCAGAGGCACACTTTTCTATATTTTTAAAATCTTGAAGAAATGTTCATCAATTTTATTCGTGCACATATTTTATAACTAAACCAGATGTCCATTCATTTATTATGTCCTGAAATCATCCTTTATCCATTAGCTATATGAATAAATAAGGAAGAATTTTTTTTTTGTTCTATTTTTGTATAATGCTGAACTTTCATTTACACTCCCAGTCAAAAGGTTAGAGAGACAGTCCATTTTTTGAGGGTAACCAAAAATATTATTATAGTTATATGATTGAACCAAGAAAAGTAATATGGTGGCAGGTAGACTACATTTATACCAAATAAGTTTAAAATTTTAATTTTAAGGAAAACAAATATGTAAACAAGATTTTGTAGGCAAATAATTCGCGTCATTAGAATAGAAACAGTCTTAACGTTATTTTTGAAGTGGTCAAGGCAATTTTGATTGATAACAACTCTTTCTTTACTGCGTGTTTTAGAAAAACTGAGAAAAAATGTTTAATTCAGTAGTTGTTGGTATAGAGGCAAGAAACAGATGTATTTCACTTTCTCTCATTAAACAGCTTAGATCAAGGATTACTTTAATGTTACCTTAAATACTTGCTGTTCTCCGAGTAATTCACTTAAAAAAAAGTCACTTAAATGATACATGGCAGGAGCAATTTATGTGTTCTGCGAAAGAAGCAAATTACCTTAAAGGTGGATCTAGGCGAATGCTCAAATAACTCGCATAAAATTATTTATTCTGATAAGCTCGAGTCTGCTATACATAGAGTGGTTAGGTTTGGTTAGGTTTAAGTGGCTGTTGGCTTGGGAACTTAACACACTTAGATCAAAAGAAGTGATGTTGGAGTTTACTAGATCCCTGGGAACATTGAATAAGAAGTCTCCAAGGTGGAGTATTCGTCTTTGTGACAGGGCTTGATAGGTGCAGAGAAAACGAGAGACTGCCTAATCTCCTTTCGTCCTGAAACTCCTACAAAAATCATTTGCAGGGGCTCCAAGTCGAAGTGCATGTCCATGTCCAGTCAGGACACATATGAAGTAGCTAATATGCAAACTGCTCAGGGAGATCAATTGTTTGGAGCGTCTGGCACTAAGCTTAGGTCAAATTAATTTAGTCGCTATACGGGTGGTGATGTTATTCCAGCTGTAGTTTGTTTTCTCTATGATATCTTGCTAGCTAGCTTTGTAAGCTAGCAAAGGTAAAGTTGTTCCTTTTTTTGTAAGTTCGTCGGCTGTGCAATTTCCTGGAATGTCTCTATGGCCCGGCACCCAGCAAAGGTGAATATTGAACTGTGTGGCCATCTCCGTAAGAGTTGATCGACGGTTTAGGGCTGTTAGAGAATTAGTAGAGACAGAGTCTTATACATAAGGTAACCATTCGTTTAAATTTAGAACAAATTGTACATTATTCAAATTTATTATATAAATTATTTGGTGTTCAAATCGATAAAACGTTCAAAAGTAATCGTTAAAAAGTATATCAATTTTTTTTCTTTCTAAATTTACATATGTGGTGAAAAAAAATTATCTTTATTTTGTTTTCTCACAAAAAAAGTCGAGGTGAATAAAAATTTGTTTATACTTCGAATTTTTTCACAGTTCGATAAAAAAAATTTTCAAGTCAAACCTTTTTTCCCAAAAATCACTTCCGTAAGAAATATACGTAGGTTTTAATTTTTTTGTTGAAAACTATATAGGTACTAGATTTTAGGTATCCCAAATCGAGATTATAATTCAAATCATTTTCCGTAAGAAAAATAACTTCCACCCTGTTTTATCCTTTTCTTCTTTTAAAAGTTTTTTTTTTGTTTCCTTACATTTTCATTTATTTTATTGTCACACAGTAAAGTTATTAACTCTGAAGATGGAGGAATTGACCATTTCATTTGTTTGTTACTAAGTTTCTTCTTCAATTTACACTCACGTTCATATCACTGACTGATTTCATCACATTATGGCTATATGTGCTATAATGGTAGTGGATATTCGCGTTAGATTACATACAATATTTTTTTAACATTTTTATTATAAGACCACGAAATATTGAATTTCTAGAAAAAGGAATTCAAGCAATAAGTAAATTGTTTTTCATTTAAGAGAATCTTAGTCGTCTTACAACCCACTAGTTTTATTATATTTAGCTAACGACGTCATGACAATGATATGTAATGTAGACCTAGATACATACATATGAATACTTAAACGAGCAATTCTACCCAATAATAACTGACCCAATTACCAAATGGCTTTAAATAACTTATTTTGTAAATATAAATTATTTTTATCGATTTAAAAACAAAAAACTGGAAATGACACGGTGAACAGTAAAAAAAATGCAAGGATGGATTGCATCAACTTGCTTTTATGTTAAAGTATTTTAGAAACGAAAACAAAAAACAAAAAAAAAATATTCTGATTAGAGAAAAATATGAAAAGCATAAAATACATTATTTGAATTGTTAAAATAAACCAAAAAACAAAAATTGGCTCAAAATTGAAGATGCCTTCTACAAATACAGATTTCTCAAAATTTTTTTGATGATGGTTTTCTCAAAATAAAATTATTTCAATAGGTATAAAAGTTTTTAGAATCTTTATTTCAAAATATTGGTATTGAAGTTTTTAGGATTTATAAAACATTGACTTAAAAAAAAATTAATTTTTTTAGATTATACAGGGTGTCCTGAAATTACCGCTAAAGAAAACAACAATGGGTTTCTGCGGTCGTTTGAATTCGTTTTTGACTTACAATGTGTGCATAAAATTTCTAACTGTTCTTGTTTAGAATTACAGACATAATTCATCGACCAACTTCTTTCGCATTCTCTATCATGATAATGTTATACCTGATTAATATCTCAATATCTATTGTTTTTTTTTTGCAATACCAAAACTTGCCATGTAGTCGCAAAAATCATGTCAAAATGCAATTTTGTTTTCCTATATTGACAATACTGCCAGCCAAATGTCGATGTTTTTAGAAGGGGAACATGCTCAACAATGAGACAGATACAACAGTGAGACATTCCGAATAACTGCGAAGAAAGAATGGAATATTCTAAGCTTGCATCTAGCCAAGCGAAAGCGTGTTTTTAAAAGTCATGCTGAAAAAACTAACTTAAGTACTTGAAAAAAAAAATGAAGTAAGTAAACAATTTGAACTATTTAATATTTTAATTTCTTATGTTTAACGTAGTTGATAAACTTAATTGATGGCAATTTATTCGATACATAGGTTTTTCTGTTAAATTTATAAATATGTATATCTTTTTTTTTGGGTGTTTCATCAACAGTTAGACAGGGCCTGTAGATATTACGAATTTTTGAAAATGCTATGTAATCTTTCGAAGAAAGTGTTTCACTGTTGGTGATTTTTGTTTAGTGTTACATTCGTTTTATTTTATTATTCAACTATTCAGCCCTATCACAGGCCCCGAATTAGTACATTCGTACTGAGAATCCCGAAAAAATGTAACGAAAAATTCTGCTACGAAATTCGAAAAAAATAAAAGGTCTGAATAAATAGTTTCTGTGTGAAAATACTTTTTTAAAATTTCGTCGTATTCGTAGCGCAACGAATAAACGTTCGGAACTTTGTTACGAGGGAGCCTGTGATAGGGGTGATTACTTGCTTCAAAACATTTTCTCATAGTCCCAAATGATTTGAAAAATAGATTCGCCCCAGGAAGTTACAAAAAAGGACGTCTCTTTGTTAGGGAAGAAGTGTCTCACAGTTGGAATTGGTATACCATAAGTGAGACACATGAGGTGGTCTACTTATTTGATTGAAATATTTTTTTTGGCAATTCTATTTTTTTTAATGCCAAAAAGAGCCCAAAATATGTACTTAAGATTTAATATTTGAATCAGTTTCTTTTTTTTGGAATAATCATTTGAAAAAAATGTCCCACTGTTTGGTTGCCTTCCCCTATGTTATGATGATAGATAGAACAACATTGTTATCTTTGTAATTTTAAATTTTCTAAACTCAATTGATATTCAACAAACAAGCTACCTTTCATATTTGTATATGTATAGGTATACCTACACATACGATATTATAAATGCCAAAATGGAAATGGGAAATTGTGCGAGTATTGTTCAAAAACTCTTTCAACCCATTCTACAGGTTGCATGCATATTTAGTATGATGCCTACGTTTTGAAGTCGAAATGAACCTTAATGTATTATTATGCTTGATTTGTTGTTGTTTTTATGCATAATTTAGGCAACACATGTTCCTTCATTCAGCAACAAATTACGAGTATACTACAAAACAAACCATTTTAGAATCCGGTTTTGTCCAAGCCATTATTATATTGTTCGTGCAAAATCATGCATAAATGCCTTAGCCATAATAAAATGTACGAATGTTTGTCTGAAGTAAGGATAGATAATTGCTTCACTAAATTTTGGCTAGGTTAGGTATTGAAATACATTTGTTTGAATCCTTTGGGTTCTATGTATTCAATCAATCATTTTTAAGAAAATTCAAAGGCATTGGACTTTATCAATAAATTATCTTTATATTATGCACCTAGAGGTGAAAATAGAAGAAATCTTAATTCGTATAAGACGTCTTGTCCAGCTTCAAGGAGACTCATCATTATTTCAAAAATGAATTATACTCATGAGCGAAATAAAAACTAAATGCAACTATTTTCCTTCCGTTTTAAGTATGTCATCATGGACTAGTTATTATTAAATAAATGAATAAATTAAAAAAAAAAACAAGGGTCAACCATTCCTGTGTGCGCGTTATTGCAGGAATGGAGGAGGACCACCAACTTTCAAGCCGAATTAAAGCTGCTTGCATGATGGGCACTCTATGACAAGATGAATTTATAAACTTCTAACAAGAGGCAGCAGCCTTAAAAAAAATATTTCTTTTTTTAGATGGACGAAGCCGGGAATCGAACCCTCACCTTCGGCATGACAGTACTACGCAATTACCATTTTGCTATGGGCGGCTACTACTTGAGATTAGATTGGTATGAAAATGTATTTTTTAATGGGAACACAAAAATGTTCAATTTTACAAAAAAAAATAAAACGAACTTCTTCTCGATCTTACGAACTTGCTCTTACTTTAGGAAAAGAGAATGTATCGAAAAAATTACCTTAAATAATTGACAACGTTAAATAAAGCAAAGTAAAATTAAAAAATAAAAATAATTTACGTGAAAGTAGGCATAGTTACCTACACATTGAAAAAAATTGAACAGCCACATTTTTTTTTTCATTTTTTAATTTCATACACAAATCTTTTAATTCGGTATACGAAAAAGCGTTCAAGTGCAAAAATGTACTTTTTCTTACCTGCCCCGTCAGCGAGCATAAATACCTCCGGTATCATTTTTCATAATTTAAATTTGCAAAATGTATTTATGATATAGAGATGCAGCTATAGCTCTTTTAATTCAATTATGGAGCTGATTCGAGTTAAAAAAAAAAAATTATATTTTTTTTTCATTTCAAGAATATGGAGCAATGCCAGTGGCGTAGCTGCCATGGTAGTTTTATCAATGAAATAGGGCCCTCAGATAAATTTTTTATTGAATATTCATATTATCTATATTTTATTTTTAAGTGTACACTTGTACATAGAATGTCAGTTTATTAGACTTGACCATTCTTTATTCTGTCAATTTCATTGAATTTTTGTGAACAACAACAACAACTTAAAGGCACTACCACCAATTAATCTATTAATAGAAAATTAATTCATACAAAACAATAAGTTGTTATTGTTGTTCACAAAAATTCTATTCATATTATCGTCAGACTTTCTATAAGTTTGTACGTTCCTCTCTGTCTTTTTTGTTTTTATGTTGCGCATTTTTACTAAAGTTGGCCCCAACCTAACTCGAAGTAATTCGGTGTAAATAGTTTATATGTTTACACCAAACTCCACGGATATGAAATATCTACTTAAAGTGATCTCTGAAATAAATTTATTGTTTATTTGTAAGATTTATGAAAGTCCTTCCTCCAGTTAACAAACAGAGGTCTAAAAAAAATTCGTGTTACGGCCCATTGTGGACTTTGTTACGCCACTGGTAAAAATTCTCAATGCATATAGCACAGAAAAATTTCCATTTTAATCGAAACACTTCGATTGCTGTATTTAATTTACATCCATTATTAATATTATTCCGTTCAACTGTAAGAGACCGGCCAATATAATAAAATAATATCCTTTCGCTATAGCTATAATTGTATATGTATGTATACTCGTACATTAATATAATGTATTTAAAAGTATGAGAGGACATATATGTACATACATTATATAATATAGTATACAATTCAATATTCTGCTGTTTGCTTTTATATTGTTGATCTTTTATTGATTCTGAATAACAGACTCGTAACACACGATTGTGTATTTACGTACCATTAATATCTGAATATGATGGCATAGTGTTTACTTTTAATTACGTTAATAATTATAAAACATCGATTGAAACCGAAAATGGATAGGAAAGGAATTGAAGTTTTTTTTTTTTTCGTTGTTCATGTATATGGAAATGGCAATTATATTATATGAAAACACTTTTGCACCTATATTTCATTTCGAAAATGAAAATCCTTCTAATTCAAAAATACAATATTTGAGTTATTTCAACTACGTGGCTATACATATATGTAAATGAAAAAGTTTGTTTGTTTAAAATCAGTAATGTACTACGGAAGAGCTCTTCAACCGATTGATTTGAAACTTGAGACATAGCGCAAGTGATTTAATGGGATTTTTGAAAAGCACCACTGCTATAGATGTAGGGTTAGGGGTGTTTTACAAATTTTGGGTTTCGAAAACATTTTATCTATTAGTAAAATTATTTAACTACAATTTTTATTACTTGTTTAAATTTTTCGTTAAAAATGGAGCACACTTTTCAAAATGTGTAATTTTAAAATTAAGGGAACGATCTTTTTCGATTTTTAAATGTAACTTCTACCAAAATTTAGTTGGGGCTTAGTTCATAAATTTGTGAGTTGTTTCGCTTGGGATTAAGTTCATTAAGATGTAAATTGCAGTAATTTGAATTGAGAGTCAGTTACAAGAATAATAGGTTTTAGTTCAAAATGAACCAAGTCCCAATTTTATTGGGAGTTAGTTCATTTGGGAATAAGTTCGTAGGGCCATACTTTACAATGATATTTTGATTTATTTTTTGAAATAAATCACGGCCGAAAATTTTCAAAAAAATGAAACAAATTTGAAAAGTTATTAGCCATAAATCAAACGTGTTTCACAATTTTTGTTGTGTTTCAATTTGTTTGAAAAGTTGAGCAAAATTTATTTAAAAAACTTTTAAGACTTAACCACGATTGATTTGTTTACCACTTGCCATATTTAAAAAAATGCAGTTTTTTGTATGACCTTTTTCATGCTTATATTTTATTTGATAAAGTTTGAAAATACGAATCATCTAATTTCTATTTTTTTTAAATATTGCTTCAAAAATGATCATTTCTTGACGGAAATTTTTCAGAAACTCTTATCTTAATATTAATTTGATTACAGTTTAGCTAGAGGTCAGTAGAATTTATCATTAAAAGTTTTACACTATTTTTTTTTTTTTTGAAGTTGACCTTGAATAAAGTTAAATGTTTGCAAGCCAAATCTATCAACTAAGTTTAGAACAAGTATTTGTCATGTCAAAAATCCTTTACTTGAAATTTTGAATACGAATCGTTGAAAATTTTGAAATAAGAAAACCAAAAAAGTAAAGAGCATTGTGTTTTTTTTTTAATCCAATTTTTTTTGAAATAATATTAATATTCTAAACATAAAAAATTAAATTAAAAAAAAAAACAATTAGCACTTATAATATAGCTATCGTTACTTTTTCAGCAAAAAAAAAATAAAGTCCTTCCTCTCTCCTTAAGACATTTAAACCAAAGTCTGAAGAAAATCCTTAGGCTGTAGGTTGAGGTACAGACAGACAAACAGAATTGTGTGATATAATTGTTTTACGTTCTCTATTGCCGTTAATGTTGTCTCTGATTAATATCTCTAGTTTGATTTTTTTTACAAATCCAAAACTTGCCAAACCATTAGCTATATTCGCGAGTAAGAATGATTAAAGCAGTCTAGACTAGTAAATACTGCAAAATTGGAGTAAAGTCGACCCACAGAACTATGATAGTAAAAATAAAACAGTATAGTGCACTGGGGCGTATACGCACTTTTCTTATCTTTCAAACTGTTTAACAAATTATTCTTTAAATATAATTTTTATGTTCCTTTGGTTTCAAAATCACAATCTAGGATGCAAACAGAATTTGAAATACACAGATTTCGCTATTTACAAAGAACGAAACAGTTATTAAAAAAATAAATTTTTCTATAATTTTTTTTCAGTTTCTGATTTTTATCTTTTAAAGATTTTAAAAACTTCAAATATAAAGCAAATAAGTAATTAATTTTATTTTTCATTTAAAAAAAATATATATTTATTAATTATCGCTTATCTTCACCTTTCTCAGAGTTTCTAGATATAAAAATGTAAGTAAAGTAAGTAAAAATGATGAAGAAAATTATTTAGCGGGGCTGGCCCCGGCGCATTGGAGGTAGTGCTTGACTGCTACTTTGGCTGTGTGGGTTCGATCCCCAGTCTAGGCAGCAATTTATTCTATATTTTCTCAACTTTCTTTCTCAATCAATTGTGCCAAACAAATATGTCCTGACCCTAGGTCCTATACTGGCATATATATGTTTGTGTGTGTGTGTGTTTTTTTTTAATTCTGTACCTCTTCCGGCGAGCGTTGCAATGTATTGAAAACTAGAAGCTTTTTCAAAGTTTTTATTTCAGTTGTCCTCCAAAAAAATAGGCACTATTCAAAAGTCTCAAAGTAAACCACCAAAAAATGTGTGAAATTTAAGTTTAAAATTATTCGATTTATACATTTAATTTAATATTGGTTTAATTTTTATTATTTTCTTTACCGAAACTATTTTCTATTAAAATTTCAAGGTTACTTCCATTAGCTTACAACTAAGTGGCTGTATAGGTATATTGCATAATACCTTCATCAGAAACTTAATTAAATCATTTGTTAGAAGGCGTCCGTGTTCTTACAGTACACAACATCTTAAATTAGTTATACTCTATGTGTAATAAGGAGTAAAAGATGTGTCCTGGAAAGACAATATGGTCACGTGTACTCGTATTTATGGTAGGATGCTTTAAAATATGTGTTATTAAAATGTAAGGTAACCCTACTTCATAAATGTAGTATGCATATTTAAGAAACCTATTTTCAAGGATGTTCAATATAAAGATAGTGTATATAATGGTATGGTTTATCATCGTTGGGTAAATTTGTTTTGTGTATATCTTAAAATAGTAGATAGGTGTACCTCAATGTACATATACATATGTAGGAATATTTTCTATACTTACATCTTATTCGTAAATTAACTAAGGCACTTTGTGTTTCCCCTCTATCGTTAGCAGCAGAACATGCATAGAGGCCAGCATGTAAACGAGCAACTCTCTGAAGGACCAAGGATCTTGTTGAAATGATTACTCCCCAGGAAACATTTTGAGTAACAGGCATACCCTAGGGATGGACACAAAAGTAAAAGAAAAAAAAAATTAGTGAATGAATGAATGAACACAAGAAGGATGAAATATGTACATTTAATAGGAGCATATATACATATATCTGGAGTATAGACGGCAATATATAGATGTATGTTTTTGTATGTAATTATTATCCTAAGGACGAAAAGATATACACCAAGCGAATGGGTTTCTATACCTAAATAATCATCAGACAGACAGAAAATACCCGACCAATGCGACTATAGCAATGGCTTTTAAACAAAAGCCTTGCAGGCATTTTCGAAGATATGTACTGTACAGTGTACAGTGTACATACAAAAATAAATGAAAGCCAAACGCTGAAGATGAACATAATATTTGCACGTGGTGGTCCAGTCCAGAGTCTGGAATGAAATATCAAAGAGATTTAATTGGACTCAGTTGGAAAGTATTTTTTTTCTTCGGTTTTTTTTTTTTTTTAATGTGGGAATGAATTGTATTGACATATGAGAGTCTCTGTGATGTTTACGCAGACTATTGGGCTTTCTTTGTATTTTGCGTAAGATAATTAAAGAAGGTAGGTATTTTAGACAGTTTCGAAGATATTTCAAAATGTATTGCTACCAACTATACATAAATATATATATATCTAGTTTTATTTCCAAGAAGTGGGGTCCTTTACCTTTTTTTTGATATGCAAGCATTTTCAATTTAACTGAAGTTTACTGGCATTTCACATGAATTATGGTTCTATTTATGATAGGTACCAAATGAAAATGAAAGTTTTTATATAAAAAGACTTTTTTGTTTTTTTGTTTTCAATTTCAACAATTTCAACTTTTCAAAATTCAGCTTTTTTCCATTCAGTTTTCTAAAATCGAATTTAAAAAACAATAAAAAATTTTAGTTCTTTTTTTTAAGGGGTTCTCGAAAACAATTTTTAAAAAATACAGTTTTTTTCAACAACTCTTATTTTGGCTTAAAGAAAAAGATTTATTTATGAAAAACATAGTACTATCATTGTGGAAGTCGAATGGGGCGACATCTAAAAAGTGGGGCAACCCTTACTAACATTTTTTTGCGGAGAGCTTGTGGAAGTTTTAATTGATTTGATAATGGATATTTTTTGGATGCAATAATCCAAATAATAGTCTCCTCCAATCAAATTCTACACCTAAAATTTTGCAACTTCACCACAAGGGACGGGGCAACATTAAAAAATACTCGCCATGATGGTACTATGCTTTTCATATACAAAGAAAAAAGTGATATCAACAACTGATATCCGACTTTTTTTTGACAGCCAAGCTGCCATTGAGCCTCTTGATTCTGTCTCCACAAATTCATTGACAGCCCGCAACTGCCGATGATCTCTCGAGTAGATGGCGCAGCAATTTAATATTCACCTTTGTTGGGTGCCGGGCCACAGGAACATACAAGGCGCAATGCTGATGAAGTCGCTAGAAATGGAACTATCCAACCAATTGCATAATGTATGGAAAACGTTGGTACACCTATCGCTACGTGCAAACTCATACTAGTGCAAGAGGCCATTAGGTTAACAAATCTTAGGTGGAATACCACCACCGCTTGTGTAGCGATAAAGTAGACTGATAAATCTGAGGCGATCTAGAAGCTTGTTGCCCCTAAATTAGTTCCGTAACAGGTGTCATTATAGTACAATGTCTAATTGGGAAGCACGTAGCAAAAGGCTAACGACTTCTATAGAAGCTGGATTGATGAAGAGGAGAAAGAAACAACTATATTATCTTCTCTATACATACCCTGCCCTTTTCCAAAGGCGTATCCTCCACAAGGGAGAATACTTTTTTAACGATCCTAGCGATCTTGTTAACAAAGACATAAACAGTTGTCTCATACGCTTCATAAGCTCTAGATTCATAATGCGAATTTTTTTTCGAATTTTTTTTTAGAATCTTTTTTTCACACATTTTTTTTTAAATATATTTCTTTAACAATTTTATGTTAACCCATTTTCTAATTAATTTTTTACAAAATTTATTTTTAGAAAAAACTTTATGGATTTTGTACATTGTTTTAAGTATTAAAAAACTTATTTGCTCAGCTGGGACTTGAACTTGGACTAAGCTAACTCACAACCAGATGCACTACACATTACGCTAACGAAATCACGTGATCAGTAACATCCCACATTTGGTTTTTATTTCTTAACAATCGCATTTAAAAACGACATTTTGACTAGGTTCACAAGTTACTGTTGTAAATTAGGCTTCTTTTTTTTCTACGTTCTCGATTTAAAAGCCAACTTTTCATTCAACATAATATAAGGAAGAAGATTGTATGAAAGATTTGATAAAGGTTTTTTGTGTGATAACACTTGCAGTTTGGCTGCGAAGCTTTCGCACTATTTCTCATTAGTTTTTTTTTATTTTTAAATTTAAACGAATTAGCTTATTTTTCATACAAAATAATAAATGTATGTCGGCGAGTACTTTAAATTTTTTTTTTATTTAAAACGTTATCTGCTTCAACAATTTACCGTATGGTACGATTTCACTCTTAGAAAAACAACGATTTGTGCACTTGGACGTATACGTGTTACAAAAAAAATTATCCATTTTTGTTTGTACCTGGTTTTTATAATTTAATCAGTTATTTTAAGTTACTTTTACTTTTTTTTGCACAGGCATCATCATTTCTGAAAAGTTGTGATTATGTTTTGAGTAGAGTTGTCACCATACTCCCATTTTCAATCACACTGACAAAATGCTGGTACAATGCCGTGTTAGTTTAATGACTTCCCAATGGTATAAAAATGTGATCAGTTGAGTTTTAAACCAACATTCTATACACTGTAAGAAAAAATATCGATTGTTTATTCGAGAATTGAAATGGATTCAGAAACATTTCTCCTGACTTTCGCTATTGAAATATTTCCTACCCTATAAGACAATTATTTTGATGGGAAGGTAGCTATGCAAGCATGTACGGTCCCATCCATTTTAAACTCTTATAGAAACGATTTTCTTATTTCTTGTCATGACCCAAACAACAATTCCTCCATTATTTTCTCAAAAACTGAAAAAATACCACTGTTGGTAAAGTAATAAGTCCAACAGATCCATTTGGATGAAAGAATCTTTAGAAAATTTACATCTTGCTTTGCTATATACGATACAGGAATCATCAACATTATGACACACAATTGTCAAGTTAAACTTCTATCCATCACATAGACAAAAAAAAATCCTTTTTTTATTATTTTTTTTTAACAAGAGCTACATATTTTAATTATTCCACCTCCTGAAAAGCGGTATGCAAAACCCATTAGGACGAAATTTTTGTTCGGATCAAGAGCACTTGTGTGTCCTTGAACTGACAAAAAAAAAACCTTGAATCATATTTCTCCCGTTAGCATAGGTTTATATGTACCTCTATAATACCTCCTGGTTGATATCCTTTCTGATATCCTTTGTAATAGTGTATAAAACACAAGTGTCAGTAAATTGCGATGCACAAAACGAGTATAAAGAAGAGCTGCACCTATGTACGGGTCTCTACACACAGGTATACACGGTAATGTTAGACAAAATGGAATTTAAACTCGAATGTCTAAATTCTACAAGCATATAAAGTGTAGAACTGGCGTAGAATATATGAACTCAGATAGAAAGGAAAGGATTATGACAGCATACCAACAATTGTATTTGAGCAAATGTGTGCGCACTGCATGAAAAGTATATACTACTGCGAAACATACATAAGTATGAGTTTTTTTTTTTTGTTCATAATATTGAAATGAAACAAGTATACTGTTAATGCACTGCCAGGCGAGACCTTATTTTCAACACTTCAACATCTTAATTTCACCATAGAAGAGGGACTCAGCACTCAGTCACATCATAAACACACCAAAGGATATAATGTTCACATAGTACGAGCACATATCTAGAGATGTATGTAGTAGGCGAGTTATTCCTCATCATTGTCTAGGAATGTCCTTATAATGGCTCTCATAGCAAAAACCTGCAAAAATGGCATTTTGCAGTTTGCACATCACAACGGTTTTGGAATTAGATGGATAAGCTTTGCTCAACAAGACTGTATCTAATTGGACAATGGTGATATGGTGATGTGTTATAGGATCGCCGTTATAGGTATACAATACATATATATGTAGATGCAGTATATACTCGTATATGTATATAGGTAGATCTTAGAGATTGGCAAATGCAATGTTTGTGATGTAGATAAATTTCAATAAAAAATTTAATAAAAAATTGAAACCAGTCAATAATACCACAAGACAGATACGGATATCTGACAATTTCGGGTGAGGACGAGCTCAGAAGGCGGAGGAAACACTTTTCAACGGTTATAAACCCCGTTTTCAATAGTGCCCCAAGCTCAATGACCAGCCCGAAGTAACAATTTCCCAAATATGTACGTACCCCCCAGTAAAGAAGAAATCTTAACCGCTATCAAGAAACTGAAGTACAACAAAGTGGTTGGACTTGACGGCATTCTAGCAGAGCTCTTACACGCAGTCCCAACAACATTGAGTGAGCTATACTGCACCCACTCATCGAAAGAGCCTGAGAAAGTGAGAAATATCCTGAAGGTGGAGAAAAGGAAAGAGCGTGCTTCCAGCTATGACCGAAGTCGTATCAAGAACAGTCCCGGAACGATTAAAATAACGCCTCAAAGACACTTTCAACGACGAACGAGCAGAGTTCCGCACTAGATCTTCCTGTGTGATCTCCATGATCGAAGAGTGAGTTGAATATCGATCACCACTTCACCAGCTCTTCATTGACTTCGAAAAGGCAGTCTTCAATGTCAACAGAAAATTTGATAAACTGATTGCTATTATCAAGGCTACATACGATGGATCTAAATGTCTTGTTTTGAATAATGGAAGGTTAACAGAGGAATTTTGAAATCCAAAGTGGGGTTCGGCAGGGCTCTATACTTTCACCAATATTGATCCTGTTGTCGATTACTGATTCTGTGGACTCTGCAATCAAACCTCAAACACTTTGATTAAACGGAATGCGTATGCTTGCTCTCTCATAGGATCATTATATCTTCAATCAAATGGCAGCAAAGTTTGAGAGAGAAGCTGAAATAGTTTAGCTATACATCAATACGGCAAAATTGAAAAGGATCAGCCTTGGACCATCAGTAGAGATGGTAGAAAATTTCAAATATTTTGGAAGTTTTGTCTCTAGTGACTGAGGAACTGAACGGGGTATTAACAACAGAATCGGGAAATGGAGTAACAACTCTATAAGCTTTAAGATCAAGTTACCACTATTCCGTTCCAATGTTGCATCCGTACAAATCACAATATTGCTATCACTAGCAAGCTGTAAAGGTTCGTAAATAGATGTCTGCGCAACATGTTGAGGATTTTCTGATCAAATTGTATTTCTAATGACGAACTTCATGAGCAGTTCAGGAACCCATTGTCTCTGTCATACGAAGTCCTAGCGTAGGTGGCAGTGGGTTGGCGATGCAATTGGCAAAGAACCGTAGAAGAGGAAGAGTTAGAGGGAGCTGAAATGCATCTCTAGGAACCGTACAGAATGGATCGTAGAGACTGAATAGGAAAAATGTATTTTTCAAATTTGATGAGACCGAGACTAGACTTCAAAAGTCTCCTAATTCCAATCTTAAACTGATTTACTTCAAAAAAATTGAGTTCTGCTCATAGCAAATTTTAAAAATTTTTATCACAAATAGTTTTATTGGAAATAGTTGGTACATCACATATATTTTTCATCGTGATGCGTGATAGCTTGAGTGATAGAATTTTAATCATAGGTGAGTCAGGTGTTGAAACAAGCAGAAATTACTAGGAAGTGCAATAGATGACAACGCGTTCAGAATCAAAAAATAAATACGAAAACATGAAAACATCAGAACAACAATTATTGTTGAAGAGTGAAGTCACATCCAATTCAAAACCACACATTTTTTCCTACACAAATAAAAGTTACATGAAGGTAAGTATATAGTAAGGATACAAAACATGCCTTTTTCTGTATATGTGCTATGATAGTTCTTAGATAATGTACTATGCACATAAAAGCAACAGCCACACGAATGGTATGTAGTTCACTTCAGCAAATAGGGAAACATAAGTTGTGAAGTATTATAATCACTGTGGTTATGCACATTCA
The DNA here is from genome assembly GCA_958431115.1 of Syrphus vitripennis. Classification (NCBI taxonomy): domain Eukaryota; kingdom Metazoa; phylum Arthropoda; class Insecta; order Diptera; family Syrphidae; genus Syrphus; species Syrphus vitripennis. The sequence continues at coordinate 18,494,704 of OY288108.1, read as the reverse complement.
CTTCTGACACCTTCCTCGCAATAAACTATGAAAATAGCAACCAATTAAGTTCAAAACCATACACCAACACTTCACTGCTGTTATAGCGAAGAATTTTAGCTTACAAATGCATGGTGGCTCACGATAACGACAGTAGTTACGTGAAAAAAAGGAGAATTTATTTTTAATTGGTTTTTGCTATAAAGACAATAATCTACGTAATATTGTAGTAGATTTATGACAGAATTCTAAGAAAAAATAGTTTCTTATTTAAGAATATTCTGTATTTTTGTATTTTATTAAGATCTCGGAACCGTTAAATTTGGCGACATAAAAGAGAACAGGCTTTTAAAAAATAATGGGCAATGTCAATCTGATAATAAAGATGAAAAAGCACGCCTTGGAGTAGTTTACAGAAGTTGCAAGAAAGTAGGGAGGAATAAGTGTTTCCAACTTCAAGCCGGGAGTTCGAAGAGCATGTATCGGGAGCAGTAAGAAATATCTGCAAGGGCTAGCCATTCAAGAACAAGGATTCAATTTGGAAAAATGCTCAGGAGATTCGTTCACCAAAATTCATTAACAACGCTCAATGTTGTTCAGGAAAAAGTTGGGCCACATCGGGTTTAGATGACTCGTGGTTCTCATTTTCAAACTTATTTGCCATGATCAAATGCCCAATCAGTGGATAGAAAGTTACCATCTACTAATTGAAGTGTCAGTGTGTTACGCGAAATAGCGATAGCTGCCGTAGGTCTACGAAAAATAATAAGGCTGTCTGAAAACCACTGCGGATTTGTGCCGAGTAAATCAACCAAGATGATTCCGAAAACGATATTATCATGAATTGTACGCAATCTACCTTCAAGCAGACATAGTGAAAAAAAGACTCCGGTGGGCAGTGCACCTAGCTCCCATGAATCAAGAGGAACCGACTCGGAAAGCCTTTTGTGGTACATTCTATAGTAGACGGCAGCGTGGTAAACCATGCTTGCGCTGGAGAGATGGCATGGCGTAGACCAGGACACCCGAAACCTTGTGGGCACAACTGGATGGCGTCGGCTCGATACTGGGATAGGTGGAGAGACTTGTTGAGGGAGGCCAGGACCGGATCCCGGTTGTCGAGCCGATGATGATGATGAAATCAACCACAGATCCAATCGAGAGTGTGAGAATCAGAATGGAATAATATCGGGATTCCTCAAAAGATTTGCATACTGTTGTATTGGTTGGTTTCGAAAAAGCATTCGAAAGAGAACCACGAGTTCTGATATGGGTTACAGTATGGCATCGAGGAGTTCCGGAAGTCTAAGTGCGGATGATCATGGACTGTACAATCATGAATCACCGAAGAGTTCCCAATTAGGGTAAGTGTGGCCGCAGACATGGGAAAAACTTCGACGTTTTCCGTCGAACCCCACAAGAAGAGTCTTAGTGCGAAGCAGGAAAGTCTGAGAGGTTATGGTCCCTTTCGAGATCATGACAATCGCCGGTAAATGATGAAGATGAAGTAGAGGTCAAAAATATGATTATTTGATTTTCAAGGTTTGTTTTTGTTAATTTTCCAGGCTGCGAGACTTTTATAAAACATGTCTCGTCTCGTCTCGTCTTGGTTTCATTTAAATTCAACTAATTCAGTATCAGTACCAAAGAGTGATCTAAAAGATACCGTGCCGAAGCAGAGTCTAGACTGTCATACTTGAATTTTAACTTGATTCGCTAAACTGGTCTTTTCTCGTTACCGATTCGGAATCTCTGCAGTCTCGTTCTTAGAAAAAGAGGAACAACAATTTGAATCAGTATTTACATACGTTAAAGTATTCAATTTTATTTAAAAAAAAGAAAAACAATTTTCGAATGGTTTTCCTTAGTGGCGGACCAGACCAAATGAATAAACTCCCACCAACTAAAATGAACTAGCTCCCGAGAAAATTTCTTCCCACTACTTGAAGCTTGGTTTATTTTCATTTTGGGACTTAGTTAATTTTGTATTCTGAGTTAGTTCAAAAAATAATTTGTTTCAGTTAACATTGCACCAAGTCCCCATATTTTATTGGGAGTTAGTTCATTAGGAGCTGGAGCTAGTTCATTTGGGAATTAGTTCAAAGAGCGAAATCAAGTGTAAAACTAAAATTCATTTTAAGAAATTTATCAAGTTAGACAAAATATGTTGATATGTCGGGCCTGGTCTAAGCCCGACATGGCTAATGCCTGACATTTCCAAATTTTCCTCATTAGTCTTATTTTTTTTGTTGTAATTACAGTGACAGTATATTTTGGTCTATTGTTGGCAAAAACAATTGCACCAGCTCCAAAAATAAAGAATTATTTTTTTTAGAAACTCATGGAAATACGAATAACTCCTAGTCACCCTACTTCTACTTAAAAATGTTCTCCTAATTAAACATTCTTTGCTTGATTTTTTTTTAAATAAAAAGAGAAAATTCATAATACGAGTAGCAGCAGTAGATATATAAAAGATGAAACCCAGAATTAATTTTTTACCCTTCAAATTATGTAAAAGCCGCCATTTTGTTAAACAAGGATAATCTTTTGTTCATTGTTGGGGACATATTAACATGCATAGCATACCTATACATATATGATGGAGAATCCGCATTGCTTAACGGATAATTGTCCATATACGAGTACATATGTAAAAATATATGTTTATTAAAATGTTTTACTGAAATATTTATCATTTCAATGCTCTGCTCATGTTAATGTCAAATGAACAATAATATTTTCAGAGGCAATTGAGGACAAAAATAATAATAATGAAAAAGAAATTTCTTTCATCATCTCGAATAATAATACATTTATCTATCTATGGAAAGTGCTGATGGATATATTGTTTAAAAAGAAATTTGCGGTTGCAATGACATTTTATAAGCTGTATTATATTTTTTTTCTTTTTTTTTTTTAAATTACATATTTTGCATCACTTAAGCTCACCATTTTGTTGAAATGCAATTTAATAAATTAAAATACTTGTTATGTGAGAACAAAAGTAGATATCATTAAAAATGGGGTTTTATTTTAAATGAATATAAAAAGAGGCTGATTTTTTTAAAAAGTAAGAACTGATGTTTTTATTTTTATTATTATTGGTATATTCTGCCATTAATAAAGTAACAGTTCCTTTAATTAAATCCGCAATCACTTCGATTAAGTAAGTATCAAAGTTATAATATTTTCAACACCTTAAATCGATCATTGAGTGTTGACATTTCAAAAATTTAAATGAAACTTCTTGCTGGGCTTTCAAAGGCACTGGACCTTTACGAAATGTCAATTGCATTTTACTATATCGATCACTTTTGCGTTTTATTTTTTGCTTAATTTTGGCACAAAAAATATAAAAAAAAAAACTCTAAGTGATAAATTGTTGTTGGAGAAAAAGATTCTAGTTGTTTTAAAAATATTCTAACTGTCATTGTGGTTTAAACATTTGAAAAACTTTTAAGAAATGAAAAATAATATAGGCAGAGGACCTGGCTTTTGTGACCGATCAAACTGCATTAAAAAAAAGAGGTTGTCACTGCCAGTAAAAATGTTAAGAATACTACTGAAGGATCAACTCAAGCAGACTTTTAACTGTCTTACTTATGTATATTGAGCGTAGAAAAAAATTCTTATTATTTTTGGGTACTACTTTAGTAGTTTTTAGATTTTTTCTTTTTTAAGTTTTTAGTAGTTCAAAGTTGTCAACACTTAAAATGCAAAATGTGAAAAAAACCTTTTTTATAAAAAAAAAAAAAAAAATAAAAAAAATAAAAAAATGGTCGGAGTAGTAGTTATTCCCCAACGTTAAAACTCTATCCTTCAATTCACTTTTTTAAACAACTTGCTTCAGTGTTATGAGTTTTTTGGTAAAAGTGATTGTTTTGAAAATTTGGCAATAATTTGTACAACTTTAAGTCAAACACTTATCAAGACTTGCCTACCTATACTTAAAAAACAAATATCTAAAATCGCATTTTTGAAACATTGAAAATTTTAATCAGAATTATATTTTTTTTTGTAAATAATGTGAACAACAGGTAAATAAAGGTACATTTTCATTCGCGTAGTGAAGTAACATTTGAACCAAAAAAAGGTATTTTCTGTTGCGTTTTCAAATCAGTTTTTCCTCAAAAATTGCGTGTTCATGTCTTTAAAATATCAATTTCTTCAGAAACAAAATTTTTGATTGCATCTTGTCCAATAAAAGGATCAAAGTATCATTGTGCTTGGGTATTTTTTTCTTAATTCTTCTACATTTTTTTGATTTTGGTTTGGTTTTAGAAACTTCAAACTAATGCAGCGTAGGTAATTTTTTCTTATTTGAAAAAAAAACTAAAAAAATTTTTGAAAAAAAATTAATTATTTTTTTTTGATTTTTATCTTTTTAAAGATTATTTCAGAAATTTGAAATTAGTGTCCATTTTAGAGTTGATTTAAATTTATGTATAACATAAATAATTCTTGTTTTCACTTTTGGAAAAAAAATGGAAAAAAAATGCTGTAAAAAAAATTTTTTTATTAGTTTTTGAAAAAAAATATTTTTTTAGTTCAATTTATAATCTTGAAATTTTTATCAATGTTCATTTCTTCTTTGTTGTAATTAGGTGTATTTAATTTATTATATTAATTAAAAAAAAATTCTGGGTACCTAACCAAAAGCTTTTCCAATTTTTTTTTTTGTAAATCTAGTCACACAATAAATATTCATAACTTGTAGTCGCCGGAAATGTGGTAAGATATTTTCTTTTAACTTTGAAAATGTAAGCCTGGAAACTAAGTTGCGCTTAAGTCGTAAAATTTGTTTTTCAAAATTTTGCGTTTAAAAGTTAATTTTTTACTATTCACGGAAACAAAGTGATTTAAGAACTTAATTAAAGAATAGAGCTTTGGATTAAATAGTAATTTTAGGAAGCCATTATTATGAGTACTTCCGTGTTTAAGTAATAGTTTTCTATTTCAAATCATAATTTTTTGAAAATCGCCCCATTGACTTAAACTTTGGAAAATAGACCCCAACTTCGTAAGATTAAAAAATCACCCTGAGTATCAGGTGAACACTGTAGTTGTGTACAGCACACTGCACCGAATACTATAACATTTCAATATAGAATATTATGTGGGAAAGCAAAATTTTGAAATTTTTGGTTTTACAAAATGTTTGTTTGGTAAAATAAGATGAGACTTCAAAAGAGATACTTTTCCATCTACCTATTTAAATTTCAACAAAAAAACTTCCTCTCTGAAAATCAGGAAATCATCGAATTTTTGAAGTGAAATTATTAAAGATAATTTGGAAATGCTGCGAAGTACAAAAGTAGAATGATAAGGAACATTGACTTTGTATTAAAAAAAAAACATCCTTTACCGACTTTACAAAGATTTTATTTTTGGTTATTTATTGTCAAAACTCGATGTCAGAAATACTTACATTATGCGACCATGTTATTCGATGTTCCTTAGGGTTCGCTTTGATGTGACATTCGAAGTAAACATCGTCACCCTCTTTAATGTCGTCTGGCTTCAATGTTGAGCCCAGTGATAATGTCACTTGTGGTGGATCTGTAAAAGAAAGAAAAAGGATGTTAAGAACAGAGAAGAAACCCCAAATTAAAATCCCTCCCCTCCCCTTCGTTTTTCTTGATGATGGGCATTTCTTTGAGTTGATATATATTTATAATGTTATTATGGCAATTTGAAGTTATAATGTCTTTTCCTATTGTTAAAAAAGCCCAAAGGCAATAATATCCCATTCATCGGTCTTTATTCAGATTACTTATGACTGTGAATTGCTTTATAGGAAGGAATTTAGTTTTTTTATTTCGTCTTGTTGTTGTTGTTGGTTCGTTTCCAGGAATATAAAATTTATTGGTGTCTGGTTGTTATTTTTGAATTTGATAGGGACACAGTTTGAGATGAGAGTTTAAATGAGGGTAGGCGGTAATGTCTTGTTTATGTTATGCAGATAGATAAATATATTTTTTTACGGGTACCCTTTTACTACTACGAGTATATTGGGCGTTTAAAAATCTGTTAAATTTTAAGAAGACATATTTTGTTTTTTTTTATTTTTGTAGAGATAGGTAATCATAAAATTCTTGGAAAGCTGTAAATTGAAGAAAATTAAATTGATGTTTTATTGTTGATTTATTAAAGCGTATAATAATGCAAAACAAATTGCATCAACTCAGGGACGGCTCAATTTAATGTAATTTGTCTTCTTTGAATTTTTTTTTTTTAATTTTATAACTCAACGGTAGGTTATAAATAAATGTATTTTACTTATAAAAGTGCTGTAAAGGACGGATTATAGGCTTTTATGAGCATCCATATACGTTTAAGGTATCTTACCTTTTAACAGCAAAATTTATTTTAAAATTAATTATTTTTAATCACCAATTATTCTTTGACATCAGTGAGTGAAGGGATTGTAGGCAGAAATTATTTTTAAGTAGCTCTTGGGGGCTGTTTAATAAAACTATTAGTATTTAATATTTTTGTAATTTTGTAGCTACAAGCACAAAATGAATTATAGAGTTGAAGTAGGGAGTATAAGCTCTAAGGTGCAAATGGGTAATTAAATCATAAAATTTTATGATTGGTATTGACATATAATTTGAGCTTCTCGAATATATGCAAATACCCCCTTAGCTTTTTGTGTAGTTTTAAGTGCAAGAGATTTTTAATAATTATGAAGGTAGTGTTTGCAATTATTTCATTAAACTGATCTAAGTTCATGAATAATGACACATGATTTTTAAGAAACGAGTCAGTTAAAAACCTTAAACTGACTTCTAGTATTAAAAATTTCCCAAAAAAAGACTTTCGATGGACTTTGGACTTGTCAAAAATACCTTTTTTCAGAAAACTCAAAAAGAACAACTAAAGAAATCTGTTACAAATACATCTGACATATAAGATTTTGTCGTTCTACGTTTTCTACGTTTTTTTTATCGAAATAACCACTGGAAAATGCTTCTTTTTTTGGAGCATAGTTTATGGCTTACGAATTTGCCATTAGCTATTATAAAATTAGTATTTCTCATAAATGAGACATTGAGTGCACAAGTGACATAACCCATTGATTGTATATTTTTTTTTTTTTTTTTTTAATAATTAGCGCGCACTCAAGGGGATTGTTATGTACCCTTTATATGTCAAAGACACAGTGCGAGCTTCAGGTAAGAAGGAGAGAATTTAAAAGGAGCTGTCGGTGCAAATTAGTCTTAAATTTCGTCACATCACAATGAGAGGGAAAGACAGAGCGTGGAAGGGCATTCCACATTCGCGTAGTACGGCTAAAAAATGAATCCCTGTACTTGAAAGTACGACCGAAATTGGGTTCAAGAGTAAACTGATGGGCATTCCTGGAGGCGCGAGTATTACGGTTGAATCGTTTAAGGGGAGGAATGCAACTGGCTATTTCATTAGAGCACTTACCGTAAAAGTAACGATAAAAGAGTGAGAGACAGGAAACATTCCGTCGGTGTTCGAGTGACGTAAAAGTATCGATGATGTTCCTTTCTCCAATCATTCTGAAGGCTCGTCTCTGTATACTGTCCAAGAGACTTAAGTAAGTTGTTGGAGCACCAGCCCAGAGATGGGAGTTATACTCGAGTTTTGGACGGACATAACTTTTATAGATAATAGCCAAATCAGAAGGGGAAAAGAATTTCTTGCATCTCCAAAGGAAACCTAAACATCTTGCAGCATTTTTGGCGACGTTAAGTATGTGATCATTGCACAAAAGATGGTTTGTGATGCACATACCTAGAATCGCAAGCTGATTAGATTCTTCGATGCAAGTGCCACTCATAGATAATGGCAGTAGGGTATGTCTCGCTTTAACGACAGAAGGCTACATTGAGTTTTCGAAGCATTAAATTTTACGCGATTTTTTAATCCCCATTGTACAATGCTGTCTAAGTCAGAATTTAATGTACTCATCATATTTAGCCGTTTCAGTTCCACGTCCGAAGAGCGGGGATGTGAATATGGAAACGAATATGAAAAGCTAAGAGTGCTATCGTCAGCGAAACAATTTAATGGATTAGTAGTTACAGACAGGAGATCATTAATGAAAATGAGAAAGAGGGTCGGAGACAAAACGGAACCCTGTGGCACACCAGCATTTATTTTGTGGGTTTCAGACTTGAATCCGTCTAATACTACTTGTATAGAGCGTTTCGAAAGAAAGTTACTAATCCAACGAAGAAATGTTTCATCGATACCAAAAGCACGCATTTTCGATAAAAGAGCAGGATGCCAAACTTTATCAAATGCTTTAGAAATATCAAGTGCAATAATCTTACTTTCTCCAAAACGATGTAAAGATTTGTTCCACTGTTCGGTGAAATAAACCATCAAGTCACCAGTGGATCTATTGCTGCGAAAGCCGTATTGCCGGTCATTAAGAAGCTTTCGATCTTCGAGATATTTCTTGAGCGTTTCCATGACCTTGGAAAGAAGGGACGTAAGTGCAATTGGTCGGTAATTGGAGGGTGAAGAAGATTCGCCTTTTTTTGGGATAGGCTGGACAAATGCTGTTTTCCAACTGCTCGGAACAAGCCCAGAAGAATAGGATAGATGGAAAAGCTTACGCAGGGGTTTTGCCGGCGTGGAAAAAATTGTATATTCTATGTTCTTGTCTCCCTTTGCTACATTTTATGCATCAAAGTCTTCTTTTGATACCATTATCAGTTTTTAAATATCCAAGCTTTCCAAATGTAAGTCATAACTTCCTAAGATATATAACTAAATATTATTTAGGTTCTATTAAGGATCACAAAATGCCTTTAGTTTGCTCTGAAATAGTTGTTAGGATTTTCAATTCTATAGTCTAATGTTTTCTATGTTTTGTTTTTATTGTTATTATTACTTTTAAACTAGTTGTGACATTTCCAATTTTGTCGTGCAATATTTTACATTTTTTTCCAAATTATAATAAAAAATCCAAGCAGCAAACAATATCTAAGACGTTTCTTTTTCAATTTTAGCTTTGTTAACTTAAAACATAGCACGACAAAGTATCCAAACTACATGAGGGTAAGTTTACTATAAAATATTAAACATTAAATTTATCACAGTAAAAATGTTGAATGTTTTTAGGGGGAGCCTTGCCAACTTCACAGGGTTTTATCAAAAACTAATAGAAAACATAGCATGACAAAATTAGCAATGTCATAACTGATTTCTTACAAATTAACGACAAATTCTTAAGCAACTTTAAAAAATGTTTACTTTTTTATTGGAAGTTTGCTAGTTTCAAATGATTTTAACAAAAAACCATACAAATATAGAAAACCTAGCTTGAATATCTTTTCAAATGAATTTAAAAAAAAAAACATCGAAAACTTATCACAACAAAATAGAAAGTTTCACTAGTTTTGACTAACTACTCGTAACAGCGAATTCTTACACAGTAAACTTTTATTTATAATTAGTGTTTAAACCTCTGGTGCTAGTGTCAAGTTAGAAATTGTAGGCTTTTACTTGTCAAACTTTGCAATAATACCCTATCAATGTTAAATGTATTATGTTTTTACCAAACGACGTTACCTATGTATTTATTAAATATAATGTATGTATATACATAAGATTATCGTATGATTTCATGTTATATTATGTACCTAGTTTTAAATATTCGAATGACCGTGCACATGCAACTGTGATTTTGTTAACCAAGAGTTAGTTGTTGTTAATCTCTTGAAGGAAGAACGTTGTTTGCCTCTTTATTTTGCATTGAACTCGGTTGCTACAAAATGTAAAAAAAAACATAGAAAACATAGCACAACTAAATGAAAATTGTCACAACTAATTCAAGAATATTCACAATAGTAGCCATAATCTATTCTCTTAAGAAAGTTTTTGACCGTTTTTAGAGGAGCTTCACTTACTCTTCACATGAACATTGAATAAATTGAACAACAAAATTGAAAAATTGTGTGTTAACCCCTTTCCTATTGAGTTCTTCACAAACTTCATATCAAGTTTTTGGAGCACCAACAAAAACATAGAATTTAATTTTTAACAACTAATAAGCAACAAATTAATTACAATTTATGAAACCAATAATTTTTTGATTGTGAATGCTGTTTTGCTATAACTTGACATTCATTTTCTTTTCGGGCTTACGGTCTTATCATGGCCATCATAAAATAAACTCTTGAATTTTCATTCCAGCTTCGTTTCCACCAATAAAGTTCACATTTTACTGTTTACTTTGAATTCCCTTCGGTGCTGTAAAAACTTTATACTCTCATTGTCAACATTGTCAGAAATCTATTATGTTCTAGCATGTATGTAGGTATTTTTCATTCAGCAAATCCTTCATAATTTTCAATTCCTCGCAACATGAACCTATAAAAATTTAATTCCACTTTTATAAACCATATTTTTACAAAACAAATTGGCACCTGTTAAAAGGAAATTGAATCCATTCGCCTTTTAAAGTATAGAGACTATAAAAAAAAAGAAAACAGGAACACGATGATAAATGAGAGGAAAATAATAAAAGAGACATGTCCTTGTTGGTTGCTAGTTTTTCCCGCCTCGCCACCCGCCTGGGTAATTAATTTTTTTTTTTTTAACGAAAACATTAAGCTCCTTTCTGACTGCATTGACACGGAACGTTACATGGAGATGCTGTAAAATCTGTGTGGAACTCTATAAGGATCTCGTCTATGTGTATAATACAAGACTATATGAGAGGTAACCTCTGAACATTTCCTTGCAACTTCGTTGTTTAGTGTCGTGTGGTACTTGAGTTTTCGTATGTTTGCAGTATAAAGAGAAGCAAACACTTATGCATATCAACTGTAGGTATGTTGAGATGCATATTTGTATAGTGCACATCCATACATGAGTATACTTATATAAACGTACATACAAAAAAGCTGGCTCTATATATACATATCTACGACTTATCATCATCCCACAAAAGCTCTTCTCCATCCACTTGAGAATATTATGCGCTTAACATTGCTCTTATAACATTGTAATTACGTAAGTACTAAAGTAACAGCTTGCAAGTGCTGCGGGTAGAAGGGTTCTAGAAGTGGGTCCTTGCTGATTGAACAAATGTGTGTGCAAGTGTCTGGTCAGTGCTGCCACTTCTAGGAGATATATATTTCCATTTTAAGTTTTTATTATAGGAGTCTTATAGGAGTGAAAATTGTTCTTTTGTAAAACTGAATTTAAAGTTTCAATTTTCAAAATAAGAAGGAAGAAAAAAATGAATGCTTTAGGAAACTAATAAGTCGGGACTTTCCTTAGGTAATCTTGTTAAAAGTATTTTTTCCAGATTTTCAATTCTAAAATGTATTTATTTAGAATGATACAGATTCAGTACTTTAACTAACATCCAATTAGTATTGATTTAAATATTAAATTGTTGCAATTTAATAAACTTTTGGTAACACATCAAAAAGCATTGGATACTCATAAATATTCGCAAAGTGGCAACCTTATTCCGCCATAGAGGTATCAAAATGACTTTAGCACTCGACTAATTCACAACCATCAACCACCAAAAGTCGGTTTTCCTGCTTGCAAATAATATTCATATGAATGTTTGAAACTTTTCAAAATTACATTTAGATGAGAGCAGAGAGTTGTTTTTTCTTCTTCTTCTTATTTTTTGTAAATTATTATTTTTGGAGATGAGAGGTGTGTCTTCTTGCAAATGAATTTTAATTAATTATACACCAAAGCGTTATATAGGTATGCGGAAGTCTGACTGGAAATGTAATGTCAATTGTGTGTACTAACTTTAGCTTTGCTAATCGGATAAGCCATCAACCATTTTACCTCTGTGATGAGATGCGAAATTAAAGATTAAATGTATATGTGAATATGATTTTGTATATATTTTTTTCTTTTTTTTTTTGGTTTTAAGCTAAAGCTAAAATTACTTTATGTAATTATTTTCGGAAAACTAATTACATAATTTCAAAGTGTGGTAGTTTTAATTTTAGCTTTTTAATATATAAGCTATAAAACAATTGTGGTTTAAAATAACTTGGTACTAGATATCTAATTTAAATTCAGTTTAATTAATAATGTTTAATATAAGTTAAATAAATTTTAGGGTATTATTTTCGAAAAAGAAGGCGCGATTTTAATTTTTTTTTTCTTTTTTCTTTTTAGATTGAGTCCTCTACTACTTGAGGTCGCTAAGTATATATATTTTTTTAAGGTTTTTGGTGCGTTTTAAACTTGATGCCAGAGTCAGAAATTATCTGTGAGTTCTCGTTTTTAAATATTCCAATTAAAAGATTACAAAAAAAAAACATTTTTTAATAAACACAAATCCTGAAAAGATAGTACCTATTTCTCTCATATTATCTACTTGTTGGTGAAATGTAAAAAATAAATATGTATTTTAAGTTTATCTGCCATAAGTATGATGCGTAACAAAAGTAGACAAAAAAAGAGCAAATGAATTTGAAAATATCGCCCAAAAAATTACTGAGCTGTAATTTTTCTTTTCATTATTATCTTCAATTTCAATTTTTTGTAATAAGATACGAAGCAAAAGAAAAAGCTCCCAAAATAAGAATTATTGTAGAAAATTCAAGAAGGAAAATACGCGAAAAAAGTCCAAATCGAAATCCTGTCAATCTTAAAAAAAAATCATCTTCAAATCTTTTTTTTTCAAGAAATATTTCATTTTCCTAATTTTTTATTTAGTATTATTTTTCAGAAATTATTATTTATTTATTGAAATTCGTTAAACAACTAACGTTAAACCTTAAAACTAATATTATTTTTATTTATTTTATTTAAGTAATTTTGCAAATAAACCGAAAATTGGCACAATATGGAAAATAATTACAAAATATATTAAAGAAAAGTGAAGTGAAGTGAGATCTGAACTAAGAATTATTTGCTATTTTTTAAATTATTGGAACCGTTTTTTCAAAAAAATAATTTTTTCTGCATAAATAACAGTTTTTAGTATTTAAAAGTACACACATAAGAACAAAATTTCAAAAAAAAACCCATCCGTTTTCTAAATATGTACCTAAAGAGTTTTCAAATAAATGATTGAACTTGATCGACAGTCAGAGAGGGACACCGCCGAGCTGTGGGACCCATTTTTTATCGCATTCTCTATCATCGTAATGCAAAAGCTGATTAATATCTTAAGCATAATTTCTTTTAAGAACCCAAAACTTGCTCTATAGTTTCTATAACACAAAATGAGTTTTAAGGTCTGGGGTCTAATTGCACAGATATTTAAGGGTGAGGCATGTACTCGTCCGATCAAAACGACACTGATCGTTTATAGATAGAAGAATCATTTTTTTGTAAAAATATTAATAATAACAGAAGTATTTGTAAATTTTTAAAAGTAATTTTCAAAAAAAAAGTTAGCAAATGACTAGACTCCACTAGAACACTCTTTAACCATGTTTTGGCACGCATCTTCCAAGTTCAACAGGTTAGTTCAGTTTTAATTGAATTATAATTAGTCATGATCTCAAACTATTACTTTGAAATTAGTGACTCGGTAAGTGGTTCAAAATAATTTCCACTTGGTGATAACCTGACAAAAACGTTTTTTGCCAGGTCTTCTTTTTCAATTTTTTTTTTTTGGTTCGAATAGGTTGTTCCCTGAAATTTTTTTCCAAATGTATCTATCTATCTATATAATTTTAAGTATTTGTTTTGGGTCACAACAGCACTTTTGAGTACTTGAACTTGATGTTTTGAAACATGAAATTGATCTTCGTGACATTCAAAAGTCAATATAAGGTTCTGGACAAAGTTGTGCAACTTTTTTTTTACTTACCAATAAAGAACTAAATCAAACAAACAAACTGCACTATAATTCAGTGTAAACAAGTAACTAAATTCTGATACGTCGTGTCATCATTACCTAGTCTTTCAACAGATAAGACACCCTGTAGATCCCAAATAATTATTATTACTATTAATTATAATTTATGTATATATCTTCTTGGAACTGTTTTCAGCAACTCACTTGACTTCTGCATTAATTTGTCATATGACAACGACTTCTATTTTTTTTTTTTAATAATAATTTAATTGAAAATTAATTTATGAATGCAACATGGCTTAAAGAAACAAAAAAAAGAAAAGAAATAAAAATTACCAAGAAATCTTTTCAGTTCCTCAAATGGATATTATTTCAACCGGCTCCCAATGCGAGACCTCCATGATATATTCAAAATTTGCATTCATTGCCTCGCGTCACATCCCCTACCCCCTTCTACACAAAAAGGAAATTCATAGATTCATGCATGGAAAAACACAAGAGAGAAGCACACTCTCAAGGAAGACAGTAAAATAGGGAACAATTGAAAATGAAAAACTTTCTTAACGATTTTAGTTTACAATGGCTTGTGCATACAATTTTAGCCGTGGCAGGGTATGGCACGGTTGCTCGATGGTATAGGCAGTGCCATCTCACTCACTCAGTCATTCATTTGCTCACTCAGAATCTCGGTGTCATCCTCCGAAGAATTCAAAAGGATATAAATGCAATATAGGTGAATGCAGAAGGGGGGAGGGGGGGAGGGAAGGAACAACGATCACGGGGCACAGTTTTTTCCATCCGTCCTGTTTAAAAGTTTTACGTTCTTTCCGCACACTCCTTGTTGAAAGTTTTTCATCTTTTTCAACCCTGCTGCTCGCTCCTCACTTGCCGTATATACGGCTTCACTCTGAACTCGAAATAAAAGAAACATAGCCCAGAGTTTAGAGCGTTCTGCTGCTTATTCTCCATAGTCGTCAGTTCTTTTTTTTTTCTTAGTTGTGTTGTCATCGTATTCAAAATTTAGTGAGAGAAGAAAAAAAAATTGAATATTTTGTAGCCCTTGTAGTATCTCTCTTCTTCAGCACCCAACCCCCAAACAAAATAAAAACTCCTGAATATAATTTAATACGAAAAGTTTACGTTATGATGTTGTTTGGTTTACTTTATTCTCTCCTTTTTTTGTCAGATGTTGTAATTTTTTTTTTGCAGCCCGCCTCAGTGAACACATAAATATTTTTATTACAATATATCGTCGGTTGTCCTTGCTGTGTTACCCTATAGGCACCCGCCCCAAAAGCTATCATCGCACCCTCACCGAACACCGAAATGTGGAACAGATTTAAGTATGATATATTCGAAAAAGTATGAATTGTGGTTTTAATGCAAAAATATATGAAATGTTGGATTTTTATCACTTTTCCCGGATTGGTGCGGCATGGTGCGGGGAATGTATTTTTATGTTTGGCTAATTTTTCCGCCTCTAGTATATGGATTTGTGTCAGTCTAGGGTTTCGATTTAAGTTTAGGGTTTTCATTAAAAAAAAAGATGGGGAGAACACAAAAAAACATTTTCAGCTGAGTATTTGTAGAAAAAAAATTGAGTTTCAATTTCTGTCAGGTTGGGAAAAAAGCCCTCCAATGTTGATTTATTAGGGGCGTGGGTGGGTATGGGTATATATTTTAAGGAGGGCGAATTGTTAGGTGTCCCGAAGTCAGTAAATTTGAGTCTATTTTCTTTTATCAGAATTTATTGCCTCATGAGTGTTTTTTGATAAGGAGACTATTAGAAAAGTTGTGTTTGGATAAAAAAAAAGAATGAAAAGGAAACGATATGACTTAGATTTATTGAAGAACTAAGACCTAGGAGACTATAGGAGCAATATATTTGCCATATTTCTATAGGGTATTGCTTTTGGGAAATTGAGTTTGTTTTGTGTTTTTTTGAATTTATTTTATGAATAATTTCGACTTAATAATGAAGAAAACTGAAATAAGCAGCTGGCAGCTATATGCTTCTGGGTGTCCTCAGAGATTTTGTTTCTAACAAATATTGAAAGCTAAGAAATCTTCATTAATAATTGTTGGCCTGTATACACCAAAGTATCAATCAGTATTTGGTGAACATTTTAAATTTTATTTTAGGTAAAGTGTTGCGGAAAATTGAGTGAATATTGAACTAAAATAAGAACGTAAGAACATTGGTAATATTTTCAATATTTCAGAAGTTTTGCAAAAAGTTATTTTTTTAGTACTTCAACCAACCACCACAACCACAAGTGGAGCCATACAGTGAAACAGTAAAATGAAAGAGTTGTGGTTCATTCGAGATCCAACGCTGGTCTATAAAGAATCAGAAGAAGTAGGAAGAGAAGAAGTTTATTTATTTTTTGTTCAACTTTTATTCCCGCGGTTGAGACGAGACATTTTTATCTCGGAAATGGTTCTAACAATTTTGATGAATTTTTTTACAAACAAAGGTTTTGTAGCTAATTAATATTAATTGGTCAAAAAATATTTAAAAAAAAAGTTTTTAACGGTGCTGCCATAGAACCTGGTTGTTAATTTTAATTAATATATCATTAATTTCAATAATACATCATGTCAAAATTTAAAAAAAAATATGTTTTCTTTGGATTTAGAAGATTTTTTTTTTTTTGAAAACTCAATATTTTGGAATGTAATTTTTCAATTTTGTTGTTCAGCCTATAATATAAAAAACTAAAAACTTCAATATTAATTTTTTCATAAAAACTATTCAAGAAATGTTTACCGAAATTTTTATTTTATTTTTGAATTTTTTATTCCTTTTTATGATTATTTTTGTTTATTCTAAAATACTTGGAAAAAGGAGCAAGTTCATGTGTTCCAGTCGCACATTATTTTTTTTATTAAAATACATTTCTGTTTAAAAAGTTCTTGAAAATTTAATTTTAGTCAAAAACAAAAAAATATTTATAATAGTGCAAGTCCTTCGAAATAACATATCCTAAGTGGAGCAGTGCCCCTAAAAAGTGAGTTAACGGTTAAAAAAACGTGGGCAGCATTTATGTTCCCTGCTATCAACAAAATAACACTGATGTCACTTGCAGTTACCTAACATTGGACCTTTTAGACAAACCGGAAGTGAAACTTTTCCGCCATCTTCTCGTTGACAGAAATGTCAACAATAGGGGCAACTGTGTGGTTACATTTCACTTGTTTGACATCCATTTTACTTTTCTAGTTTTCGTTTTTTTTTCCATTGGTTTATGACAGTGCCTGCAAGAAAATGGCGGACAAGCTTCACTTTTCAGTGTGAAGTTAGGTATCTATAATAATTATAGTAAAATCTGCCGCTAGAGTATTCTTCGTAATGATGCTCCAGTATTAACTGTCAAAGTATCAATGAACTTTGACCTTACTATAATCCCATTTTCTGTATTGACAAAATTCTAAAAAGTTGGTTGAAAATACTTACATATGACATTCAATGGAAGATTATCTTCAAGGGCGGAATTGGGAAGACGTGGATTAGAACCATCACACCTGAGCATTGTACCATCATCTTCAGGCATTGGATTAAATGATAAAATCGATGTTACTTTTCTACCATTTTGCGTTGTTTGTATCTGAAAATGAAAATTAAATATTCAATTACACATTTCATTATTTATAACAACAAAACTCTTACCATTCCCCGCTTAAACAGTCGATTATTTTGAGTCCATTTGACATCTGTATCCGGCACAGAACCATCAACAATACAAGTAAGATTATATTGTGTTGCAGAAGACAGGACTTTTGGCTTAACTGTCAAGTTCACAGTTATCGGTCGCACTGAAAACAAACAAAAAAAAAGGAAAAAAAATATTAATTGCAATTCGAGGTGAAACCAAAAATCAATTAATCGTAAGAGTTCTTCAAAAAAAAAAAAAAAAAAAACCTTTCAAAGTTATGAATAATAATTGAGTTGAACATTTTAAAATATTCATGAAGCATCATGGAAGCATCGAACCAATTAAAAACTATTTTTCCTTAATTGGAACGTTCACCTATTCGTATATCGTATCATCATTATCATCGGCATATCTTTTCCATCATCATCATAATCACCTATCAGCATCACAAACCGATTCTGTTGCAATAATTAAATTGCAAGAATATGCAATCATAAATGAATTGAATATGGTTTGTTGGAATATTGAGGCAAAAATGTAGGTCGTCAGACGTCTGTTAATCACTCAGTGAGCTTTTCTGATTTATATTCTTTTATTATAAACTATATCTAGGTTCTTCGTCTCTTTGATGCTTATTGAATATTTTTTTTTTTTTTTGTTTCTATGTATCTTGTATCTTTTGCACGGATATTATATCCTTTTCATATTATTGAGGTCAGATGATACACCATATAGGAGATAGAAGCATGTGACAGTTTAAGATACTCTTTGAAATTTCATTTTCTTTATTGAAAGTAAGATTTATGTTTTAACATAAAGGCAAAAGCGTATTGCTTTTAGTTTACCTCAAAGGTAAAAAAAAGTGTATTTTGTATGTCTGGTGATGTATATGGATTTTTTAGAATGTAAAGATATTTCCTGGAGAGGTTCAATGACTTAAAAGGGTAGTTAAATGAAGTTTGTCTAGAACTTCTTGTAAAATACATCTTGAGAACATCACTAGATATTTTATAGACACATCCGAAGAAGAACGTAGGCAGGATTTCCATCAGGGGTAAAGCCTGAAATTCATTTATTGGTCAGAAAGGATTATGTTATAGAAATCAAAATATACTCTTCCGAAAGTTTTCAGTGTGCTGAATTCAAATCTTAGCTTAGAAAAGTTCTTTCATTTTTCTATCAAAGTCATTAGTTAGGTTACAGTAGTTGTGTTTTTTTTCTAGACATCGCAAAATAATTTGTGGGTTCTGAATAAAAACGAATTTTCTATACAAACTATCGATAACATGTATGAAATTATCGCTTGTCGCTCAGCTGTGTCAGTGGTTGAGCCAAACCCAATGGTAAAATTATTAAATAAAAATGAAAAGACTTCATAGGGTATGTATGCAAGTTAGTACTACTTTCAGTGTAGATTTTACTTTAATGAAAGAAAAATTTCATTTTTTTACTAAAAACTTCAAATTTTTTTGCGAAGAAATCGAATTTTTTGGTTGTAAGCAATGCGACATTTTAAATTATGGCAACTTTCCCAAACCTTCAAAAATTGTGAATGGTAGAAGATTTGATAGATTTTTGATCTGAAAACTCGAATTTTTTCAAATTTTATTTTTTAACCTGGAAAAGGACAGTCATAAGGTTTTCAAATGACGTTTTGAACGAAATATCATATGAACATTAAAACATAGTTTTTTGCCTATCTGTCAAATTCTTTTAAATATTTCCATAAGTTCCATAAGTTTAAGGCGACAGTGACATCGTAATCATTAACATGATGACCCTACTCTGTGAACACGGCCATCTTGGCGTTTATAAATGTCAAAAAAGGGAACGTTCGATAACTGTGTACGTTACTGTGTTGGGCGTGTTCGGATTTACTAAGACAGCTGATTTACTATGATACTAGTTAGAAAATTGTTTAAAACTAAGAATTACTTGATTTGATTCTAGATCTGAATATTTTTCAATTTATTCTTACACATGATTCTTTTATTTTGAATGCAAATGAAAAACTTACTTCCCGACGTTTTGTTGGGTTCTCAGACTTCTTCAGGATTTTCGGTTGATTTATTGCGTTTACAAATAGGAGTTGACAAAAAATATTATTTTGCAAATATTGTTAGGTACATAGGTTGAATTTTCAAATATGAACAAGAAAAAAGTTTTTTTTTAACTCTAATTTTTTTGAAATGATAATTTTTTAGTTTTTTTTAATTTATTAGGAGCCACTGTTGAACTTATTTTATTCGTGCTTCTTTCTTTCAATTCAATGTTGTCCCATTTTATGATTCCTTTAATTCTTTAAGCTAAATTGAAACGTTTACTGCACTATGGCACAATCATAGAAAACGTTCTTTCATTTAATATAAAAATCCCTTTTCCTTATTGGAAGATCATAACTTCACGAATAATATTTTTGCCAAATCTTACAATTCGCCATCGACGACAACTATACGATTATTATGCTTAAGTTAGTATTTTACTTACATAACATCCCAATTCGTATGCTCCTTTCAACTGGTGGCACCAGTTTTGTGTTCGATGCCTGACATCTATATGTATTATTCAAAGCCGACCGCGTTATTTGTGGTACCTCCAAGCGGTTTACTGTCACGTGCCGTGCCATTGATACTCCAGATCCGGCTTGTAGAAGTTGTGTGCCATTAAACCACGTTACTGTTGGCTCTGGACGTCCTGCAAAAAAAAAAAATAAAAGAAGACACAAAATGGATTACTTTATGTGGCTAGATAGATTCTATGTGACTTTAGAGACAAAAAGACATTTCCATTGTGGTTTTTTGACTTTGTTCAATGATTGGATTAGCACTTACAACAAAGCCAAATATATGTAGGTACAGAAAGAGATGGAAAAAGAATTGCAATCGACGACTGGCGGCAGCGGCGGCGGTATTGTCGTAAGCCGTATTGTCAGTGTCATTTAATAGCTTTGGAAAAAGTCACTGGGAAATTGAAGTTGACATTGTCGGAGTATTACGAGTAAGTGAGCGATTGACAGGGGAAATATTAATTAATCAAATATTGTGGCAGCCACAGTCATAGATTTTTTTTTTTTTGTTCCGTTTGTGGATAAAGAAAGTGATAAAATAAAAGATGAATACATACCTACCTACAAATGCATTTTGATGAACAAAAAGGATTGGTAGAAATTGTAAATGCTTTGAGGAGATAGATTTCGCCATCACAAAGTGAGAAAAGAAAGATTGGAAATTAAATTGAATCGTATGAGCGAATTTATGTATGTAAGTTTATATGAGTTTGAAATTTATGTAGTTTTTAAGGGATTTAGAATGCAGCAAGAACAAAAAAATACTATTTTTTGACAAAACAGTAATTTCTGCTATAATGTTACCAAAAAAATACATATTTATGTAATTTTGAAGAATGTCTATGTATAGTAAGCTCAAATATCACGTTTGGAAGGTTGACAGAGGAATTTAATAAAGTGAGGTTAGGTAGGGCTATACATTTTCACCAATATTGATTAGCAGCTTTTGTCGAATGGAAATTCTGTTGGCTCTGCAATCATGCCTCAGACACCTGAACTATGCAGACGACGCACGCCGACGTATGTATATGCTTGCTCTCTCATACATAGGATCATGGATCTACATCAAATGACATCAAGGGAGAAGAGAGAAGATGAAATTGTCGGGTTAAGGATCAATTCGGCAAAAACAAAAAGGATCAGCCTTGGAACTTCTTCTTCTGTTCTAGTAGATATTTCTGAAAAACCGGTAGGTAAGACGGCGGAACTGAACTAGACATTAACAGCCGAATCGGGAAAGCAAAGCCTGCATTTGGTACGATATTCCAAATATGCAGAAACAACTCTATAAGCTTAAAGACCAAACTACGAATGTTCCGAATGTTGAATTCGTGATTTTTTATGGTTGCAGCACTTGGAAAGTCACAACTGCTGTCACTGTAAATAGGTGTCTTTGCAACATCTTGAGGATTTTATGGCCCAGACCTTTCTTCTATGATGAACTCCATACGAGAATAGGGTAGGAACCCATTGACTCTAATACAAAAACGTAAGTTGCAGTGGATTGACCATACGCTTCGAAAGGGTAACGAATGCATTGCGAGTCAACCGATGCAATGATGCCCTTTCACACAAACAGTCAGATGGCCAGGCCGTCGGCGCGGTGTAGAAGAACTTGGCGAGAAACGGTTGAAGAGGAATCAGCACAACTGGAGAAGAATTGGATGGCGCGCAGGAATAGCATATAGGCTCCATGCCCCAAGAGGGGATAAAATTCAGCAAGCATTATTGTAATCTTCAAAAATGGTAAGATTCAAGAAAAACGATATTATTGAAGGTTGGTACTCTCTTTATTAACAAACGAAAAATATACCTATCTGTCAATCACAGCTAATGGAAGTGATTGGTTTAATGTTTTTTTTTTATAAGCATCCAAAATTTTTAGGTCATTCCAACTTCCAATACGCAATTCTCAGATATTTTTCTATTTAATTCTCCCAATTCTCCCAGGCAAACTGCTATTAATCATTCTTTATAAAATTTGCGAATTGATCACCATTTACCAACCATAATATACTATACCTTACTTATACCAATACCTACTCTAGCAATCGTAAGCAATGAAACGTAAGCGCAATGCCATAACATCAATTACAATCAAATTCGTTAATAGGCCATTAAATCTGCCTTATCTGTTTCTGTCATGGACAAGACATAAAGTCGTTTACAATGTCAAGCATAAGAATACCAAAAAAAAAAAAAAAAGCATTTATAAACGCCTCAGACCGTTCTAACTCACACCTATCTAATCATTTGCAATATTCTTTCTTTTTTTTTTTTTCTTCATTCATTCTCTAAGGACCTTTCGTCCTTATGCCACACAAATGTACCACCACCGTACCTTTATTGGTGTTAAACACGAGCTCGAGCATTTGAGTGCCGCAAAACATCCGCTCTCGTTATAGAATGGTATATATTCAAATGGCTTCCTCTGGTTCCATTATCCTCTTAAGATTCATCTATAATGGCCCAATGAAAGAGGACCACAATTTTCTTCACCACCAAGTCAACCAAATTCCATTAGGCTTACACATCACAGACAAAAAAAAAATAGAATGAAAGTTAAATATGGGAAGGAGCAAATTCTTTGTCGGCAATGTGGTGAATATGGTGTGTCATTTTCGATTATATGGATGAAAACAAAGATAAAAAAAAAACAATCCATAAATAGGCAATTTGAATGCTAACAATCATTGTCACCCTATTTTTATTGTAATGGCTGCGATTAGTCCAACAAAAAAAAAAAAAACAACAAGAAAAAACAAAAAAACACGAAATGAGATGATTCTAATGTCTGATTCTCAGTCAGGAGATGATGCAAAAAGTGACCTTTGGCTTGAATGATTTCATAAAGTCGTCAAAAATAGTAAAACTTTTTATAGTTATTAATATCATGAAAAGCGACTGGAGGAAAAATATATTTTCTTTTTGATGCAAACATTCTTTTTTTTACTATGTGAAGCAGCTCAAAGTTTAACTGGCGTGTGTTATTTTTTTATTATTATTTAAGGTTTATACGAAAATATAAATTCAAACTTTTAAAATGAAAATTTTATAGGTAGTAAGTAGTATAACTTGGAGACCTAAAGAACATAAAATGTTTAATTGAAATGTCCTGACTTGTCAAGGATTGGTTGGTTCACATTGAAATGGTGAATTTTAAACATAATTCCAACACTTGTGTTGTTGTCAAAACGTACATGAAGTATTTGCATGATAAATTTAAAAAGAATTGACCAAGAAACTTAGGGCTAGTCTTCAATCTCGGTCTCTCCAAGACAAGTCGAACTCCCAGGCATCCGAGATGAAGCCGAAACGAGAGTTTATATTTTTCAACGAGACTTTCGAAAATTGTGTTAAGCTTCTAAGCTTAAAATAAAATGTTTCCATCCAAATACTGGGAAACCTCTAGATTCAAATTGTTGTTCATTTCCATCTAAAAAAGATAAAATTGAAGAGCAGGCGTAGTCGATTTTCGTGAAGCAGATAGGTTTCATTTGACTCTAGCGCCACCTATCGAATAAATTGTTTCATTACTATTTGACTCAGTTGACAGTGATTTAAATGTCAAAAGACAAATTAAAAAAAAAAAATGTCAAAAGAAAATTGGAAAAAGAATTGTAGTCGACACAAATTTTCTTTTTTGTTTCAACAACATATTACATATGTATGTCAAAAAATTTGCCAACCAATAAATTTATAAATTTAAAAACGTCTTAATTGAAAATGCCAAAATAAAAATTGGTTGAAAATCAATTTGTTAAAAAAAAAGTTCGTCCTCAGAATAAAATTTTTGACAAAAAAAATGCCCAAAAAAATGTTCAATAAATTGATCAAAAAAAAGTATGTACAAAATATTTTGTCACGGCCTGATTATAAATCCCATCTCTGGCCTGGTGCTCCAGCAACTTACTTGGGCCTCTTGGACAGTATACAAAGACGAGCCTTCAAAATGATCGGAGACAGGAACATCATCGATACTTTTACTTCACTCGAACACTGGCGTAACGTTTCCTGTCTCTCACTCTTTTATCGTTACTTTTACGGTAAGTGCTCAAATGAAATAGCCAGTTGCATTCCTCCCCTTAAACGATTCAACCGTAATACTCGCGCTTCCAGGAATGCTCATCAATTTACTCTTGAATTCAACTTCGGTCGTACTGTCAAGTACAGGGATTCGTTCTTTAGCCGTACTACGCGAATGTGGAATACCCTTCCACGCTCTCTCTTCCCCTTTCATTGCGATGAAATGAAATTCAAGTCTATAATGTTCACCGACATCTCCTTTCAAATCCCTTCCTACTTACCTAAAGCTCGCACTGTGTCTCTGATATATAAAGGGTACATAACATCCCCTTTAGTGCGCGCTAGTTATATAAAAAAAAAAAGAATTCTACCATAGCCTTTGCACGGAAGCGAAATATTAATCACGTTTATCTCGAAATGTAAAATTTTGAATTACGACGGTATTGTGTGTTGCTTGCTATATGATGTAGCTATTTTAGGTCACTTTCCGTTGCGCCATCAGACATTGCGCTGGACTGTTGTGAATTTACAAACTTAAAACAAGAAGCCTAATTTTCTGTGTCTTCTTTATGTCTTCTAATGATTAAAGTTTCTAAAAATATATTATTTGGCCCTGTTCTTTTCGACGCAAAAGCAAAACTAAAATGTAACTTGTTTTAAAAAGAAACAAACTCTGCCAACTTCCAAAAGAGCACATAAAACTAAAATATATCGCTACACTTAATAAAACCGAAGAAGAACATAAAAAAGAAAACGAAAGAAAAGAAAGAAACTCTTCAAAACTCACATTATCCTCCACCTGACGAAAACTATTTGCAAAGCCTCAAAAACAGTAGTTGATCCAACAAGAGTGCATTACAAAAGTTAATTATAAAAGATAAAACTTTTCCACTTGGCGCCGTGAAAAACTGCAGTTATGCATGAAATAAATGTGAAAATGTAAGTCGTCTCTTGTTTTCGCAAAAAAAACCCTCTTATATACATTTTCCTCCAAAAGAAGAAAAGTCTCTCTATGATGTCAGTCATCATATACAGTTACACATTAATAAAAGCCAACCTCAGGCAAACAGATTTATTTTCCATATAATACCAATGGAAAACAGAAAAGCTAAAAACATAATAAGGACATACAATTTCCTTTAAAACACCGTTAGTCGTCTCCTTATTTTGATATTTTTTTTTCCATTTAAAATACAGTATCGTATTAAATTACTATACAGAGAGAAGGACTCAGTGCGGGGAGGGCATTCATGCTCAGCAACAATAAGGATCATAATTGTGTTTGCTTAAGATTTAAGCTACACCCACTAAAAGTCTAGGTACGTATATACTCGTATAGTTGGCGCGAAAAAGCGAAGGACGCTATGCTGCTGCTGAAGCAGCAAGAATCCTTGAAATCGGAAGTAGCTATCATCTCAGGAAACGGGTTGAATTTAACTTTGCGTGTCACAGAGTCTTTTATACCTTTAGTGTGCCGCTCCACTGATTGTAAGTAATATGTTATGTCAGGCCAGGTATTGTTGTCGTTTGTTTTCCTCGACATCGACATCAACGACAACGACAACGACGACGCCAAGCGACGTTAGAGTTATCAAACATCGACAACAAAAGAGTAAATCCCTTCCCCACCAAGTCAAAAAATTACTCATTTTACGAAAAGAGACTATCCATGGAAAATGTTTTATACCCTAGGTAAGAGGTACACAACGGGCCAATATAAATAGGTTTAAAAAAAAAATACAAAATTGGAGAAGTAAACTGAAAATCCTCTTCTACCTATATAGTATAGTTATGAAATTCATGACCATCATTACTTTGGACATTTTGAAGAAGGCTCTTAAGGGCCACGCCATTATGATGACGGCTATAATGACAGGAAGTCTTGTACAACTTGTCAATGAACTATTGCTTAGGGAACGGGTACTTAAAAGTTTGTGAGCATTTATTAGTTTTTAAGTACCTATGCAATTTGTTTGCTTTTTTTTTAAGTGTCAATGAGACAAACATTTTTGTAAAAATATTATTAAGAGCAGGAACTAACAGGAAATTATGGGAATTGTAGTTGGGAGGTGGGTGTTTTTAAATAGAAGGAGGTTGTTAAAACGTAATAGGAATAAACAAAAAATTTAAAGAGATATAAATACCTAGTATGTACTGAGAAGGTGTGAAATTTTTTTTAAGACTTTCGACCTTAAGTGCTAATTTTCACAATTTATTCATGGCTTTCATTTTCCTATCTAAGTGTCTGCAAGTCAAAAGAATTTTATCCGTTCCCCATAATTTACTGACTGACTTAATGTGGAACTTAATGTGGGCTTCAACCATTAAACGTCTGGCCACCAACTCGGTCCCTAACTATAGATATTTCCAATTTTTGGACGCCATATTGGTTTATGTTCTCTTCCAACTTTTTGCTCTACCAGAGTTACGGTTTTCCATTACTGTGCAGTGCAGTCCCTTGAAGGGTTTTTTAAGGTGCGAACAAGCTAGTTCAATGAACTAGTTCAAATCAGTGAACTCAGAATATCTCGATCACTGGTTCATTTAGTTTAATTTTTATATGATACCATTTCCTGAAATCTACATGATTGATCTAAACGAAATATTTTTCTTTCGAAACTTTCGGCATTCAATCATGACATGACAGAAGATTTTGCTGCCTTTTTCCCTAAAATTAAACATGTTCTGTCTTTGTAAATAAAATAAGAACATTGATTGCGCTAAAAAAAAAACTTGTTGAATTAATTTTTGTTGAAACCAATTTTAATAGCAAAATCAAAATACAATTTGATGGAACTTGAACTTCTTTACAAATGACAAAACTTTTTGGTGTTCTACTATGAGCTTGTGATTTTGAATAGAAAAATATTTTTTTATTGAAAATTTTGGTATTTAGCATCCTAATTGTTAAAATTTTAACGTGTTGAGTTGAACTAAAGTGATCCAACTAGTTTAGTAGCGTGATTTCAGCTGAATTGATCGATCACTCAAATTCCTTGGGATTTATTCAAGACTGCTAGACCGGAGCGTTGGGGTCCTCCATTCGTTACAAGATTTGAAACATTTGACTACTTGTCGGAGTCTCTGTACAGTCTCCGTTTTTCATCTATGCAGACGGAACCAATATAAAAACAGACGATTTCTCAAATTTGCATTTTTGCACCTTTTTTGAATTATTCGAAAGTAAAGTTTGCTAAACATTTTATCATGAAGTCAGCAATGCGGTTTTCCACAAAAAAAGGCTGTGCTCTCAAGTCCCGTCAAAATTACCCATTCTAGAGACAATGGGGCAGAGTCAGCCATTTTTGTTTTTTTTTCACAGTTGTTAATTTTGGAATCTGCACAAGATGATACCTTAGATATGTGCACTGTGATAATAGGTCACCTGGCCCTGGTTCTCTACGTACTGGTTGTCCAAGCGCCACCAAAATAAATCAAGTGTGACACTAGTATTATAAATGAAGTACATTCGAACAAAATAAGCGTTTGACAGCTCATTGTTGTTTTATCTTCTTGTCTCATAGAGACATTTTAAATGTATGAGTCTGATTCACAATAGAATTTTTGTTTTGCTCAATGTGTTCACCTTTACTTGCGGAGCAACGGTGCTCAGTCCAAAATGTGAGTTAACAATAAGAAAAGGACACGGGCACCTAAGGTGCCTTTCTATCAACTAGTAAGCTTAAGGTCATGAAATGTGATCCCGTTAAAGATCAGGAACGGAATGCGATCCCCAATTCCACAGTTACAAACTTTCTTGACATTCCAAGGGATGGCATGATCAAAACATACAACTTCGAAAAGCACTTCCGTACGGAGTTAAGCTGCAAAAGAAACTGGATAAGTGAAACGGAAAATTACAGTCTCGAAGCAAACACCATCAAGTGGTATACTGATGGATCGAGAACTTCTGAAGGGACTGGGGCAGGGATTTTTGGGCCTAGAACCAAAATTTCCATACCGATGGGACAGTCCACCAGCATATTCCAGGCAGAAGTAAATGCCATCGGAAAATGCGCAGAACGTAACATCGATAGAAAATACAAAAACCAAAACATTGCCATCATGTCAGATAGTCAAGCCTATATAAAAGCTTTGAACTCATACACCATCACGTCCGAACTAGTATGGGAATGTGTAAATAAGCTAAATGAACTGGGCAAGGAAAACAAAGTCACACTTCATTGGGTATCGGGTTACGTCGGTGTCCAGGGCAATGAAGAGGCTGACTCCCTAGCTAAAATAAGAGCAACGGGCTCCCTAACGGGACCAGAGCCTTATTGTGGTATAGGGGAAAATATAATCAATAATGATATCAAATTATTTGAGGAGGCAACAAGATCAAAAATTTGGAATGAACTCCCTAAACTGAGACAGGCCAAACTCCTGCTCGGGAACTACAACCGAGAGCGTATTACAACCAATCCTGTATTAGCCTAAGCAGGAACAGTCTCAGGATAATAACGGGCCTCCTCTCAGGCCACTGTAAACTGAGAAGACATCTCAGCATCCTTGGCCTAGTGAGCAGTGCTTTTTGCAGATTCTGCAACGCTCATGAGGAGACACCGGACCACATAATAGGTAAATGCGATGCACTAGTGCATCAAAGGCAAAAATATCTGGGCGGGCACCATATAGAAGAGAGCAAAATACATTCTCTGAAAATACCCCGAATTCTTAAATTTCTAAAAGGTACGAATCTTGGGGTTGAACTGTAGATGAGAAACCTCATCCGGTTCAAAAGGGGGGCACAATAGATCTAAAGGTCGCAGTGCAAATATACCCACATAATTCATAAAGATCAGGATCTCGTGTTGTTGTTGCATTGTAAAATACTTATATAATTTTTTTTGTCACCAAATGTATCGGTGAGGTGAGCTCTGTTACAATCCTGATAGAGCACCATGCCCCATCGCCATTCTGCACAAGCGAAACAGTTTGCCAGGGATTCCAAAATGGTGGAATACAAAAAATATCAAAATTAAATGTAGTTACTGTACGCGTATAATAATTCTTGAAAATTGGAAAACATTTTGTTTCATTTATTTCAAATGGAAGCCATTTTCGAAATATGGACCACCTAATATGTTGGTGTGTACTGAATGTGCTTCTGTATATTCTAAATTAAATTGTTTCCCTGTCAAAAAGGTATCTCTTACTCTATATTAAGGATACAAAATAAAGACAACAATTGGCGTTTTTGCTAACTAGAACATGAACATCTCTAGTTTGTTTATACCTAAGGGCGATGACGTATACATTATGTACGTATGATCTAAATCCAAGCTAAACAGAGAGGTGTCCTTACTACAAATACTCTTTATGTATATGCGAGTATTATATGTGTCAAAGCTACTTTTTCCTCATTAAGATGTAACCAACAACATTTAAGCTTTGCATGAAACACCTTAATCCTTTTTGGACACAACAACGTGCTCAACGTTACAAAACCGTTATCTACGTATATTGCACAGTAAACCACTTCTTAGCTATTTAGGTATATGCATGTGTTTGTGTATGAATATGTGAAGAAAGTTTTGGAGAAACACGTTTTATGTTTTATTTGTATGTAGGTATGGAGGGTTATTGTTTAAATGTAAATTACATCACCGAAATTGGTGAGCTTGGGTAAAAAGACAATCAAAACAGTCTGTGATCTAGCTTTATCTATTTTAGAAGAGTTGGATGTAAATGGGTGTCCATGACAATTGTTAATAAACAAATTGTGCTTTCAGAAGCTGCCTTGTTTCGACTGCAAAAAAAAATTGAATAGTGGAATCGATTTGAATCCCGAAAGACAAGATCCAGAAACTACACACTCAAGAAAACTTATACTTATGTGAGACTTTCGCAAGTCTCGTTTCTGTCTAGCCGAAAGCGAAAAATGTCAGTATCGGATTAGTGTCGTCTTGGTCTCAGTCTCAATCTCAGTCTCAGTCTCAGTTTTAGTCTCAATCTCAGTCTAAGTCTCAGTCTCAGTCTCAATCTCAATCTTAGTCTCAGTCTCAGTCTCAGTCTCAGTCTCAGTCTCAGTCTCAGTTTTAGTCTCAGTCTCAGTCTCAGTCTCAGTCTCAGTCTCAGTCTCAGTCTCAGTCTCAGTCTAAGTCTCAGTCTCAGTCTCAGTCTTACTCTCAGTCTCAGTCGCAGTCTCAGTCTTACTCTCAGTCTAACTCTCACTTACTCTCAGTCTCAGTCTCAATCTCAGTCTCAGTCTCAGTCTCGTCTTGGTCTTGTCTCGTCTCGGTCTCGTTTCTTCTTATTCTTGCAATGTATAAATCTTCATATCAGATTATGAAACACCCTGTAGGTAGCCTGTACACGATTTCCCTTAAAACTATTCTCAAAAATAGACAGGCAACATCCCCTATATAGCCTACACCAAAGCTCAACCACACATTAGAAAAAGCAAAAACACATCTTCAAAGTGTCCTCATGCATAGAATTAAATTTTGAAAAGGTGCACAACATGCAAACGAGTCCTCCAGCATCTTCCTAAAATTCGCATAAAGTGTAGAAACACCAGTACCAGCAGCAACGCCAAACGTGTGGTCCTTTTTTGTCTGGCATAGCATAAATAATGTATGACCAGGAAGCACCACACATACCCATACTCCACACACAAAAATAATAGACACAGAATTTGAAACAGGACGCACATAAATGCAAGACTGTAGCTCCGAAGTCACATCCCTGTGAAAGTATCGGACACATAGAACTTCCTTCTTTCCTGGCGGCAGCGGAATACACCGGTAAATATATATACGAGTGTATGGAGATGGAGATGGCAATGCATGGTGCTTGAAAATCGGTGAGGCGGTGATTCGTGGAGCAATTACAAACTGTTCAAAAAGTATGTTTGACTTGCTTTCTTTTGCTGCTCTGAATGTTTCGCTTTTGTGTTCATGTCTTTTGGAAATATTCACATGCTGGTTATGGGCATGACACATAGAGGCTGGAAGCTGTTGTTGTTCCTTTTCTACGTAACGACGACGTGTGCTCGTCCTGTCTTAATAGCAATGCTCCAGATTCGATTTGATATTTGAGTACACCTGCAGTTTTGAGTATATATGATTTTTTTTTTTTTGTTTTTGTTTTAAATACTCGTACAGTTTGGGAGGTTGAATTTTGGTATAGTGAAATTGCAATATTTTCCAAAGTATGAAGCAAAATGAGGGCGTGCGAGGAAGACATCAAAGAAAAATAAGAAGACGAAAAAAAAAATAAAAAACTCAAAAATGATGAAAATTGCAGTGCTGTGTTGTCTTCCTTCTGGATGGCACTGGCACACTTTATCGCACAGGATCTGCTGGGTGAGATGATAATTTTCAATAGATAGAGAGAGAAAATGAGTGTCTGTGAATTTGTGAAACACCGAACACAGATGTTTAATCAGACATCAGAGACAATTCTGAAATTAATCAAGAACAAGATGAAAATTTTCGTCGCAAGAGAAAACTAGAAAATTTCAACTGTGTTCTTTAGCATAATGGTTGTAGATATACTCGTACATATGCAATCTAGGAGCAACCAAGTCGAGTGACAACGACGACGATGACGACGAGAAGAAGAGTGACAAAGGTATGTTTTGGTTGGGTGAATAATGAAACCAAAATGTACTTTTATACTGCAAATGCTTATCAATTTTCCTGTATTCTACTTCTTTGCCAATATAAAGTTTACTTTGTTCTTTTTTTTTTCTATTTCTTTATGAGAAAAGAAAAATACTGTCAAAGTTCAAACGCTCTTTGAATTTTTAGGTAACGGTGGATTTTATTAAATTTTTTGTTTGACACATATTCTTATTAATGTGTTGTTATTGTAACAATAAGCAGATGATTAAGTTACGCTTTTAAATTTTAGTTTTTCCAAATTCGACAAAAAGGTATAAACACGCTTTAAAAATTGACGAAAAAACTCTATGATTGATATTTATTGACCTATTAAAAAAGTATTTAGTGAACTCTGGATAGCAAATATGTATATATGTAGGTATTATTTTTTTTTGATATATTCTATATGAGGTAGGTTAGGTGTTGTGTACAAAATTCTGACGAAATCCCAAAACATAGAAACTAAAAAATTCAAAATTCAACGAACACAGAATATCGACATCCTGAAATCTCGCAAGTCCAAAATCGAGAAAATTCTAAAGAGAAAACTAATCCAGAAAATGGACTTTGAAGACCGTTTTAGACTATTTTTGATTTTCAACTCCAACGATTTTCAAATTTTGTTCCCCGTTTTTGCTTCAGTTTATCAAAAACCTTGCAGTTCCAAAGCAGTTTGATGAAATTTAACCAAAGAGGTAACCAAAAAAAAAACGTTTCCCGATGTCGTTCTTTTATGAACATTTTAGATTTTTACAATACGTGTTGAATTGACTTCACAATTCTTGCAACCATTAACCGATGTCAGTTGTTTTTTTTTAATATTTTGGGTTAAGTATGGCTCTCAATCCAAGAAGCTAATTTGTCAAAATTGGCTTGAAACTGTGAAAGTAACTATTTTTTGGTCAGAGATGTTCTGGAACATTTCCAGTCGAATATAATTTATTCCATAATAAATTCAAATTAACTATTTATTATTAATTTTTTTTTTTTTGAAATCTGAACTCAGAATTCTTATGTCACCTTCGGTTTTTGAAATATTTTTATTATTATTGAAAAATGCTCGAAAAATACTCTGAAAAAATATTATAAGAAATCATGGCTTCCACGGTTTTTGAACGATTTTGATATGTATATATGGTAACATCAAAATTAAATTCCAATTTTTTTTCTAAATTCAAACTTCTTAAAATTCAACGGTCATTTAAGATGACAAAAAAAATAATAATGAAAAACAATGTTATTTTTAGGTCACGTTTAAGAAGCCTACACTCAATTTGAAAAATATATTTTCAAAATTTGAAAAATATACTTTAAAAAAAAATTTTAATTGTTTGTAAAGCTGCTGGTAAAAAATTGTAAAATTTTTTGACCATGATCATTGTATATGGAACCTATAGTAATATCATCAAGATGGTTTTTGTGTTGTGTGCTGTGGTCGTTTGAGGGCGCACTTGTAACTATATACACAGAAACAGCAACCAAAAAATTAGTAAGTGATGTGATCGCTAGGTGGCTATGCAAATTTATATACAATGACTATGATTACAAAATTTGAGTTTCACTGACTTTGTTCAAAACAGATTTCTTAAAAAAAATTGTCAAAAAAAAAACAGGAGAAAAAAATTTTTCGGAAACCAAGAAAAGAAATATATTAGAACCGTTAAAAACAAATTTATATGAAAAAAATTAAAATTGAAAAAGAAAATTTCTGTCAAAAAAAAAATTGTCGAAATTTGAATTTTGTTTCAACAGCTTCAGTGTCAGTCTTGTTTTAACTCCTCGTGGTTATCCCTGAGCGAAAGGTCTAGCTTTGTAGAATAGGTTACGGAGGTTAGCCGTAACTGAAATCTTCACCGCCACCGAAACCAGTTCTCTTACTCTGTTTTCTTAAGCTCGCAAATGCAAAGATGGAAGTCGTTTTTCAAGCTTTGGCTCCTTTGATTTTAATAAAAAAAATCTTCACCATCTTGAAATAT
Organism: Syrphus vitripennis; assembly: GCA_958431115.1. Taxonomy (NCBI): domain Eukaryota; kingdom Metazoa; phylum Arthropoda; class Insecta; order Diptera; family Syrphidae; genus Syrphus; species Syrphus vitripennis. The sequence continues at coordinate 18,461,108 of OY288108.1, read as the reverse complement.
TCGAAAATGTTCAATTAAAGTTACATATCATGTCAATCAGCAACTACATTTCGTTCAAACTAAATTACTCCACAAAAAAAAAAGAAAAAAAATTACAAATGTACAACAAATGTCGGTTGCAATCACTTTCATTGAGAAGAAAAAGCAATTATATTAAATCAAATTAAAATTTAATAGACCACAAATCCATCGCAATACATCCTTACACTTTCATCAATTTGATTCGACTTTATTAAGCTCCTGCGGGGATTTAAATTCATTCCTTCCAACCTACCTTACCTATACCTGTATCAGAAGTCTCACTCCTTCCTTAATTGGCAACTTTAAGTTTAAACTTAGTTTTCTATTTTATTCTGCAATCAATTAAAAGAAAGCTTTCTTTAAAGACACCTGACGAATGAAATGATTGAAATTGAATATAAATAGAAGCAAAATAATAATGTAACACAGAAATTCTAAAACTAGAAGTCTTGTTAAGAAATTCCAATTCCAGATAAAAGGTACATTCTAACTTACCAACTTAAACTACTTCATAGAAATAAATGAACAAACAATTACACGTTGAGAATTTTCAATTCTTTAATTTAAAGCATATTCGATATATGTATGTAAATTGTTGGAATTATTATTTTCTTAAAAGATTTTGTTGGAGAAAAGTTTAGAAGTAAAATTTTGGATTCTAAAGAAAGCCACACCACAAAACTATGACCGACATCAGTAAAGAATTTCCTGAGAATATTTTTCTAAGTGTATATTTTTCGAAGATGTCGACCTGCATTCGAAACTTATTCTCCAGTTTGAAGTCAATTAAACTGAAATTTGTACTACATGCTTTGAGATTGAGAATGTATCATGCTGGGAGGAACATATCCCGTAACTGAAAAGCACTGTTAGGTGAATTTAAAATGGCGTATCTTGTAGAATAATAAATCAACCTGAATTAAATTGTACTCGTATATTATGATATGAACATAGAAAATCTTGATAACTTTGGTTTTATTTTTAAGAACTTTTTTTTGCAATAACTTTGTGCCAACTAAATTAAAGTTATTAATAACACAATGCTTACTTCTTAGGGCCACGGACTTATTTTGTTCATTAGTTTCATCTTTACGGGGCACAGGGCCTCTAACACATTTTTTTATATAACTAGGGCGTACTAAAAGGGATTTTATGTACCCTTTATATGTCAGAGACACAGTGCGAGCTTTAGGTAAGTGGGAGGGGATTTGAAAAAAGATGTCGGTGAACATTATTAGTCTTGCATTTCAGTTCATCACAGTGAGAGGGAAAGAGAGAGCGTGGAAGGGTATTCCACATTCGTGTAGTACAGCTAAAAAACAAATCCCTGTACTTGACAGTACGGCCGAAATTGGGTTCAAGAGTAAACTGACGAGCATTCCTGGAAGCCCGAGTATTACGGTAGAATCGTTTAAGGGGAGGAATGCAACTGGCTATTTCGTTAGAGCACTTACCGTAAAAGTAACGATAAAAGAGTGAGAGGCAGGAAACGTTAGGCCGGTGTTTAAGTGACGTAAAAGTATCGATGATATTCCTGTCTCCGATCATTTTGAAGGCTCGTCTTTGTATACTGTTCAAGAGGTTCAAGTAAGTTGCTGGAGCACCAGCCCAGAGATAGGAGTTATACTCAAGCTTTGGACGTATATAACTTTTATAGATAATAGCCTGATAAGAAGGGGAAAAGAATTTCTTGCATTTTCAAAGGAAACCTAAACAAATTGCGGTGTTTTTGGCGACGTTGAGTTGAGCAGGGATGTGAATCTGGAAACGAATATGAAAAGCTAAGGGTGCTATATCGTCAGCGAAACAATTTAGTGGATTAGTAGTTGCAGAGAGGAGATCATTAATGAAAATGAGAAAGAGGGTCGGAGACAAAACGGAACCCTGTGGCACACCAGCATTTTATGTTGTGGGTTTCAGACTAGAATCCGTCTAGTACTACTTGTATAGAGCAATTCGAAAGAAAGTTACTAATCCAACGAAGAAGGGTTTCATCGATACCAAAAGCACGCATTTTCGATAAAAGAGCAGGATAACACATAACTTTGGTGTTTTTTTTTCAGAGGTATCTATATAATTTAAAATTGAATGAAACAAAGACGAATTTTTAAAATTGACACGGAATTGACTTTATCGGAAAGATATTCTTTTGGCGTTATAATTTAAATAAGATTCCGTCATATGACCACCACTATTGACTTGGATGTACATAATTTAATCAATAACGCAATAACGCGGTGAATGTTGTGCTCCACGAAATCGATCGTTTCAGGTTTATTGGCGTAGACAAGTGACTTCAAAAATATACACACAGAAATCAGTCTAGCAGTCGCTAGAAGTACGAACCAATGATACCACTTGAGGATTATGTTTTCTCAAAAAACGGCAGTTTTGTTTATTGAGGTAGCCATACAACCAAAAGTAAACTTCATCGCTTAAAATAATTCTGTTATGAAAATCGGGATGGGATAAATTTCCACAGTTTGGAAAATAAACAAAAATCACTTAACAGCTGTTAAAATAGTGTTGCCAACCTAAAGTTTTATTACTCTGTAAAAAACAACCAATATATATATCTTTATCCTCCACCGTCATTAAGGTATAGTTGACCCTTTAAAAATTCACGAATGTTCTTTAAAAAAAAGAAAAACAATTCCTTACGTGTTTCTCATAGATTTTCAATTTTTTTGCTTAAAAAAGCTCATTTCCTCCATCATTATAACCGTTAAAGTCATTTCAGAGTAAAATTGATGAAGAAAACCAAAATGTGTTATTTACAGGATATAATCATCCTTTTCTTTTATAAAAGAGAGATAGTTAAATTTTAACATCAGACCAGCAGCAGCATCAACTCCCAAAATCACAGTGGATTAGCTTAAGGGTTTCTTACATTTTCGTCCTTTAGTATATAAATGTATATACAAAAAAAAGAATTGATTTTTATGCTTTTGATGCCTCTTGCCCATAATAATAATTTGAATATAACACGCAAGGGCAGTTCTGCAAAAGAAAATCTCAAACTAAAACCCTTTGGGTTTTCATTTCAAAGAAGTAAGAAAAAGAGTCCCTTTAAGATGTTTTTAAGAAGGTTTATTTACAGCTGAATAATTAACACTTTTTTGGGAAGGGTTTCTCTTTTATTTTTGTTTCTTTTGTGTCCGGATATTGTTGGGTTGTATATAGACTTTGTTAGTTTAACTAAATATTGTGTGCAGTAGAAGTTACACAGAGGAAAATCATTAACTAAACATTATTGAATTAGCTATAGGAAAACATCTGACAAGAATCTCAAGTATACCTTAACTGGGCTTTGTTCAGCTTTTTGGAAAGTCTTTGAAGAGTTTTAAAAGTCTTGGCTATTTCATAGATTTGAAGATGTTTTTTTTTTAACATCGGTGTTATTTTTATCATTTGGCTAATTTTATAATGAAAAAAAACATAAAACGCTAAAATAATCCTGTGGAAATTTTACGTGTGAAATCAGTTCAGGGAACTATTATTCACTGGTACTAAAATCCACCCAATTATTTGTTCCCAAAAAATATGAAATAAATTCTGTTTAGTTCCCATGCATGATGGGAGCGACATCCACTCTTTAACAGGAACCAAGTTTACCATTCAGAAATATGAAGTTGGAACAAATTTCCATGACAAGAACCGAATTCGGAGTTTCTATAGTTCGCAACGTGTTGTGTCAGATCTTTACCCTTAGACAGGCTATGGAAAAATGTCTTTAATTTAACATTGCAACATACCATCTGTTTATAGACTTTAAGGTCGCATAAATGTAGCACACAAGCAGGCGGCACAAAATCTGGGGCTGCACATTAGTGAAGGTAAAACAAAGTACAATCAAGGTAACGGAGCTCGAATTTGGAGTGGTGCAATCCTTTAAATATCTTGGGTCAATGGTGGAAGCCGAAAACAATAAAGAGGAAGAAATACGCGGGCGGCTGCTCACTTCCAACAGAGCCTACTATAGTCTATCGAAGCTTTTGTAATGCAGAAATCTCACCATAATTTCAAAACTGCTGTTGTACATTAACATGATCCCGCCAATACTCACGTATGGATCCGAGGCTTGGGTGCTTAGCAAAAGACACTCCGACCTCTTAGCCGCGTTCGAGAAGAAAGTCTTAAGAAGAATTGTTGGCCCCATATGTGAGGAAGGACGATTCCAGAGACGGTACAATCATTAATTGTGCGCAATCTACCTTGAAGCAAACATAGTGACAAAAATTAAGACCGGTGGACCCCGCCGGTAAGCAGGGCACCTAGCTCGCATGAGTGAAGAGGAACCTGCTCGGGAAGTCTTTTGTGGTACAAAGCTTGCGCTGGAGAGATGGCGTAGACCAGGACGCCCGAAGCCTTGGGGTGCGCAACTGAATGGCGTCGGCTCGAGACCGGGATAAGTGAAGAGACTTGTTTAAGGAGGCCAGGGCCGGTACCCGGTTGTCGAGCCAATAATGATGATGTTGCTTATGTGTTTCTACGTCCATCGTCAGCGAATGTTTCGGCTGATTGATTCAAGTTTTTAGAGGACTTTTAATCCATCCACATCATAGTTATTTTTAAATGGAATTGGACAGCTTATACCTTACCTTTTTAAAAATCACCTTAAGCTCTAAGACTAGCTTTTAAGTGTTATAAAGTTAAGTTCACACAAGAATTCAAGTCGACCCATGATCAACATTTTTCAACAAGACGGTGGCGCTAGGTGCCACACAAGCAACGAAACCATCGATCTTTTACGGGAAAAGTTTCCGGACCGTTATTTCTCTCGAAGAGGTGATCACAATTGGCAACCTAGATCTTGTGACCTAGCACCTTGTGACTTCTTCCTTTGGAAAGATAAGTTCTTCACCAAGAGCCCAGCGCAGCGTTGGCATCGATTCAAGACCTCAAAGATGGAATTCATGAAGCTATTGAGGGCATACAGTAGCCACTTTGCGATTTGGTGATGGAAAATTTCATGAAAAGGATATTGTTGTGTAAGCTTAGCCGTGGCGCCCATTTGGCGGACGTGTTTTCCATTATTAATGACATACTCCCAGTTTAGGTGAAATTTTTAGATCACAACATGTTCTCCAAAAAAGATTCAAACATTTCTTTTGTTTTTATTACGACCAACCATGGCTTGTAAGAGTTCTAGTTTTTTTTTTCTCGAGAACTAAACCTTTGGGTTCAGAGGATACCCTTATTTCTTCTTCTCCCACATGTACCAAGTCCATTGTTTTATATCTTAAACACCCTCTTCATTAAAATCGTTCATTGACTACAATAAAACAAAGGAGAAAAAAATTAAATAGTTCAACTCTTGGTTTTGCCGTTGATTAACCTAAACTACCATATTCACTTTGCATGCTGTCTCAAGGCCCATGCAAATTCAGTATAGTCAAGGTATGTAAAAAAAATGTCAATGAAATCTGTTTCTAAAAAAAAACCCTTGCTCTTCCCCTTTTTATAGGTACATATACCAACCACATTATTCTTGAAATGACTTTTTGTAATTAAGGGGTGATAATCACATTTGCGGTTAGTAGGTTAGGTAGCTGCTACCTTACATACGAGCACATGTTCTACAAACACTCTTGCCCGCATTATAACAACTATGTCACCCCAACAAGTGGGTAGTTAGCAAGTAATTATCAATGTCATTACCCACTCGCTTGCTAAGGATATTTCAGGACACGTAAAAATAGAAAGAAAAAGAGAAAACAAAAAAAAAAAAACTTTTGCCATTGAGGTGAAAACATTCACCTGTGCATGAAAAATATTTCTGAGTTTTTGAAAAGACTCGGTCGGGCAGAAAAAAAAAACTAATAATTTTTTTGTTTTCTTTTATAAAAAAGGGTGACAACTCAAAACGGATTTTTTCCCACGCATTAATTTTTTTTTTTTTTTTAATTCGAAACACTATGGTCAAAGTAACATAAGCTCTTCCTATATGAGCTTAGTTAATACCATCGCTCACCTCACAAAAAAAACCTTTGCTCTGTACAGAAAATACAAACAAAAGGGGAGCTAGAACAAAAAAAAAAAAGAGTTGGAAAACATGCCAGCCCCCATTACTCAAAACTTGTAAATGTCATTGTGAAAAATTGTTTCCTTTCGGTTAGTTAGCACAAGGAAGGTTGATACTCTTGTATGAGTAGTGTGTCCTTTGTTTTTTTTTTTTGTTTTAATTCTCTTAGGGCTTATACAATGTATATAGGGCTAATATTCCGTGTCGGAGGACTTAACTGAAACAGTTGAATAAACGTCGAGTGTCCTATGAAACTTAAATACCTGTAACACGGTTATCCGCCTCAACACTGCACTGGACAGTGGACACTGTGGACACTGTGTGTTTGGATACACTCCACTAAGCAACTTTCAAAAGGACATTCAGAGGACAACGACGGCTCATGTAGATAGTGGTGGAGGAACATAATACCCACATACCATAGATTAGTGGGTCGTATATTATTCCGTTTTCAACGTCATAGGGCATAATCACACTAGCCGACGACGACCGACGACAATTCTTCCTACATTCGAATGATTCTTTTGTAGCATAGTTTGTCATAGAACTAAAAAAAAAAATGGTGAGATGGCGTTTAAACTGTTTTTTAATTTTTTTTTTCTGTCACATGAGGTGGCAGCAGTGTTTCATGAAGGAATATGAGGTTTTGTTTTCTGAAAGTGACGGCCCCAGCTCCACAGGAGATAGGTGGGAACTTTGTTATCCTTTAGATTAATAAATAAAAATAAATGACTAGCGCAAATGCTCTTGTGGGTAGGTATAGTTTAGGGGTTATTCCATCAACCAATATTTGTGGTAGAATTGTGAGGTTAGTTTTGAAGGAAATTTAAATCATAGTATTTTTGATAAATAATAACCCAACCCAGTCAAAAATATCTATTGCAAACTTCTTCTGCACTTTAGAAGCTTCTTATAGAGCATAATAGAAATTACTATAGAATACTCGTAATATAAAAATTGCCATATTTTTTTCGATTTGAATTAACTCTATTGTTTGTATTGGTATATTGTATAAAGGAATGTATACTTATGTGAAGGAACTCTTACAGGAGGGATATGCGAGAATGTCCTTCGATGGGAAAAAGAAATTCCCAAACTCATGGATGAGAAGTCACATAAAAGCCTTTCAATATAATTTATCGTCCTCTACAATACAGCACTATGGTGGTCCCCTTCGCATCACACTGCCCGCCGCCGCAGTGGACTTTTTTTTTTTTTAATTTTTTGCTTGGCTATTTTGTTAGGTTTGCTATATAGTGTAGTTCCATGGGGTTAGTCGATTTTGACTCTCCATCATAATAGCCGGCGCTCGGTGTCCCTATAGAAATAGGACTTCAAGTGCTTCCATAAAAAGTTCTTGCTTTTCGGGGTCTTTGTCAGCCAATATGCTTTGCTTTTCACAGTTGCTAGGTCTTATCAAATCCACTCCCCCCGTGTACCGGTCGATTTATTTGAGGCATTTTTCCCCTTGGTTCTGTTATATGTTATCGTTTTCGTATATATGAAGATTTTACCCTATTTTTCTTCAATTTATTAAATAAATGCCAAAAACAATAGACCTAGCAATTTATGAGGAAACTAATTAAATTGATATTTTTTTTGAAATGCGGGTATTTAGAGGAATGATATTGTTTTGAAGGTTGAACTATAATTTTGTATCTGTACCTGATGTTTATTTTTTAAATAATTTTTTTTTTTCAAACAAAATTTTTTTTTGTCATATATTTTTTTTTTGAAAAGAACGAACTTCTTTTTGACAAATATTTTTTTTTTTTGACAGTTTATTTTTTCACGGTTCGCGGTTCAAAAAATTTTGTTTTTTGAATTACACATAATTGAATACATATACAAAATTTTATCAAAATATGTATTAGGAGCCGTTTTTGAGAAATTATAGATTTCTGAAAACGGGTTTTCCATAAAATTTGTATAGGAAGACGCGTTAATTATTTTTTATTATAATAGGCCGTATTAATGCATACCCATTTAAAATTTTTTATCAAAATTTGCAGTCCCGTTTTTGAGTAAGCTTTTAAAACAGCTTTTTTAAATTTGTATGGGAGGTAAGTAGAAGGGGGAAAGTTGAACCGATTTTTATGTAAAGTCTCATAGTTTCCAAACTATTCATAGTAAAAATATGAACCTGGTATTAAAGGACAGTAAAGTCTTCTGGTCTAGTTGCAGCAGATAAATGAGGCCGTGAGAGCAATAGTGGCGTAACCGATAAAATTCACTTTAGAGCTACGAGAGATTTAAGAAACAGGGTTTCTTTAAACATTTTTTGTATTTTCCCTTTGACATTTTTGAATAATCTTAAAACGTGGAAGAGTTTGAAAGTAGACATACTTTGTAGACATACTTTTTAAATTCAACATTATTTTGGAAAAAAAAGTGGTTTACGCCACTATTGCATTCATGGTTTTCTGTAAAAATAACGAAAAAAGAAAGGTTACGTCAAATTTATTATATTATTTTTCTTTCATAGTTCATATTTTAACAATAGAAAATTACATACATTTTTACTTATTTTTTTAATTATTTTACTCCTCGTCTAATAAAACTTCAAATATTTCAATTGGAACACCTGTTGACGTTTTTAAATTAAAAAATTGAAAATGTCTTATTGTTTTCGAAATGTAACCACTGAATTTTAAGCCATTCAACCTTGGAATTGGAAATGGACATTTTTCTGTTTGTGATATTTTCTTCCAGAGATTTTGTGGAAAAAATCAAATAAAGTCATTTTCACAATTCCAAATGGGTTTCCCTTTCTGGCCGAGGAATTGACGCTAACCCAATCATCTGGGACGGAGATATCTTTATAAATTTTTTTATTCTTCTCTATTAAATCAAAATCTTTGTCACATGGCAAATAGGAATGGCAACTAACTTAAAATGTATGGTCCATTTCTTTAACTAAAAAATTGGAATGGGATACTATAAATTGGCACAACAGTGAAAGTTTTATATTTCTATTTTGGCCCCCACATTGGACAGAATAAATAATAATTTTTTAAACCATCCTATGTACGTTCTTTAAATATTGCATAAGACAAGATCCAATTTCTTGACGTGGTAGACTCATCCAAAACTTACATGTGAACTTTTTCACTGCCCATATTATGTATACCAAGCAAATGGTCACAATCTATACCGAAGCAAGCAGTTTCTAAGAGAAGTATGAAGGTTAGGCCACTATTGCACTCAAACTATGATCAAATTATAAAATGCAATAACACCTTTTTGAGTGCCATCTGGTTTTGAGTGTAGATAGCTGCATAAAACTATTTTTGTATTAAAATAGATATATTAAGGGACCCATTTTCATGAAACACTCATTTTTGAAAAAAAGTGGGTTACGCCACTATTGCACTGACGGCCTCAAATAATGTTCGAATGGGTCCAACTAGCCCTGCCCTACCCTATCGTTATTTTAGAAAATAAAATGAATTTTTAATAAAAATATTAAATATGGCTTAGAAATATTCAATTTTCAAAAAACTATTCAATTGTTTTTCAAAACTGAAAAAATAAAATTTTAACTTTTTTTGAAAATTTTTTTTATAAATTTGAGAAGCTTTTGCATGAAAATTTTAAATTCAATAGGTGACCGTTTGAGAAAATCGAATAATTCCATGAGAGGTTATTGTACCTTGCTTATTTTGAAAATGTGTTTTTCTTAAAGCGAACCAATGTTTTATTAAGGCAGAAAAATATTATTTGTATGGCAGGTACCGTTATTTCTGAACTTAAAAAAATCAAAAAAATTATGGAAATACTGCTCAAAAACCATTATACACAAGTTTTAAAGATGTAGCTCAATGAACAGACAGACGGACAGAATAGTGAGATTCTTTTTTCGACAAGTTTCACCAGAATCTTGAGTTCGATATTTTTCACGAATTCAAAACCTGTAGGTACTATCTATAATAATCGTAAGAAAAAATGTGAATATGTGTCAACTCTTATTTTTATTACATTTTATTTAATTTTTTTCGGATGCGCCAAAGGTGCACTATGTGGAATTTTTGCATAATAAGGAAAAGTAAAAAAAAAGCCACAATGGAGGTTAGGTTCTTATGTTTTATTAAAGGCAAACTCCAAATTTATTCGTTTTTGAAAATTGGCTTATTGATCAAAAAATTGCTCAAAATAACATATACCAAAATATCTAGGAAAGAAAAATAAAATCATCTAACACATTTTTGGTTTATCTCCGTTAAATTTATAGAATTTAATTTGGTCACATATTCCTTACTCTCTTATCTAGGAGTTCTCGGGATCTTTACTTAGCTCCACAATTATTTCTTTCGACTTGTTTTAAAAACTCCTCTCTCTCTAGATCCAAAGCATATTCTTCCTTTAATGTCAACCAGATGTCTTAACAACCATAAGCTTGTGTCAAAAACATTCCAGTTAATTTTTTTTTTCTTCCTACCATCCTGGCTTATATATGTTATGCGATGGTCATTGCATACAAACATTATGTTGGTTGTCCTTTAATATTGGCAAAAGTGAGAAGAGGAAAAAGTTTTGCAGTCACAAGAAAGCATAAAGGAAACCATACTAAGTTTTTTGTCATGTTGGCTGGCGGCATTATAAGTTGTTTGTTAAGGATTCCAAGCGATGTTGCTTAAATGCAACCGGAACTAGTTTTTTTTTTTGTTATTATAGAGTTGAGTTATGGTTGGTGGAAGAAATTTCTTCGTATGTGAAGATGAACAAAAAAAAAAGTTCAACTATGTTTTATGAAGGGATTGAAATGCACCAGAGTGTAATGGGAGTTTACAGAGTGTGAAAAAGTTATTCAAGATGGTCGGTTATATGTTTTTGAGCAAGGATGGAAGAAAACATTTCATTTCTTCAGGTATTGGTAAAGGTATTTGTAGGACAGTTAGAAAAAAATTCAATGGTTTTATTTTGATGCATTTACAGACATGTAAACTAAAAAAGATATTTCAGTAAGTTTTTCAGACACAAAATATTTAAGCGAATCGACAGTTAAAGAGTAAGGAAAGTAACATTTGCCATCTCTTTTCTCATGATGGATATCTAAGTATTTTTACGCATAACACTGATCATTTGAATGGCTGATGGAATGATTACCTGATGGCTCCGTTTGGTTTTGTAGACAATTTTTATGTGACAGAACTTACTATAAATGGAGCATAACATAATATGATTAATCATATGACAGAGCCCGTTGAGGTCGTTGTCGATGAAGTTTCAGCTAGCCGAAATGTAAAAGAGAGCCTTCAAGTCAGTGAGGGGTGACCATTCTCACTTGGGTGAGAAAAGGTTTACACGCCAAAAAAGGTTTTTTTGGGTATGTTCCCCTTCTTTAGCCCCATAGGATCCCTGCACGGGAGCAGTGCAACGTTCGGTTGCGATAGATCGGTATTTGTATTATTTAGACAAAACGTTTGAATAAGCCAAAACGGCCGTCGCTTATCTTAAGAGGGCTTTACAATGTAGCGTATGGACTATGTTTTGGCTCTTTTGAGATGTTAGAGAGGCGGTTTCCTGCTTTTGGTCGGATGGATTGATAGGTCTGCTGAGCTTTCAAACCATTTGGTAGCTTTAGTGAAATCTAACAAGCCTTTTGCTTGCAGTATCAGAGAGTTCCTCCAAGTCATTGAAGAAGAATTGTCTCGCCAAGAGCCTGTTTCTCAGATGGTGAAGCACATGGCAGTGGCACTAATAATGAGAATTATCCCATGCACTTATTTTTTCGTCATCGCAACCTCTGCATAAAGGTGGCCCTAAACGACGACCATGCCCGCCGAACATGCTCGCCGAACATGCTCGTTTACATTTCCCCCTACACGGTGAACACATTTTGCGAACATTCATTTCTTTCCGGTTCTTAAAAGAATCATGCGCGACAATGAAGCACAACAACAAAGTTCACAGCAAAAATGAGGTTTGCTCCCCTACACGGCGAACATTGTAGCCAACGAACACTAGAAAATCGAAATGTTTCGCCAACAACGAGCGGTTCGCGAGCTATCCCCCTAACGACGAATACACCTTAAGTCATCCATGCTGAGTTTCAACTTCATCTTGTCGTAATCCAGTTGGTTATGTCCTTACTCTGGATTACCAGCTTGAGATGAAAGGGTGGGATCTGAACAGTTGGGTCTGCCTGATTTTAAATCAAGGGTTGATCCTATTATTGCCAGTTCATCAGTATTTTCATTTCCTGGGACACCACTGTGCCAAGGAACCCAACAGAGTTCTATGCCGTGTCCTGTAGGTTTTACCAAAAATCCCTTTGCAGGAGTAGAATGCAAACATGGCCTTATTGTTATTAGTTTAATGTTGAGACCTCGGTTCAATATCTCATTTTGTGGACTTTAAGCCAAAATTAAAAGTTAACACCTCTGTGAGTTAGTACAACAAGACTTTGATATTTTTAAAGTTCAACAATAAATTGCAGTAAGAATGCACACTCAAGGCCAGCGGGGGAACCTCTTTTAAGAATGTGGCGTGGCGTGGCGCTGAATACTATAATTCTCCTTCTGCATGGATAGAAGAAGCCGACTATAAAAATTATGATTTATTCGATGTGAAAGAATTTTACGCTCATTTCCACAGAAAACTCAAAGAAAATCTGGTAGAAAAACAATTTACTATAATTTACGATAAAAATAAAAAAAAAACAACAACGAAACAAAGGGGACAAAAACCGGAAGAAGAAAATAACCCTTAAGCTCCGAAAAGGCTTTTGCTATATAGCTAGCTACGACAAGTTATATACGATGTGGCTTACATTGCAAGTGCTGCAAATATGTCGTTGTTTGCAGTCGCTCTTATATTATATACGGAGGGTAAACAATTCTTTTATTTTTTTTTTCATCATCATTTATTCTATGCTACTTACCTCCACGAACTTCACAAGTCAAGACGATATTGTCACCTTCTAGAAGGGGGCCAACAGCACCAGCAACATCTCGCCCAGATGCATCGTAAACGAGTATCTGATGTGGAGGAACTGGTTTAATTTGTTGTTGTTGTTGTTGTTAGAGAAAGATAATGATGATTCCGGTTGCATCAGGCACATAGAGATGGATGAAAGGATGATAAAAACAGTGTTGTAAATTATATTCTCAAATTAGTTTATAAATAAAATTGTGCAAGGGAAATTAGTAAGCTTTAATTATATTGTACTTTGTATTTGAATTTTAAATAAAAGAAATGAGGCTATTTAGTGTCACGCATGCATAAACGTGGGTTCATCCTCGGATCAAGATTTTAACCCAAGGTTGGTTTTGGTTATAGTAAATTTGCTAAAAAAAATAATAACTTACCAATAACCGTTAAATTAATCCTATGATTTCTCGTGGGAGAATTTTGAAAATCTACTCGACATCTATAAACCTGTTGGTAACAAACATTTTAATACAAATTTATTTTAGTTAAGTTTTATAACTTACTCCTTCATCGTCTAGCTGAATATTGTCAACTGTTAATTTGGCAGGTTGTTTATTTGTAACAAAATATGCTCGAGGCCCAAATGAATTTGTATCGGACCAATAGAGTGCCTTTTCAAACGGTCTCCCCCGAACATCAAAACTGAAATATAAAAAAAAAATTCAAATTTTGAATGTCAGATATTTCAAAAAATTAGAACTTAGAAGAACATTTGATTTGGCAGTGATGCATGTCAATCTTTTATATACAAAGTTTAGTTTCAAGCAATATTTTGAATTTAGTAAGAATTAGATTTTGGCAAATTTCTCTAATGCCTCTAATTGTTTCGAAAACATTTTTCCTCTTAAGAATTTTGGTATACACAAATAACTCAACTCATAAGCCATATATGCTTATTATTTCAAAGATGCTTGTATTTTCTATAATAATATAAAATTACCTAAAACACTTATTTAGGCCAAACAGGGTAACTGCTAGATCATTTTGAAATTGTATGTCCTTAAGTGAAGTGTATTTTGACCACAATTCAGCTTCAAAACCCCAAAATGTTGTATTACATTTTTTCTATATTTTTTTTATTGTCAAAAACAAGATCCATCAAGCTGAATGCATCACAACAGACTTTCAAAAATGTAATGATGCTGGAATTCCTTACAAGTTTAATGTCAAGCTGGGAATGCCATACAAATTTATTTCCGAAAGGGAATTTGAAGATTGATTTTTTTTCAAATTCATTGTGGCCCATCCAGTTTGATGGATCATAAAAAACAGTTGATCCCTAAAAATAAGATGAAAATTTTTGCCATGCCGTCTGATTTATACTATTTTGGAAAAGATGGAATCAAAATATATTTAGAAATTCTAAATTAATTAAAGCTATTTTTTGACACAAAGCATGAGCCATGCGTTTAACTTCTAAGCTTAAAAAAACCAAAACTTTTTTTTTTCATAAAATACTGAAAAAAATCAATTTCCAAGAAAGAAATTATATTTTCAAAATCATGGAAACACTGATCTTAACTTGGTTTCCTTATAGTAACCTTGTCCATTTCGTACGAAAGTGAATTTACGTCAAATCCGATAGTTGTTAATAATATTTTTAAAAAATGTTTAATCCAAATTTTCGAAGTGAACGCGATATTGGTTAAGACTCAAAGAAACGCGAAATTTACTTCTGATTTTTATTACAAAGCCATAATTTTTGACTATAATCTATTTTTCAAGATAGCTAAATTTCATTGAAGTTTATGTATTTTCAATCTCAAAATTTAAAAAAAAAAATGAATTTTTTAAGTTTTTTTTTTAAATTATGTAGCAAATTTTTGTTTTTAAATTTTAATTTTTTTTATATTGGTTTGAAATCTGAAAATTAAAGGCTAAATGCATTATTATAGTTTTTGGAAAATACCCCAACGGCAGCTGTTATACCTACATTTTTATTTCTCTATTTTGAAAAGCTGTATTTTCGAAACTATTTGGCTAACATGGTATTAATCTCAAGTTGATAAAAATTTAGGTACATATTTTGAAATCAACAACAATCGAAAAAAGCGTTAAAATTTCAGAGTTTTAACGATTAGTGTTAAACGCTCGAATTCGAAAACTTGGATTAGACATTGGTTTAATATCCTGAACGAAAATCTGAACTATTGGATCTGACGCAAGGTCTGGTGTAAATAGTAAAATATGTAAATAGTTACTAGACTACATCAAGATTTAAATATTTTTTTTTTATTTTTCCATTTTTATTCCAGTTTTATTTGGCGGTCAGCCATTAGCCGAATAGGGGGAATAACATGTAGCAAACGAAAACATGCACGTGCCGTAACTATTCGGGGCTAGTGGAAGTATGATCATAGGCTATAGGAACAATCCTTTAAAAGGTTTGGCTAGTTCCACAGGTTGTCAACAGGTTAATTTACTGTTCCGTAACACAATACGAATTACGAGACCATCAACAAGCCTCGGAAAAGGACTGATCTCACGACGACAACCCTTGCTACGAAAACGGAAAAACAATTTACGAATTTTCTTATGGAGCGATCGCTCTATAGAGCTCGAGATGCTCAGCAGCTAGCCGATACTCTGTCAAAATATAAAGCTGACATAACAGCACTACAAGAAATTAGATGGACAGGGAATGTTGTTCTATAGAAGAAAGAATATGACTTATACTAAGCTGTCATACAAAACAACATGTGCTCGGGGTAGGCTTCTTGGTCAGCGAAAAAATGAAGTCTACCATCATCGACTTTAATGCTATAAGCGAAAGGCTATGCACCCTTCGCGTGCGAGGCAAATTTAAGAACATCAGCCTCATTAACGTTCACGGACGGAGGAGTCCTCAGACGAAGAAAAAGAGACTTATTACGAACAAGTCGAGAGGGCCCTCAATGCCTGTCCAAGGTATGATGTTAAAATCATCCTTGGGGATTTGAACGCAAAAATAGGTCGGGAGCCGATATTCAGGCATTATGCAGGCACCCATAGTTTGCATGAGAACACTAATGACAATGGACTTCGAGTCCTAGAACTGGCAGCAAACCGGCAGAACCGGCTCGGAAAGTCCTTTGTGGTACATTCTATGGTAGACGGCAGCGTGGTAGACCATGCTTGCGCTGGAGAGATGGCGTAGACCAGGACGCCCGAAGACTTGGGGTGCGCAACTGGATGGCGTCGGCTCATGACCGGAATAGGTGGAGAGACTTGTTGAAGGAGGTCAGGACCGGACCCCCGTTGTCGAGCCGATGATGATGATGATAGTTTTATTTACTCTCGCCAAAGTTACTGCAAACAGATCAGAGGAGTTCGTATTACACATTTAGCACTAAGTTACATTCAAAGGTCACAATTCATTTCCTTTGTATCTGATTGATTGAAACGAAATAAATATCCTTTTCTAAAAATGGATACCCAAGTGCTCGTTCTATAAATATATGACACCGAAATTCTATAAAAAGCTGTGTCATCATCCTATCACCAGATTTTACAGCACTTCCATTGCTGAGTGCTGACTGCTCCTTCGTTCAAAAGTTCTTATTTCTGTTTGTCAATTATTGTTTTTTCTATTTAATTTCCAATCAAAGACATCCTTAAAATGATTTCAGACGTCCAGAGTTTCCTCCTCTTTCTTTTAAGTCTGTCAAAAAGCACCACCTATTAGAGTATTTTTTAAAGTTTAGAAACAAAAAAAAAAACAAGTTTGCTTTTGATTGAACAAAATAAATTAATTGAAAAAAAAAAATTCTATTCATCGTTCAAAACAACACTTTTCTCCCACAAGATTGAATTCCCAGTAACACACATAAAATACCATCAATATAACCTAGGTGTTCATTGAATTTGTGACATTTTTTTTTTTTTTGCTACCATTAAATTAAATCAATTTAAAAACAATTATATTTTGCACGTTTTTATGCATTGTATTTATTCTGAACTCAAAAGGGTAAAGTTGAGAGTATAGGTAGAGCGTTTAACTGGGTTAATTAATTTTATTAGACCTTTTTTAGTATTATAGTATAGCGTTTGGCCCCCCGACTGCAATCGTATGATGTAATTTATTAACAAAAGTTTCGATTATAATAGATCCCAATGGAACAAGTGCTATTTATAGGTGGAGAGAAATTTCCAATTATAGTTATAATGAGTTATTATTTAATTTAACTCTAGTGGATTGGATATGCTTTTTTTTTTTGGTGATATAACATCTCAATTGTTTTTTTTTTTGTTAAAGAACAGTTCTGTTTAAATTTTGTTGGAGTTACCAATATGATGAAATAAATAAGTGACAAAAAATTTTTGGTAGCGTTACCAAAAAACGGTACCAACAACAAGAAGAATTATATTCAGTAATAATAAATAATAATAATAAATAATAAGGGCAAACGCATCATTAAAAAAATCGCCAATGCCTTGTGGTGGTGGCGATTTTTTTCAGAACAAACCAACTCGAAACCTGTTGGAAAAATTAAACAGGGAATAATAGACGAAGGCTAAAGAGATTTGTATAACAATATTGAGGTCACTATTAAGCAGATTCTTAAGCTCAAGATAACCAAGGAGCACGGAACACTGAAATCGATTCCAATGGCTTCACCAAAAAGTGAAAAAAGAAGAAAGAAAAGTGAAAGGAAGAACGAAATAAATGCCGACGAAGCTGTGTTACCGACAACAACTGACGTTCTGGTTATAAATGAAGTTTCGGTTGAAAAAGGTGTTGCAGTTGAAATAAATCAACAAAATTTGTCACTTGCACCCAATAAAGCAGTTATTTCAGAGAGCGTAAAAGAACCATTAATGCCATTGCCGGAAATAGTACAAATTAAAAAAGAACTAAACGTGTCCGAAATAGATATGGCAACACCGTTAATATTTTTTTAATTCCAACTTTTGTATTGTTTCCAATTGTTTAAGCCCATGGCATAATAGTAAGTGCGTAGTACTGTCATGTCTGAGGTCCCCTAACAGTAAGTTTTGCAATAAGTAACGGTGTCTCAACATACATTTGAGGATTATTTTTACTCCAAATAGGGCAGTTTTGTTTATTGACGTATCCATTGAAAACCAAAAGTAAGTTTCATCGCTAAAAAAATTTTCTTACGTACTTCGCGATACGTAATTCGAACAGAACCGTGATTTTCAAAATTAATTGGACCATTTTGGAAACGTTGTTCAGGCGGCACGCTCCAGTCTATTTATGTTGAAATTCACAAACCTAAACAAAAATCACATCAAAAGTCTGAAAAAACACCCTCTATGATAAACTTACAATTTTTTTTATCAAAATTCTGAAACCGTTTTAAACAAATTCGTTTTAAAATAAGAGGTCACAGCACTCGAAATGTTGAAATTATTCATCTTTACTTCCATCGAGATGTATCTCAGATCTTTCCAACTCTTCTCCAGTTAAACTGATTCCTCTTCGACTGCTCTTCGCCAAATGCTGCGGTCTGCTTTTATGTCTGAGTGTTCTAATGCATCGCTTGATTCGCAATGCTCTTATTACATTTTCGAAGCGTCTTATTACACGTTAATGATAGAGTCGATGGATTCCTGAATTGTTCTCGTATGAAGTATATCATCTGAGATTCGATTTTCCAAGAAAATCCTCAACAAGTTACATAAACATCTTTATACGAAAGATTGCAGCTTTCTAGTGACAGCAGCTGTGACTTTCCAAACGCTGCAGCCGTAAAGAAACACGGATTCAAAATTGGGGTGGGATAGTACTAGCTTGGATTTTAAGCTTATAGAGTTGTTTATCCATATTTTGGACAGTATACCAAACGCAGCCTTTGCTTTCCCTATTCGACAGTTAATATCTAGTTCAGTTCCGCCGTCCGACTGGTTTTTCAGAAATATCTACTTGAACAGATGAGAAAGTTCCAAAGCTGATCCGAATTTACAACAACAAAACTTGTGTGAGTTAATAAAAATGCTAGTCGGTTCAGTTGAACTTGATAATTGGAAAACCTGTTCGGGGTTACGAATTTACAAGTGGATGCGGTGGTGCGATGCGTAGTGCGTCGGCCTCCCAATCGTTAGGTCGTCAGTTCAAGCCTCACTCGGGCAATTTTCAAAATTAATTGAACGTAAGCGACTTAGCACCACTGAAAGGAGACTGATGATCGGGTTGGTCCCCGTGAAACAGCTATAACTCCAGCCATTGAAATTTGTAGTAACACACACAAGTTGTTGTTGTTCATTCAAAACCTGATCCTTTTTGTTTTTCTCCAAATTGATCTTTAGACCAACAACTTCAGCTTCTCTCTCCATTCTTGATGTCAATTTCTTCATGATCTTCCGAGGGAGCAAGCACGTAGTCAAGCTGTTTTAGGTATCATTGCAGATTCCACTGGGTTCCCCTATTTCCACATTTTGTCATTCCTTATCCAAGAAGCAGTGTTGATTTCGGTAGTGGGATTGATAACAGTTACTAAGGTTGCTAATTTTTAAAAAAATACTTCCCGAATGAGAGCCGACTACTACAGAAGCAAAATTTGTTCCCCTGTATTTTTCAGATTCATTTCAAGACATAAAAAAACGGAATGTAAGCAAGTTCTTCACTTTTGTCCCCTGATCCACTGTTCACACATCTATTCCACATTTTCACATGAATTAAATTTATTCAAATTATTTCATTACTCCGCACCTTTTCGAATAACTATAAATCAAAAATAAAGAACCTTCAAACCATAAATCATTATTTATTATGATAGTAATACCAGCCGTGCCTTGCATTTACATAAGTATTACCATATTTTTTTTTTTTTTCAAAAGCACAAATTCCATATTTTTCTTTCTCAAATTCTTAAAAAGTCGACTTTCTGCCATGGCTATAATATGCTAAAGGGCGTAAGTATATAAAAGAAAAAGAAAAATACACTTAATTATTCCCGACGACATGATGAGTTGCATTTTTCTCATTTTCTTCTGGGAAATTTAATTTTATGATTTGACAAATGTTTAAATGACCTTATATACCACAGCTCAGAGCTGCTGCTATGTCCACATCCACATCCACACCAAACCCCAACTTTTCCGCACAAAATACAAAGTTTAATCATGCTAATTACTCACCACCACAAATGTGACTGGCTGAAATAGAACACCGCTATGCTGTTGTGCGTTTGAGCTGTTTTTGTTGTTGAGTTGCTGGACCCGTTTGGTTGGGTCGATAGTACCCTAAACGAGACCAAGAACAAGGGCCCAGAACAACGATTAAGATTCAACAATCGTGCTGAATTTAAATCAATTCAAATACACCCCCCCCCCCCCCCCCATTGTACGGGGGATGAAAAAGCTCATTGAGCACACGAGAATTTATAAGAAGAACGATGAAGCAAGCAGCCAGTGTGTAGAAAAGAGAAGTGGGTTTATAGGGAAGACTAAATGTGCGGGATGCCCTCTGAAAACGTCTTGATAAGGTCGCTGCTGAGAGTCATGGAGAGCACGAAAATAAAACTGAATTCCTCTATAGAACCACGAATGGCAATGGCCTGAGATGATGATGATGGTATAAGGTAACTTGGAAGTTTGGTCCTTCCTATATTATATACCGACTCTGAAAAAGCTGATAAAAATATGAGTAAGTGTATTTTCCAAACGTGAAGAGCAACAAGGTAAAGAAAAAGAAAAAAAAATATCATAAAAACGTCTTTAGAACCAAAGATTTCGAGATATTTATTTTAATTTTGCCTTCGCAATGTGTTGCGTAAACACTGCGATGGGAAGGCAACGAACTGCGTCGGAAGAGCTGCTGCTTTTTATATTAGAAGGGGGCATTGGGAAGATGAAAAAAAAAATCCTTGAATTTAGTGTTCCCTTCCGTGAGATTATTTCCCATTATTCGCTCATTAATAATTCTTATCAACGCCACGACGACGACATAGCGCGAGGGTAAAATTGTGTTGGAAGTAAAATTAATGTTTTCTTCCATCAGTCCCCTACTCATTCCCTACCGAGTCCCCCAAAACCTTTCAAAAATGAAGAAAAAAAGAAAAAAAATTCAACCCGTGGCCGTCGTTGTCGTCGGTCGTTCATACCGTGCGCAAGGACAATATGTATTTCCTAAAACGGAGACGACGACTACGACGACGATGATGATAAGAAAGCGAAAAACGCGCGGCTCGGTTAAAGAATATTCCTAAAACCACATCAGAAAATTATATAAAAAAAAAAATAATGAAAAAAAAAAAATAAATTGGAAGGACCCTTATCATTGTGGTGACTACGTCCGGTCGCCATTCATTCCAACAATGGGTGCTTTCTTGCCACGTTTAAGTAACTGCCGCGATGTTATAAATGCTTTTGGCAGTTTGCTTTTGCGGAAAAGGTCATAACGTGCAAAGGACATCAGATGTTTGATGATGTTTTTTTTTTTTTTTTTTTTTTTTGAAATGGGTTGTGGTTTTTTTTTATTTTTTTTTTTCTGTTAGCAAGCAATGAAGTGATGCATCCTGGTGTCGGAAGTGGTCCATGAAATGCCTAAATATGAGAAGCCATTTTGCCGGACGTAGGTATTTTGTCCCAGCTCCCAGGTGTAAAATAAAAAAAATTGTGTCACATCGTTTTTTTTTTTTGGGAGGGGTGGTGGATTGTCATTTCAATTTGAATATTTTATTTTGTAGGTTTTGGGTTGTGAGGGTAGAAAGGGTATGGTGAGAGGATTAAGAATTATTGTTATGCTGATTGTTTAATGAGGATAATGTTTTTTCATGGTAGCGTTATTGGTAGTGGGGCCATATAGATGTTTATTTGATCTCAGAGCTACTCAACTTTTTGCTTCCGATTACCAAAGAACTGTTTTCGGATTTAGTTCTTATACATATCGTTCTTTTGAATGGACCAACATTTTTATCAGCGTTAAAGGCGCTTTTAATCAACTTTTCTATGATGACGTTTCATCGCAAATATTAATGATTAAATTTGGCCAGTTTATATTTCTAAGAACTCTGAGAATATTCTCAGTGAAAATGACAAAGATTGAGAAAGAAATATAAACAACAATTCTCAAAGAAATAAAAATTGTTGTTGTGACGCCTTTTAAAAATACAAAAGCAAATAAAATTAAATTATTTTCAAAAGTCAAAGCTATCACTTTGTAAAATTGAGAAATCGAATCGAAAAATTTTCATTCTCAGGGTTTTGACAGTAGAATTGAGAAATTTGTATGAGAATTTTTGTTTATATTTCTGAGAATACGAAGATTTCTGAGATCTTAGAAATATAAACTGGCCAATTGTATACATTTCTCAAAAATCGTATTGAAGCAAATTCTGAAATCTTACAGATACTACTACGGACACAATATCTTCTGCAATGAGTTTGTTGTCAAAAAACTGCTTTTTTATGTCTTCAGGATTCAAATCTTTTAATAAGAGGAATTTCTGTATTTTTTAAAAGAATAAGGTTTTCCGAAAACACAGTTTGTTATTTTAGTTACTTATAGCCAAGACCAAGACCAGGCAACGGTCACGGTGGACCCTTCTTCATGCGGCTCAAGACCGGATGTTTAAGATCCAGGTTCAAAATTTAGGTTCAAGATTTAGATTTCAGACTCAGAT
The DNA here is from genome assembly GCA_958431115.1 of Syrphus vitripennis. NCBI lineage: Eukaryota > Metazoa > Arthropoda > Insecta > Diptera > Syrphidae > Syrphus > Syrphus vitripennis. The sequence continues at coordinate 18,438,563 of OY288108.1, read as the reverse complement.
TCAAGATTCAAGATTCAAAATTCATGATTTCAGATTCAAGATTGAAGATTCAGATTTCAGGTTCTTGTTCAAGATTCAATGGTGCACGGTCAAAATTGAAGATTCAGGATCCATATTCCAGGTTCAGATTCAAAATTTGGGTTTAAGATTCAAAATTCAAACTAAAGCTTCAGATTCAAGACACAAATTCGAAATTCAAGATTCAAATTTAATATTTAGATTCAGAATTCAAGATTCAAACTGAAGCTTCACATTCAGATTGGATTCAAGACACAGATTTAAAACCCAGATTTAAGAACAAGGTTCAAAATTTCAGATTCATGTTTCTGAGTCAAGATTAAGATCCTATATGAAATCCTTTTTGGTGGCTTCAAGATTTTAGGGTAGTTACACTTTTGTTGGGCGTCCTAAGTTTTATTTCTACTGAATTTATATTTATTAGTTGTTCGTACATTGTGAAGTGTTTTCTGGCAAAATCTTCAGACAAAGTACTTATAAAAAAATAGTGGAATTTATATGATCGTGTACTAATTTTTTTGAAACGTAGACAACAACTCCTTTGAATCGAAAAATTACCAATAAAAACATCAGTTAACTTAAAAGTCATTTTTACCACAGAAACTTGTTACCCAGTAGATGTTTAAAGATGTTTCTAGGCAGGTAACCAGACACTTTTTATAAATAAAACCACAAAGTTTTATCTTTTATTAATGAACTTCAAGGTTGCACAGTGGCATATATGTTTTTAAACTTTTCAACTAACCAATTTAACCTCGATAGGTAACTACATATATACAAATGTTTGTATTAGGCAAAAACAGACAAAAAAAAACTATACTTCAATATTGCCTTCCCATCAGCACCTGTTAACCATAAATATACAAAAACCACATGATAAACATCTCGTTGAAAACCTCAATTCCCTTCACATATATACACAGATTCAATTTAGATACATGAAAGGAAAAGGATTCTGAGTAAACGAATATAAGGTACCTTACCTACATACATCAGAAAACCAGTTAAAGGAACCTTGGCCAGATTGAACCCAGAGTCGACAAAGAAATAGAAGCGCATTCTTGTACAAAAAGCTTGCTTCTCGATGACATCAGATAGAAAATCAACCAACAATACTACAAGAACGATGCGATGGACGGAATGAAAGACTCCCAAGGATAAAAACTAATTAAACTTTTATTGTGATTTAAATGAAATAACAGCCAGAGCAAACGGGTATAAATACAATCTATGGAGAAGCAATAAAACGGCAAAAAAAAAAGTACATGACGCCCATTTTCAGGATTTTGAATAGCTCCAGCCAGCCAGCATATCAAACCGACGACTGAACGACTGAACGACCGAACGATAGAAAGGATGGATAACGAAAAAAAGCGGAACTGACTTCAAAAACCATCACATTGCCACGAACAAAAAAGGTCATGGTTATTAACTTGCATATATCTTTCCCTCTCTCTCTCTCTCTTTCGCTCTTTTGACTGTGTGGTACATATAGTTGAAAGTGAGTGGGTTTGTCAAGGGATATATTATTTCCCTGCACTCACCCCTTCTGCCCCCTTTCAACATCTTCTAAAGAAAAAGAACAGACATTTCTAGAATTAAAGCAAACAAAGAAGAAAAAAAAAACAACTAACTTCCAAGAACAAGAAGGGCAATAAAATTAGTTTCATTACGCTTTTTGCCGCAAGAACAAATCCACAAGATCCGAAAAGTATGAGAGAATCCTTCTCACTCACTATGTCAGCCAAAAGGACGAACAAGAAACATTGCTGAGACAAAGATTACAGATAAAGAAATTGGAAAGTAGAAACGTTTCCTGATGATGTTCGTCTGTTTGGCCTTTTCTTTTTTTGTTTCGTTTGGTTTGGTTTGGTTATAACTGTGTAGTTCTTTTTATTTCAAAATCCCCAAAAGGGGTTAATTTGAAAACTTGAATGCAATGCGGTGTCGGTGGCATATAAGGGGGAAGCGTAATGCACTGGCGTTGGAGTGGCCGGTGTTGGCTAGTGGTTTTGTCGGTTTTTGTTTGTTATCCTTTGGAAGAAAGCAAAAAAATTAAAAAAAAAGAAAGTTGGGATTGAGTGTAGACCATCAGGTTTTATAAACCATGTTCTTTGACTTGAGGAGTTTGAAAGAAATTGGTCAGTAAAAAAAGATTATTTAAAACATTCATTTTCTACCTACACTTACGCGGGAATATAATTTTTTGCCAACAACTTCGATGTAGTTTCTCACTTCTGAAACCCAAGAACTCATGCGTTTGACTATCAGGCCCACTCCCGCGGCTTAAGTAGGAAGAGATCCAAATATTTATTTAGTTAATTCTTAACCTGTAGTGCGGAAGATTAGTGAAAACAGTTTTAAGAAATTATCAGAAAAATGCTGCATATTACTTGGTGATTACACAGAAATGCATGGTTTGATGGAAAATGTAGCCACAGTAATATTTTATTCTCCTTGAAGGATGTTGTCTTCGATTTTATTCGACCATCGTGGACAAGTACGCCCTAAGCCTTGGGGTGCGCAACTAAATGGCGTCGGCTCGAGACCGGGATAGGTGGAGAGACTTGTTGAAGGAGGCCAGGACCGGACCCAGGTTATTGAGTCGATGATGATGATAAAAACGAAAATGACATTAATTTTATTTTCAAGAACCGTTTTCGAGATATGCCCAAAAGAAGGGTTTTTAGTCTTTTTTTTTTCAATCACTGCAGTGTTCGTGGCATCGATGACCCAAAAATTTGTAAACTAGTGTAATCGCAAAAATGGCAGTGAATTTAGGATAAATGCAAGAAGAAAGTGATTATCTTGTCACTGCTTCAACTCTTCTAAGTCAACATACGAAGTAGCTACTATAACAAAAAGTTGTTCAAAAAATCGATGCGACGCGCGGTTGTCTTAATCCAGAGTCTCTTATCTGAGCGACTGGGATCACAATTCTCTCCCATTCCACTATTTAAAACTAAGGCTCCACTTGCGTTTTTCGCTGCGTTGATTTCAGGAAACGTCACCGTAGACAGGCTTCCCGGTTATGTCTGAGGCCAACTAAATGCAGGTGTCGTCGCACTTGTTTGATCCAGGAGTATTTGCGTTTGGCTTTCAGAGATCAGACCTAAATGTTCAAGCATTTTTTTATTTCAATCCCCAAACAAATTGGATGGCATGGCCAAACCCAATCACTTTCGGGCTAACCTCAAAATTGTTATTTCGACCAATTTGTTAATGACAGATTTTTTTAAAGATATATGGATTGACAACAAAACGCACCGCAATCCATACAAAACGTCGGTTATACTGTTGGGTACATTCAAGCAAGATAGTCCAGTACACACCATACCGACCCAGTTCATACCGAGGGAGACTTCATACTTAAAGACAGTTCATTCAAAAAGAAACAATTGTTTAAATGCAAAAGTAAGATATCTATGGGGTATACATATTTTAACTTTCTGCAATTCTCCTAAATTGGGCACACTACAAGATTTGGGGTAGGTTGGCTATCCCTGGGTATAAAGTGTCCCTTGGTATGAACTGGGTTGGTCTAATAAATTGTATGAAGTTGGAATACATAATTTCAAAAAAGTGTAAAAAAAAATTGGGTATGACGTGAGACCTTTCAGTGAAACCATTTATAGATTTTAGGCCCAAACTTCTCTCGCTAGCCACACCTGACAGAGACCATCACCAGGTTCATTAACTGGCATTACTATGAATAAAAAAGATTGCCAGCGCGAAGGATATTTTAAATCAAATCCTTAAAGTATTTCATGTATATTACTGTTCTGTCAAATTATGTGACTTGAGTTTAAAAAAAAATGTTTAATATTGTTTTAAAAAAAGATTTAAAAATAGTCCAAAAGGACTTCAATAAAATTTTAATCTTCGACTTAAAACTCACAAAGAATTACCCCATTTACCAAGGACTCCCCCTGGATTTTTGTTAAAAGCATATTAATATATGTATGTGTATATGAAAAATTTTTTAATACAAAAAAAAAACGATTTTAACTTTTCTCCGGACCCATTTCATTTATGCACCAAAACAAATGCACAAATTTAAAAAAACTTTGTTTTGGTGTTTCTCTTAGAGTTTACTATGCACACATATAGTTTTCCGTATTCTCCATCGTTGTGTACGTAGGTATATGCCTATCAGCTACCACCACCGCCGTCGTCGACTATAGCCTGTTATGATCAATTCGAAAAGAAAGAAAAAAATAAACTTCTGCTAAAACTGCGAACTGAAATAAACAACCCTGATAAACTTAACGTAAAAGTTTTTTTTTTTAATTATTTTGTTTTCCATTATAACGACAAAAAGTCATTCTGAAAATCAAAGGATTAAAAGGTTTTATATAGCTCCGAGTGCTGTTGGAGTAATTTTCAAAAAAAAAGTTGTTTATTTTTTGAGTATTTTGTTTTTCTACCTCTTCTGTCGGATATAAGAGTAGGTATTGGTTTTGTGTATAAAACAAAAATCGATGTTTTAATCAAATCTCAAATTACTTTAATGGAGAAAAGTGCCTTGTATTTGTTTTTTATGTTTTTGCGAAATGCCAAAATAATTTTTGTGTTTTTTTTTTTGCCGTAGCGAATTTTTGACAATTGTGCTCTAGTAAAAAAAAATCGTTTTATGCGTGCTTTGATAACAGTATTTAAATACTGTAATCTTTAAAATTTGAGGATGATTTGAAAGAAAAACAATAACCTACATTTTTCAGAAACATTGAGTTTTTTTCGTTCCAAATATTTACAATCAATTGTAGCGTCTCTGTTAAGGAGTAATGAATTCATTAATATCAATATTTAGTCATTATGCTTTTCACTGCTATCACACAACCATTTTTTAAAATAATTCTTTTTAATATTTCTTTGCAAATAAAATTTTTTGAAGTTCCATTACCACCTTTGCATTTAAAACAAAATTATCTATGACTTTACAAATTTCAAAAAAAAAAAAAAAAAAAGTGCGTATACGTCCTAGTGCACTTTCGTTTCATTTGTATGAAACGATAAAAAGTGGTAGGAGACATTTTCACTGTGAATTTCCACGAGACACGCCCGAATATACAAAATCCTACACCCTTAAAATTTTTCATAATTTTTGTTTTAAGTCAATTTTAAAGAAAATGGTTTTTTTTTAAGGCAATTCAAAAAAGCTTCTTAAGCTGACTCCAAAGTAGAGACACTTTAGACACTTATCAGAAAATATATAAAAGTAAACGGTTTTTTTTCCAATAATTTAAAAAGTGTTTTCCAAAGTAAAGATTTTAGCAACTTTTTTTTTCGAAGTTGGGTTGGGTCATTTTTTATTTTTTATTTTAAAGCATTTGGCAAGCATAAGATACTTTAGAGCAACTTTTGGATTCCTGTACAAAATATTGAACTCAAGATATTAATCAGATCCTACATCATGATGATTGAGAACGAAAAAAAAAAGTGGCTAAAAGTCTGCAATTTTGTGTCGCTGTCTGTCTGCCTGTCGATCTATCGGCCTGTTTGTCTGTACATCGATCTGCAGCCTAACTCACTGAAGGGATTTTCTGCAAACCTGGAAGAGTTTTTTCTTTTTGATGATTCCCTATAGGTGAAAATGAAATTCTACTAGAAAACTCATTTATTTCAAAAACGGATATAACGATTCTGATTAAATTTTTTCTGTAGGTTTTTCTTGAAAAATTAAATTAAATTAAATTACTTAAGAAAGATCCAAAATCGTTAAAACACTATAGTTACGTTCTTGTGTCATTATGGCGAAAAAGTAAAGAAAAAATGTTGGAACAGTCTGAACATACCTTAAGTGGGTTAGAGGTAAAAAAGGTGCTTTGCAACCAACTAGTTTCGGCTCCCATTATGAATAGCCAATCGAATATTCGAAGCTTTTGGGAGCTTTTAAGAATATTAGGAAATCAGAACTTCAAAGTTTGAATAGAGAAATATCTTCTTTCGCGAAACCTTTGCCTTTTTAAGTGAAACTAAAATGAGGGTTTGCGAAATGAGTGATTTCAAAAACGTTCTCTTTGAATCGAATATTTGATTTGCTATTCACAATAGGGGCCCAAATATAATATTAAACTATAGACCTTCAGATTTAAACCTGGAGTGTTTAATAAATATTCGTCCCCCCACCCTTCAGATTATTTAAAAATATTTTGTTTATTCTAAAATTATTACAATAATGTCTCTTATTCCATCAAATATAAATTTCAAAATCTTAACTAGCCTAATATCGAATTTCAATTATCAAACCAAGAATCCTTATTTGGTTTCAACTTCACCCACACCTTATGCAATGTTAGATCTTATAAAAAAGGACCAAAGGAAAATCAACAAAAATGCTTGTGGTATGAAATCATTTCCTTTTAATTAAAATTAAATTTTCAATACACAAAAAAAAAAAGAGAAAATAAAATGACGAAACCTCATCATTGTGTTTTGTTTTCGTCTTAAGCTTAATTGAAATTTGGCAACTAAAACATATACAAGTACATACAGTGTTATATGCATTGATGTGGTTTTCTTTGATTTTCTTCACATACAAAACATTTGGGTTTTCTCGTTGGCGTTGCGTTGCTTCAAATATTTCTCGTGTCTTTTGTCTTTCTGATAAAGAAGCTCTGCGAGTAACATAACCAAAGTAGATACACCATATTTTTTTTTTTTGGAAATTCAAAATCAATGCTTGTATTATATGTAGCTGCTTTTTAGTTTTTACTGAAACAAAAAAAAATCGAAAAAAACCACAATCCATGCTATGGTCGTATAAGTAGACACTAGACACTAACCCAATATCTCGGCAACCAGCTTTCATTATAAATTCGAGTAAAACTATGCCATTGTAAAAGTCAACAAAAAAAAACTATATAAATAAGTTTCTTTTTAATAAAAGTATTTATAGGTACCTTAGTATGGTAACTCTTCAAAGTTTGAATCATAGAGCACACTTAGTTCACTCAAGCTATTGTTTATAGTAAAATAGTTAATCCAGTTGCGTTGCTGGAACACATAAAGAAATCTTTAAAATATGCGCGGCTATAGATCTCGCGAATTTCTTTGTTTAATAATTTAAAATAAACAAAAATACAAAAAGAAGGAATGGTAAAAAAAATGGAGCTCAAAACTGAAGATGGAAAAAAAATTTCAAAAAAGATTTTTTTTAAAATAATTTTTTAAGAATTTTCATAAAATTCAAAATGGAAGTTATAAGTTATAAATAAAAAAAAATTTAAAACAAAAAATTTTAGGCACTCATTTTCAAATACATATAGAGTTTTTAAAAAAAGTTTATTTTTTTTTCAAAAATCTAACAAAAAAATATATTTTTCAAAATTTTGATACCTACGCAATATTATTAAGACTATAATATACACCATATGTACCTCTTAAAAAAAAAATTTCACAATTTGTTAAACTGATTTTGAAAAAATCGAAAACCGAAATTACTGTTACCGTTCATAACTGTTTTTTTTTTTTTTAATTTTTTGATCAAATAATTTAGATTACTTAAAACCTTAGGTTCAGGTCGCTGGTTGTACAGACGTAGGTATAGAAAAACATACCTGGAGCTCGATTTGTCTTACGAACCCAAAACATGCTTTAGATTTAGTGGCAAATAAAAATTAATTTTGATACGAAATGTTGAAAAATTCGAGATCAACGCATATTCGTCAGAAAATGCTTTTCTTTATCCATGCCAAATTCAAGTCTTGGTCTTGTTTTTTTCTCCCTCTATGTCCATGTACTGGTCTAGACATACATTATGTAGGCCTTGCATTCTTGAAAAATTGGAACTCGAGATATTGATCAAACTTGACTATGTTCGGAAGGACGAAAAAAGTAAGTCTCTCAATTCTGTCAGTCTGGGTGTCTATCGCCTAAGCGGTTAGCTGCATTTTCTTCAAACTTGATGATTTTTGATTTATGACCAATAATAACGGTATCTGCCTAAAATTTTTTGGGTTCTTTAGGAACTATTCAATCCTGTCAAAAATAGAAAATTCTGAAAATCGAAAAGATATCTTAATAAAGGCTTTTTTATTGACTTGTGTTTTTTTAATTCCTTTGGCTCTTTAAAAGCAATTTTTTTCTATTGTATATTTTAATGTTTTGTATACATATATGTAAAATATCCACCTTACCTAAACCTACATGTATAATAGAAATTGCAAAAATCATTTTAGTACTCAAAGAACCCCCATACACGGGTTGACACCCTTTTCTTAGAACTTTTTGGAACGATAAAACGTTTTCCCTTGATGTGGTGTCAACGATGACGACGACAACAAAGACGTGTATATATATTTTTTGGACCATTTATTACATACTTGGGTTTGTGTTATGGAAAATGTCCACTACACAAATATGTTATAAGAACAAAAAAAGGAATTCGAAGGGCGGAACGTAGGTATATTATATTGTTACGAGCATTATTTATACCTATACCATATACACCTTTGTACCTACATACCTACATACATACATAAGATTCCAAAGTTTGGAGAAAATTATTTTATGATGCTAACATGGTACAAATTGAACAGTAAGCCTTTTAGCAAGAAAAGAAGTAGGTAAAGTACGAAAAGTCACCGTTATTTTACTTTCCATACACCACACCTTGGGTGGTGCAAAGTTATTTAATTCCAAGTTTATGATTTTTTTTTTCTTTGTAGAACATAATAAAAGTCTGTTTTGAAAGAAAATAATTATTTTTCAAAGGGTTCTTCTTTTAATCGAAGATTTTTATATTCTCTACTGCGAACATAACGCTCCACCTTTGGGGTCCACATTTGGTCGTAATTGTAATTTATTGAATGATCGTAAAGCGCTTAATTTTCGAATGTATTGTTAGGGTGGTCGTTATAAATCGGCACACGAAAACGACATTTTAATGTTCTCTGGTAGTTCGCTTTGTTTTGATAGCTTGAAGTTTTGATAGCCCATACCACAATGATCAAAGTTAAACAAAAAAATGGATGAAGCCTGTACTGCTAACTTAGCTGTAGCTGACGGACCTGTTATTACGATTATAGAGAACTCGAAAAAAGAGGGTCCGCAATTTCTTCTGTCTGTCTGTCAGTCGGTAATTCGACCTACAGCCTAAGCTTATATAGAGCGATTTTCATCAAACTTTGGTTTTATGTTTTTAAGGAGATTCCTTCGAGGGGAAATTTAATTTTTGTTTACCTTCATATACCTAGCCGTTAAGATAAAACAAATTTACCTCGAAAACGGCTATAACGATTTTGATGACAATTATAAGTTAGTTAAGCATTTATTATTATATTGTCAAAAAATATTTTTCAAAAAATCTTTATTAATGTTACCTATACCAAAGAAGCTGATTTCTGATTTTCTTTTTTCTCACAAACAATTCTCATTTCAAAGTTTTCCAAAAATTTTTTATTGAGATTCTTGAAAAAAAAATCAATTTTTTTTTTTTTTTTTTTAAATCTGAATACGTCATGATACTATAATAATACAAAATTCTGTGCGTCAAGTAACTGAATAAACAAAATACTGACTCTGACTTGCAAAGTTCTGTAGGTACTGCAAAATACTGTATTTTGAATACAATATTTTTTATAAAGAAATTTCAAAACTTTATAACTATGTTAGAAAGTCAAATCCTAAAAAAAAAAAAAAAAAATCAAACTTTTCTTATAAAAAATAAGTAAATAATACATTTAATGAATATCACAATAATTGTTGAACCACGTGAAATCAGATAGGTAACAAATTAATAAATATTTAAAGTCACCTTAATATTTTGTGAAATCAAATTAAGGTGAATTTAAATACTTATTAATTTTTGGGGTTGGCCGTGGCGCGATGGCATGCGTGGTCGCCTGTCAACCTCAAGGGTCACAGGTTCGATCCCTGCCGTAGTTCTATGTCATGTTTTTATTCCATTATCATTGATCATTGTTGGGCCACTGGTTTACTCATTACATGTTGTTCAGGCATAACGCATAACACCAACAACATGTGATGGAGTAAATACTAGTATGCCCAACAAATATGACAATGAACAAAATAATGCGAATCATAAAGGGACATTGATATAAGACACGGCATTTCTCAGGTTTAGCCCAGCCGCCAACCCCGGAGATAAAATCTGAGACAACCACCACCTTCAGTCTCAGTACCTCGCGCCACATACCTTTCCATACACCTTTCCCTTCCCATCCCTATCCTTCACGCCCGCGCTGTGTTGAACAACATATAAAGGGTACACCATCCCCTTGAGCGCGCGCAAATTATAAAAAAAAAAAAAAAAAAAAAAAAAAAAAAATTAATAACAAGACAGTTCATAAACTTCATACCGAAATACACTTCATACCAAAATGAAAAATACACCCAACTTCGCATCTGTCAGAAATCCTGTAATGTATCCAAGCAAGAGGGTGGACAGTATGCCCCCTCATACCTCTTCTGTAAATATTTTGATGTACAGAATTTCGATCTGCAGTAATTTCAGTTTTGCAGTTTTGATTTAATATTATTATGAACCTAGCCCGTGCGAAGCTAGTTGCATCAGTTCTGCTAATAGTAGGTATCACCAAATATTTCCTATTTTTAAATTCTCCATACGATTCGTAGGTACCTAACATAATATGTCAACCCTTTTCTTGCTTGCAACACTATTTTTATCCAAAAACCTTCAGATACAAGTACATACATAAATACATGTTTATATACATAAATACATACATAGGTACATAGGTACAATATTTTTTTTCAAATTAACTTACTCGCCTTATGCATTCGTGGAAATTGAATTTTCATCTTATAGCTTGGAGGAAGCTTAAAGCCGACCCTCCGGAATTCGTAATTGGGAAAATAAGAATACCTTGATACATATATAAAAAGAGAAACATCATTTGGATCATAAAACTATGTTTCAACAATGCATTGTACCGTTACGTTTGCCCCTAGCATCCATATATACGAATATACATACATAGCTAAAAAATTCTTTTTCTTTTCTTTATTTTTTTGTTTTCAATTCACATGAGTTAAGGATAACAAAAGGTAGCAACAAAAAAAAAAAAAGTGTTTATATTATTCGACTTGTCCTCGAAAGTCATAAATATTTATGTGTCCTTCTTTCGTCTTTGTTGTGTTCATGTTGTATGTATCTCCTTCGAAAAATATAAAGAAAAAAAAATCTCATAAAAAAGGAATAGAAAAAATTAATTTTTTTTTATCATTCATCCAAAAGTGTGACGAAACGACACCAAACAAAAAAAAAATGAGGGAACATTCAAAAGTGTAATACCTTATCTCAAAATTGATGAAAAACAAGAGTGAGTGCAAAAACCAGGATCACTTGATTCTTTTATCCCAATGTTTTATATATATTTTTCATTTATTCAGTAAATTTCATTCAAGAGCCAAATGACAACGATGACACTTCCCTGTAAATCGGTGGGTATTGTTTATTATTGGGCATTAGGCCGCAAGCAGATACTTTTTCGTTGCTGCTGTCCCTCAGTCAGTATACTTGGTTGGGAGAAAAAAGGACATTTTGCTCTGTTTCTATTGAAAGGAAATCAATGAGAGTCTCAGTGTTTATTGTTTGCTTGCTTTTTTTTTTGTTTAAATGAACAATAAGTAGATGGCATGATAAGGGAATAATAAAAGAAAACGTCTTTTTCTTTAAAATTGTGTTTCTTAATCAAAATACAAAGTGAATGTTTTGACATTTTATTTTGAGTAAGGGTTATTTAACGTTTGAATATACCTACAAAAAAAAAAACAGCCCCTGATAGCAGAAAAGTTAAGGGTTTGTTTTTTGTTAAGCTATTAACAGTGCTGATAGCTTTTTCATGATTATTATAAAAAAAATCTTCATCACTTCATTATACCTTTGGATACCAAATGATGTATTAAAAATAAATCAAGAAAGAATATGTTTGTGTTTAGTTTCTCTTTTTTAAATTTAAGAATGCATAGTTAGGATTATGCTTTTAAATATAACTACTAATTCCACTAAATCTTCTAGTTTATCGAGCTTCTACTGTATTTAAGGAATTTACATAGTTATGTAAAAGTTATTCTACAAACGTAATCACACCGTATTTTGCATAAAGACTTAGATCTTAAAGTTCAGTTAACACAAGAACTCAAGCCGGCCGATCATCAACAACGTTTCCTTTTAACAAGATGGCGCTACGTGGCACACAGGCAACGGAACCATCGATCTTTTACGGGAAAAGTTTCCGGACCTTGTTTTCTCTCGAAGAGGTGATCACAATTGGCCACCGAGATCTTGTGACTTAGCACCTTATAACTTCTTCCTTTTTAAAGATAAGGTGTACGCCAACAGCTCAGCGATTCAGGATTCAAGACCTCAAAGATGGATTAATGAAGCTGTTGAGGGTATTCAGCAGCCACTTTGCGTTTTGGTGATGCAAAATTTCATGAAAAGGATATTGCTGTGAAAGGGTAGCCATGGTGACCATTTGGTGGCTGTTGTTTTCCATTATTAATGGCAAATTTTCTCTTTATATTGAAATAAACATCCAATCTTTTATCTCAAAAAATGGCATTTTTCTTTGGATATCAAAATGCTTTTCTTTTCTTGATAATGTTTCCGACACTTCTGATGATACCAGTTCAGGAAACCTTTAAAATATCCCAAAAGAATTGACTCCCATTAGCCAAAAATTACTTACTCCGACATTTTGTTTCAACTTAGTTCATAAATCATAAAATCGAAAGAATTATGGTTTTTCAATTTATTTATTTTTTAAGCCTTTGAGTTTGTCATTTTAAAGAAAAACTAAACTGACTCAATTTGGGTTCTTCTGCTTTTTAACGAAGTTGTTTTATATTGGCTTCTTTGAAGGAACCGTCACCGCACCGTGGTAAAATAAAGTTTTACCCCTTTTACCCCTCCCCGACAACGCACTATCATCACCCGACCAGATACTGCCCTGTGGTATCATACCACCATCACATATGATACACACGGTGTCGACACACCACAGATGTTGTTGGTTTATCTCGCATTTATTTTTACTATGGGAAATTATTGAACCCCGCTTAGAGTTCACAACTGCTTGCTACCGAAATTATCACATAGTAAAGTTAAATACCGAGGCAATATCAGACTTTACAAAGTTTACCAATGGTGGTCACAAGTTTGGAAGCCGTTAGGCAGCTTATAATTAGCACAATTGTCACTAACGAAAGCAATAAGCCCTAGACATTGATTGAACTCCTAGAAGTTTGTTATCAACTCGTAGAATCCAATTTTTCCAAGTGTATCCCAAATAAGGGCGAAGCTTCTTCTTCTCCTCCGGAGCTGTGCAACCTTTACTACCTGGCTACTTGGCTTGAAGCCTTGTTTTATTTTAAGATCAATGAATAAAACGAATGCTTTAAGAAATAATTGGTCGTAATTCTGAGTTTTGGTATCTCAGCTCAAGTTTCGTTGCTTCTTGAGCTGAGCCTGAATCGGCTGAGCGTTTTCATATACATAATACAATTCTCTAATTCGAAAATGAAAGACACTAAACATAACATATTTTCTTTCAATTAATTAATCATTTCCTTAAGAAAATTTTCTATTTTACGAAAACAAAACAAAAAACAAAAAAAATAAAATTCTTTTATCAGTAACATCGAGTCCTTAAAGGACAACCAAATGAAAAGTATTATATTTTATAAGCTTCAGCATATTTGTTTTTTAAAATTATTCGCATCCTTTTGGACATTCAAATATGCAAAACATGAAACTAGACAAAAATTCTTCAATAAGTAAACAAAAAGTAGTTATAATAAAAATTCTTTTATTTTTATTCCTTGCGATGTCCTTTTTTTTTGCTGCCCTCCCAGAAAAGATTTATTCGTTTGGTTGTTATTGAAAGCAACTGCGGAATGCAAAGGCTTTCCTTTATTGCACATTTTAAGAATTTCCACTACCACTGTCAACATATCAGCAAATAAATAACACCTTTGTGTGGCAATTGCTGGAATTTTACCTTCATCAAAGACATTTTAAAGAAACAACAAAAAAAAATAAAAACAAAAAAACAACCAAATTGAACTTACCGGTATCTTAATGTTTCCACCATCACCAAATGGCAGTTAAATATTTCTATATACTTAGAGTTATACTTATACAGGGGTTGTAAAATTTAACCCATCGATCGGTGCTGAGTTTCCTTTTTGCAAAACTTGCGTGTTTAGAAGCAATATTACATAGTTCATGATTTTTCAAGAGAGGTATAGAGAGCAGGTACATAACACTATTAATTTGTATTTTCTGCCTCCTTGATGGGACTCTAGGTGTAGTTTCTTTTTAGTTATAGGTATAGGTTTTGTGTTTTTTCGTTCGTACTCAAAGAGAGTGGAAAGGCGAAGAATTATGTTGAAATCTAAATATTTTCCGGTGATTGCTTCATTAAAAGCTCTTCAAAAGAAGAAATAAGTTTTTGTTTTCACTTTACAAGTTTCATCAGAAATAACGTTAAATTTTCTTGAGGTGCTATACGGTGAAACGGGAGGGGGGGGAGTGAATGAGTTTGTGATGATGTTCTTTTGAAATAGCAGTTTGAATGAGAAGTAAGGTATGAAAGAAAGTAGGTAAAAGAATTAAGTTTTTACTTTCATAACTATACTACTAAATATGAAACTTTTATAGTTGAATTATAAGAAGAAAAGTATTGGCAATATGTATGCCTGTAGTCACGTTATCCTTTTTTTTTGTAGAAGTATATAATTATATTATGCTAACAACCTTTCCTTTTGACACTCTTAATTATTCATCTATGTGCGGTTGGTGAGGCTTAATGACAGCAACTGACATTTGGGTTGATTTGTCAGTAACAATCATGGATGTTATGGAACCAAGCAAGGATTTAAAGTTGATTTCTGTTACAAATTATTCCAATGATTCTAATTTAATTTTTCGATATAATTTGTTTAAAATGGCGTCATAAAGACTTAAAATGTCATCTAAGATATAACGATCATCTACCAAATTTGCTAAGAGTTATACATTGCGGAATTGGATCATCATCATCATCTGCTCAACAACCGGGTTGAGGTCCTCGCCTCCTTCAACAAATCTCTCCACCTATCCCGGTCTCGAGCCGACGCCATTCAGTTGCGCACCCCAAGGCTTCGGGCGTCGGGGATGGTCTAGGCCATCTCTACCACGCTGCCGTCTACTACAGAATGTACCACAAAGAACTTTCCGAGGCGGTTCCTCTTCGCTCATGCGAGCTAGGTGCCCTGCCCACCGGAGTATACCGAGCTCAATTCTTGTCACTTTGTCTGCTACAAGGTAGATTGCGTACAATTCATGATTGTACCGTCTCCGGAATCATCTATCCTTACATATGGGGCCAACAATTCCCCGTAAGATTTTTCTCTCGAACGCGGCTAAGAGGTCGGAGTGTCTTTTGCTAAGCACCCAAGTCTCGTATCCATACGTGAGTACTGGTAGGACCATGGTCCTGTACAGCAGCAGTTTTGAAGTTATGGTGAGATTTCTGGATTTGAAGAGCTTTGACAGACTATAGTAGGCTCTGTTGGAATTGAGCAGCCGTCCGCGGATTTCTTCCTCTTTATTGTTATCGGCTTTTACTTTTGACATAAGATATTTAAAAGATTGTACCACTTCAAATTCGTGCTCCGCTACCTTGATTGTTTGAGCAATTGCTCCTCTCGCATTTGACGCCACCATGTACTTTGTTTTACCTTCACTAATGTGCAGCCCCAGACTTTGAGTCGTCTGCTCGATCTGGATGAGGGAATCGTGTACAGCTTGTTCGGTTCTTCCGATGATGTCGATATCGTCTGCGTTAGCCAGTTGCCGTGTCAGATTCACGGATTGCTTTCTCCAACGCCAGGTTGAAGAGGAGGCAGGCCAAACAATCCCCTTGTCGGAGTCCATTAAAGATGTTGATTGGTCTTGATAGCAATCCGGGTATTTTTACTTGGCTTGTTACGTTGGTCATCGTCAACCTACAAATTTGTGTCAGTTTATTTGGGATGCCGAATTCTCTCATGGCTTTGTAAAGTTCTATCCTGGCTATGCTATCATAGGCGGCCTTAAAGTCTGTAAACAGATGGTATGTTGGAATGCTAAATTCAAGACATTTTTCCATAGCCTGCCTAAGGGTAAAGATCTAAAGAAAAATCTGGAAGCGGATCAAATACTCCAACTAATTTCAGAGAAAAGCGTTAAAGATTTTCTTATTGGAGCAAACACATTTTTACTTTCTTCAGAAGGATTATGCAAGCACTAAAGCAAAGAGTAACGCTCTAACTTAGAAACCGGAAGCAAAAGTATACCTACCTAAACGCATAAAATGTATTAAAACGGGAGGTGATTGTATGAAAAGGCTTAAATTTTTGGTTGGTGCAGGTAAAGATAAATAAATTATCTATTTTCCTATTTCATCGTCATGCCATACTTTTATTATTACATCGAACCCGAACACATCAGGCTCACACAAAACGTCACTCCAAGTTGACAAATTGTTTGAGCTTATACCCTACCAAAAGAGAATTATCTAACTAAGGCATTCATCATTAGCCTCTTGTTCCAGTTGACCATTGCACTAACTCCACTAACTCACAAGCTCAACCACTCCTCTGGTCTACATATATGGTTTGAATATGTTGATGGTCTTCTTGATGATGATTACAAAGTTTTTCATAAAGGTAAAGGTACATTAGTTACAACAACAAAAAAAAGACTGTCTACCACGTTTCATACAGGTTGAGGTTTAATGTGCCACCCACAAAGTTGATACTACACGACTACGTTTATTATGAACTGCATCACATCCATTCAAGCCTACGTCAACAAAAAAAAAAAAAAAAGAATCTACTCCGGAAGGTTGGAGTTGCACACAATGAGGATAAAACAGCGTCCCATCATATCCAATATAGTACCTAACCTACCCTTATTCAAAAGTGGCGTTAAATGGACAAGAACTAGGATTCATGAATGTAACACAGTCTATACCAGTATATATACACTTTGTAACAAAATCACTGGGCAAACCTCATGCTAAATTGAAAATTTTCTAATTTACCTGTAAAGTGGTTTGCCGGCGCTCTCTCTAAACCACAAAACCATATAAACTCTATCATCCTTTGCTTCTGGTTCGATGTCACATGGCAGTGATGCTGTCCGACCCAGGACGGCCTCAACAGCAACTGTGGATACTGGAAATAGAAATGAAAAAAAAAAAAAAAGATTATTATGGAAATCGTATACATTGAAGTTTGAACAAAAAAAAAGAAGAAAATATCTTAATTGCAAATGTATAAGAGTAAAAGGAATGAAATAAAAAATACTTCTTCATTGTTTCTTTAGGGAGAGAGACAAAGAAGATTTTTTTCATAATTCAAAAACAATCATTTTAGGATTTGAATGATTTTACCTACAAAATCAATTTTATTTTTAAATTCCATTTTTTTAAATGCCTTGAGATCGAATGTGGTAAAAATTTTGAGAACATCAAAATTTACAATTATTCTCCCTTCTGACTAGAAGAAAAATCGTTATTGGAGCAAATGCTGATATAATTAATTCGTTATTATTTTCTGCAGCATATAAAATTAGTAGGCATAAACGCTGATATAATCATTCCTCAGACATCTTTACTGGAGTAAACGCTGATATAATCATCCGGCAGATATCGTTATTGGAGTGATTGCTGATGCAACGAATTTCTCAAGTATTTATTGGAGGTTATTATCTTCGATAACATTTTAAGTCCTTATCACGACATTTTTAAGTCTGAATATTTATAGTTGAAGAAGTTCTCTTTTACTACACTTTTATGATTGCTAAGAAAATATTTATGTATGTATGTGGTTTTTCTTTGAGCAAATATATGTAGAAATGAAATTAATATGTGGCCACGTTTATGAGTGTCACGTTTGGGAATTGGCAACGCGTTTCCGAATAATAAATTTCATCTTCAGGCTTCATCTTCGAGCCGCCAGATAATACTCTTAATGAAGACAACAGCAAGAGCAGAGAAAGAAATTGTCACATGACTAAATTATCATTCAGTTTAAGAAGACCGAAGATGGAATTTGTTATTCCGGAACGCGTTTCTAATTACTCGTAATTAAAATGTTTTGTTTTTATGTTGCTTTGCCTACTTGATTTTTTTTTTGTATACCCTCAAAATGATAAACACAGTGCAAGCGTTAGGAAAATAGGGAAGGATTTAAAAGGAGGTACCGATGCACATTGGTTTTAAGGTTCTGAGCATTAAAGTGAGACGGAAAGACAGAGCTGGGTAAAGCATTCCACATTCTTGTGGTGCGACTGAAGAAAGAATCTCTGTACTTCAAATTACGTCCGAAGTTGGGCTCAAAGGTAAACTGATGCGCATTCCTACCAGTGCGAGTTTTGCGGTAAAATTGCTTAAGGTGGGGAATGCAACTGGCTATTTCACTAGAACTGTCACTGTTTGTGAAATATGTTTGTGAATACATGGAAGTATTTAATTAATTTTGTTTTAGAAACACATTTTTATTGATTTTCGTTACTGGTAACTCTCGGTTTCGTATCAGGTGCCTAGAAGTTAGTCTCGTCTTGATCTAGTCTCATAGCCAGTCCTAATCTTTAACCAAAAACTATTTGATTTATAGATTTTTAACTTCTTCTTTAGTAATTGTCTTACTCACTTGAAAAAAAAAAACATCGCACGAAAAAATTGAAAATATCACAACTAATTCGCGAGAAGTTATCAATAAAACAATTCACTCCAGAAAGAACATAGAAAACATAGAACGACCGAATCGAATTTTCATTACCAAACTAACGGCAAATTATCTCACTAAAATCTAACTTGATACTCATGTTGTAGAGTGTCCCAAGAAAAATTTCAAATCGACAATAAAGAAATTGTTTTGCAATTTATTCTGGGTTCATCAACAATAAATTTGACTCGTTTACTTTTCTGGATTTACGTCACTTTGCTTAATAAATACGTCTGCGTTGCTATATGTATTGTATATACCAACCTATAACAATCACATAAAC
Source organism: Syrphus vitripennis (assembly GCA_958431115.1). NCBI lineage: Eukaryota > Metazoa > Arthropoda > Insecta > Diptera > Syrphidae > Syrphus > Syrphus vitripennis. The sequence goes on along the minus strand of OY288108.1, from coordinate 18,419,518 downwards.
CTTTTTTTAACAATTCTATTGCTTTCATATTCAATAAATTACATTGCATAACAAAATCTTTCAAAATATCACAAAAATGCTATAATCCCCAAAAGCTCAAATATATAGTCAATGTCTCAAGAACAATATATCCTCCTTTGTATGATGTGTCTTATCATAAATACCTAAAACAATAAATACGTTTAAAACCCTTTGAAGAAGATAATTTTCTTTTTTTTTTGTTTTTCTATGTAGATTCACCTAAATTCTGAAGCATGTCTGAAGAAATGAGAAAAAATTTCATTATTTTCAATGAAAATTCTTGAATTATATAATATTGTTTACAGACACATTTTTGATTTGATTTGATATTTAATATTTACTTTCTGTGTTGTTTTTTTTTCCTTGGATTTAGAAATTTTGTTTTACCTGAGAGAGAACACATTTTTTTGGAATTTAATTCAGTATATCGAAATCCAGGATGAGTAATTATTTAATTCTACAGAGAAAAACAAAGTGAATCCCGAAAAATAAGTCGGAACAAACATATCATACATTAGTTTGAAATGAAAATTGACGGGCTTATCGGCGTAGACTATAGCGACTATACATACCCCCAAATTGCACGATCTTGGAGGCCAATTCACGAGTCCGAAACGTGAAAGTTTATCCAGTGACCAAACATTGCCTTCACTAAATCAATTGTGACACGAGCTGTGTGACCATGTCGTCGTCTTGTTGAAACCACAGCCCTTGCACATCATGGTTGTTCAATTGAAGAACGGAAAGTCAGTTATCATGGCTCTATAATAGTCGCCATCGACTGTAAGTTTTTGGTCAGCATCGTTTTAGGATTATCTCCACTTCAAATACGGAAGTTATGTTTTTTGACGTAGTCATTCAACCAAAAATGAGCTTCAGCGTTAAACAAAATTCTGCAATCAAAATCGGAATCGGAATAAATTTGCACAATTTGGAAGCGTTCTTCAGGCGTCAGTTTATTCAAGTTAAAATACCAAACCAAACTTTACACAAATCAATGTTAAAATGGCCGCCAATTAAAAGTTTTCCACCTCTAAAAAAAACCTTTATTTGACCTTGAAAACCTTACGTCATTTTATTTAAGTAAATTAATGTACAAAAGATCCATCAGATCACAAAATACATAGCTGCTTCGTGTTTATATCAATATCAATTTGTTTTTTTGATTCTTACAATAACACACTTAGTTTAAATTACGTCAAATCATTTATTAAAGGTTAAACATAACTATCTGTACATAGTTTCTGTTGTAACCTTACACTTTAAATATCAAAGCCTAAAGCAATATTGATTTAGAAACAAAATCTTTCAAATCTTCAGCCATGTCAATAAAACTTTAAACGAAAAAATATTCCAACAACAAATTCAAATATTATCATAGAAACCACCTACTTATCTCATACCCACCCTCATTTAAAATAAAAAATATATATACACACATAATTTTTTTTTTCTTTTGTTAACATGAAAAACAATGTAAGAGAAACCTTTTACAACAAACACAGGAAAAGGACCAAAGAAAATAAAAAAAAAAATAAACTTCCATTGCCTTGCGGAAATTTGAAAGTTGTAGCAGCAGACAAAAAAAATCGAAAGGCGGTAGAAGAAATCCTCATCGATTCTATATAAGAATATCAGAGGCACATTTGGAATATTGGCCAACCGAAATTTGCAAATATCCACTTAACCATGGAGCACAAAAAAAAAAACAGAAAAGAAAAGAAAAGCGCACAAAAAATTATAATAACTTTTGATAAACACAAAAAAAAAAAGGAATTTCCAAAAATATGTATAGGAGTGAAGGAAAAGTAGGTAGATATAATATCGCCAGTGGATATGGAAGAAGAAGAAACCTTTCTTTTTCTCTCCTGGATTCAAGCTATCAAAAAAAAAACAAAAATTCATGCGGACATTTCGTTACACATTCACGGCTTCATTTTGGTTTTTCTTAACAAAACTGACAAAGAAAATGATAATGTGTCTTGCTGTGTTCAGGCCAAGGCATGGATTCTTTGAAATTGGGTCTCTAATAATGCATTATATTCAAACGAGGTTTGTTTTGTTTCCGACTATTAGAAATTCAACTTTGGGAAAAATGAGAAGCCTCAAAGATGTATTTGCTCAGAAAGGCAGAAAATAGGACTCATAATGATGTTTGGCTCAAAAAAATAAAGAAAGAAAAGATTTCAAATCTACAAAAATACAATAAATCGAGAATTTTTTTTTTCCCACTTAAATACCATTGTACAATATGTAGGAACACATAAAAAAAATGTAAACAGCAATATTGGAAATGACTTGCCTTAATTCTCTAAAATCATCAGAGACAACACTGGCATTTAAATGAATCGGAATAATTTCAAGAAAGGAAGATAAACTTGTTTATACAGGGTTTTCCAATAAGAGGTGTTATTTTGATATTCAATGAAAAATGCTATTTTTTGAGATAAAAGATCGGATGTTTATATAAATAAATAATGGAAAACAACATCTGGCAAATGGCCGCCACGCCTACGCTTACACAGCAGTATCCTTTTCATGAAATTTTCCATCACCAAATCGCAATGTCACTGTTGAATGCACTCAAGAGCTGGGCTGTTAATGACGTTGTTGATGATCGACTGGCTTGAGTTCTTGTGTTAACTGAACTTTATAAGCCTTGAGACCTGACTCTTAATGCAAAATACGGGGTAGTTTTGTTTGTGGAAATTCCAATGAACGACATGGAATGGACGAACCTGGGTGCTGGATTTTCTTCATCACTTAGGGATACAGCAGCAATATTCTCAGTTGTTCTTGAGCTACCGACGTGACGTGTACGGGTTTTATACTTCACATCACTTACTTTGTCCGACAGCTCAATATTTTCCACCAATTTCACGACAAGGAGCTTTACGATGACCAAAAAAACATTTTTAGTTTTACGAACCGTCATTGCCAAATTTTCACCAGTTTTATAATGAATTTCAATAACGTCAATGCATTTTGAAGCGTGTATCGTTCCATTTTTATTAATGGCGTAGTTTCTACTTGTCAAATTTGAAAAAATTACAGCTTCAAAAGTGACAACTACCCAAACAGCGGGCAATTCAAAATAACACCTCTTATTGTAAAACCCTGTATCAAATTTTGTTAAAAAAAACTCCATCAATCGGCCTAACACACACAAAACAAAAAATTATAGCAAATTCGCTTCAAGATTTCATTACGAATATTTTTGTGACATCACAATAATTTGAGGTTCTAAGATTTTTCTTGCTGACTTATGCAAAGTAATATCTAACCAATTATATCACCTCATCAAAAAAACCTCATCAAAAAAAAGTGGTGTTATGCAAGGCTGTACAGTGGCACCAATACTGTTTCTGTTGGTGATTAGTGATTTACTGCACGCAGCTTTGTCGAATGGAAACGGAGGAATTCGGTGCACTTTGCACTCGTACTTCAAACAGTTGAACTACTCAGACGAACATGCTTGCTCTATCATAAGATTATGGATCTTCATTAAATGGCATCAATTGTACAGAAAGAATTTTAAAAAAGGATCAATCTTGCAACTTCCTCATCTGTTCAAGTAGATAAACATTTTTGAACAACTGGTTGAGATGGTGGACAATTATCAATATCTTAGAAGTAATGTATCCACTGATGGCGGAACTGTACTAGAAAATTTTTAAAAATTTACTGTCCAAAATATGGAGACATAACTCATTAAGTTTAAAGACCAAGCTACGATTGTTCCACTCCAATGTTGAAGCCATGCTTCTTGAAAGATTACTTCGGCTGTCACAAGAAAGCTGCAAACGTTGCGTTCATGAACAGATGTCTGTACTACATCATCACGACTTTTTCGCCAAATCTTATCTTCAATGATGAACTTTATATCAGAACAGGTTAGGAACCCATTGACTTTATGATACGAAGGCGTAAGTGGCAGTGGATTGTTTTTGGAAAAAAATCATTTTTTTCAAATACTGTGGGTGGTTAAAAAAGTTAATGGGTAATCTTTAACAGAAAAATAAATTAAAAAACTGTGGTCACAACATTGTAAGGTTTGCCGTTGTTTTTCATTTTTTTGTTCTGTTCCAAGCATTTGGGGAAATAGACACCACTTCTATGCAATTTGTTGGTCTTCATCTATCCTACACGCAAATAACCATGTATATTATGCAATATATAAATAACTTTTCAGTTTAAAGTATTTTAAGTAATTTAATTCATTTACAGCTTGAAAATAAAACTCATAGTTTTAACATTCCTCATAAACTTTTGCTCAATTTAAAAAAAATATATAAACTTTCTCATAAAACAAACATTCAATTTATGTTGTTTCACTACTATTTATGTAATTTCTTTTGAAAAACAAAATACTTCTACCTTTTACTTAAATACAAAATGTAATTAAACTTAAAATCATAACAGCTTCACCCAAAACTATATACCTAACCTATAATATAACAAAAAAAAAAAAAATTAAACCAAAACACAATAAAAAACGAAACATATTCTCTTTAGGTAAATTCATATTAAAACATTATATAGGTACCTTGAAGAGACAATAATAGCAAAGTCATTTCAACACCGACATGATTCCGATTCCTAGTTTTAATCTCTTTCTTAGCCATAAGCTCTGTTACCCTTTCAACTCGAGGTCTAGATACTTTTGGCATTAGAAATTGTTAATCGTCATCTCTCTCTTTCTCTCTTTCATTCCATATACGAAAGACGAGCGAGACCCAAATGAGCACTCATTTGTATAAATATTTTTCAACCTCCTTTTTTATACGGTTGTCTTTTTGTCTGCAGAAAATAGAAAAACCAAAAAGTTCTCTCAACAAAAGGAAATGGCCATATATTCGAGCTTAAGTCCTGCAATTATACAATTTAAAATGAAAATGTATGCCTCAGGATCTAAATGCTATATAAAGAGAGTGTTTTCATTTCATACCTGTACCCTGTACGACCGACCGACGACGATGGCGATGGCCGACACGACACGACGACGAAGCACTATAAGCCAGAGTGAGAGGGACAGAATGTAGGAAAGAGCAAAGGACCATAGAAAATTACCCGAATATTTAAGATGAACTTTGGACTAATTTGGGTTTGGTTGGACTTAAAGGTACCAAGTCCGGAATTTTCGGACCGACAATGATGGTCGTCATTTTCATACCAAATGGTCGAGTCGAGTCCAGTCGAGTCGGTATGGTAGGTTAGATTGCTTGTGCGAGAATTGAGGTTATAATGTTATACAAGATGATGGAAGGTGCCACTCTAAATAGAAAAAAAAGAGAGGGGAACAAAATAATAAAAAGAAGAGGAAATACATCCTCTCCATCATGATAGCTAGGTAAGGTGTAGGTACTATTGTGGATCCTCTTCAATGGAATCCCAAAAAAAAAAACAAATCGTATCTCGTTTATTTAAATGATGCAGGTGGTTTAGCTAAATAATATCCTACTCTGTGTGCCATTTGCTATGCCATGCCCCCTGACAAATTGTATGATATATTGCAGGTACTTGAAGAGGGACATCCAAGTAGAACATTTCATCAACACAATGTGGGTTACATTTTGCTGTTGGAGTAATGTTTATCCATCTCGTTAACGAACCATCGTAAAATTAACAAGAGCCCTGAGTTTATTGACAGCGATTAGGACAAGACACAAAAGTAGTAGGTAACTTGGTTCTCGTTGGAGAGAGTCAGCTAGCAACTCACTCATCCTTGAACATCTATCTATCTGTTTGTAGGCTTGTGTGCTTTTCATCTTTTGAACCAAGAACATCAACAACAACAACAAGAAGAAGAAGAAGAAGAAGAAGAGCGTTTTATCAATTTAACAATCGAACATTAGACATGCTCGAATTAATGTTTTACCTACTCCTCCTGATGCTGACGATATAATGTTGTAAAGCAAGCAATTTGAAAAGCTCGTTACCTTCAGCAGCCCCTCTCCATCTTTGGTATCTCAGTTAGCATGGACATGATGATGGGATGGAGATCCGTATATAAAATGGAAGTATTTAAGAAGAGTGAGAGTTGGATGTAGGTATATTCGCTTCGCGTTTCGACAGGAAATCAAAGGGAACTTCTCCATCACAGAGAAAATAAACAGTGTGAAATTACCCGTAGTTCCTGGCCCCAAAGTCATATAGTATATATAGTATAGGGTGATAAATCTCTGGGCACCCTAACATTCATCTCTTAAATTGGTTCGCTAGAGGGGATGGAGTAAAAAACACTTGCTATAAACTTACTTCGAACTTACTCGTATAATGCTGACGTTACGACTATACGGTGGCCAGTAATATAATACCGCATAGCTAAATAAATAACGTTGATGTTGTAAATTTTATACTTAATCATTTTAGGTTATTCTGCCTTTTGAGAATTCAATATTTTGTATTGACCTTGTGCGTCGTCGGTCGGTCTTAATTTTTCAAATACCTTTTCCTACCTACAGTAACATAAAAGCAAATAATTCAAAGAAAAAAAAAACACAAAATTAAACAGATTATTTCGCTTGGTTGGTTGAACACAGCTAATTAGTATTAGGATGCGATACCAGAATAATATCCGTTGCTGTTTTATAGATAAATATACTTAACCGGAGATTTAAAAAGATAAGGCATTTATAATTCTATTTTAAATTTATTCAAGTGGAAACAAAATTTCAATACGAAAAAGGCTCTTTAAGTTTTGTATTATCAGTTATGAAATAATAATTAGGAATTAAGTAATTAAGGGATTTTGTTATTGAACAAAAAGAGTTTCTTTTTTTTTAATATCCAAATAAGTTATTTTTGATATGCCTGTATTCATTTTTGTTTGAACAATAAGATAAAATGAAATAACTGCCATGATGTGGATTTTCTGGATCTAAACAGATTTTATACCTCGCAGGCATTATTTGAAAATTTTTGGAAGTTGGGAAGTTTAAATTTAAAGGAAGACATTTTACGGACGAAGCGGCAAATAAGAGGTCAGAAGATAAAAGTTCAAAGATGATACGAATTTGACCAGGAAAATATTTTCGCATCAAAAAATGTAATTTTGGAATAAAAAAGCTACATATCTGCAAATTATCGCAAGCGACGAACGCAAATTCACTGTAGTTGGTATCAAACAAAACGTATAATGCTTGTTAATAAAACCATTTTCGCCTTAAGTCAGCATTCGATACCAAAGATTCCAAGACTCTTGGTTATTCTCGGCCCCAAAGCTTGGGTCTAGTTTCGGGTTCTTTGGAATAAGTGTCAGTCTCGTAGAGTTGAACCACTGTGGCGTATACGCACTTTTTTCTATTTTTAGTGAATTTTCGAAATTTCAATCAAATAGGTAACTTTGTGGATATGATTTTATATTTAACTTATATTTTTTTTTGTATAGATCCATTCTCGGTGCTATAAGATCAGACCAATTTAATCGGTTTAAATTAAATTTTTAAATATCACAAATTGAGATGAACACAGATAATTTCCTCTTGTACGCTGGCAAGAAGACAACACCATAAGAGGCTTCTTTCTTTATCTTGTAACACTTTGTCTTCTCTTCTTTCTTCGGTAACCCACTTAGTGTCTTTTCGATCTCTTCTTTTTACAGGCATAAACATTTCAAATTACTATGATAGGGAAGTCGCAATTCTATCTGTAAGTTTCTCTGTCCGTCTGTTGCTTGAGCTACAGCCTCAATGGGTCAGTGGATTTTTTTGAAACTTGGGGTGTATAGTGTCTTTTGGACATCTCCCATGATTTTTTTTTGCCAATTTTTTTCAAAAATTCGATTTTTTTGAAAATTTGAAAAAAATCTTTAAATTTAAATGAATATTAGCTTACGTTTAATGAAAAAAATTAAAGTGTGGGAGTTACCGTTACCTTCGATAAAATAATTTTTTGATTTTCTCAAAAACAGTTTATCTAATTACAATCAAATTTTACAATCAAAAACTTTTAGAAATTATTCAATAACTGAAAATTTTATTTCAGTTTTAAATAAAAAAATAAATATTTTTTGAAAATTAAATATTTCAAAAACCATGTAATATGTCATGTATATTTGAAGTTTGGTACAAAACGGTTTTTAAATACTATCATAAATAGTTTAAACAAAATTTCATTTTACTTTCAAAAATAAGGTACCGTTATAAACGAATACGAATGTTGAGAAAAACCCGTCTACAATAATATCTCAAATTTCTCGAAAACGGTTCCGAGGACAACGATAAAATTTTGTGTGTGTTTTTGTTTTAAAACCAGCAAGAACTATCATACAAAAGTAACGATATCTCCCACACAAATGTTTAAAAAAACTCGCCGTTTTCAAAAACCCCAATTTCTAGTAAACGGACACTAAAATTTTAATAATAACTCTCCTTACCAAAGATATTCTCAGAAAAAAAAATATAGTATAAGCTTCGACATAGCTAAAAGATAAAGTAAATGTGCTACATTTATACATTACTACAAAACGGAAATAAATTGGAAAAAAGAAATCTTGCACTTTAAGATTTTAAATCGTTTTTGAATCTATATTGTAATGAATATTAAAAATATAACTATACAGAGCTACAGCACCTAGAATATTTTCCATCAATATTATGCTTCCTGACTGCATTTATGATTATCAGTATTTTCATTTTTACACTTCCTTTGATTAAAACGGGAGAACCAACATAAACATCCATTCCCAACAAAAAAATTTAAAAAAAAATAAAAGAAGAAGTGATCTATTTAATCCGTTTTTATCTTTAATATCCGATTTTTATACTTACCTCTACCTCACTTATTTTTTGTTGTCACTTCAACTACCTATAGCAAAAAGAATAACATTTTTATAAAAAGAAAAGTAAAAAAAAAAAAAAATATTTACTGTCAACGATTTTTTACTTAACATCATGCTACTATGCGATATGCAGCAATAGCTCTTTCCTTACAAAAATGAATATACCCTTTTTGTCGTGTCGTAGCATCCCATCGTTGCAACGCGTTGTGAAAAAGAAGACATTGTGAGCATAGACCATAGACGTAAAAAGTTCTCAATATCGTCCTTCGTATATTGCATAGCCCGGTAAAAAGGTGACTCTACAGATTTTGCTCTTGCTTCTCAACTGAATTTTCTTCTATTCGTCTTTGAGTCAGAAAAGTATACAGGGTGATGAGAAAATTTATAATTTTGTTGCTGAATATTTTTTTGGTACAATGTTCAATTAAAAAAAAAAACGTCCAAGAATGATTACAAAATTTTATATTTGAAAATTCAAAATTCCTAAAAAACCTGACCTTTTTTCAGTTTAAAAATATTGAGTCAGTTTCAAAATATCAATTTGATTTTTGAAAAATAAAAACAAATCCAAAATGTTCGATCAAATTTTCGTAGGTCAATAATTACAGTCCATTATGTAAATTCATCTTTCCTAGAACTCAAAATTTCATTTCATTTACTAAAATGTTCCCATTTTTATTTTGTTGAAACACCCTGTAAGTATAGAAGTTTATGTATAAAGCTCCTATAGAAACATGGTCGCATTGCTTTCGTTGTAAAGAAATAATATAAAAGTATATAAATTCATTCTGATGATGGATCTTTTCCGTGCAAATAAAGAGCAAGATTCATCTTTCACGCAGCAGTCCAACTGCGATTCTTCCAGGTGAATTATTGTTGATGGCCTTAGAGCTCTATAGCTGGCTTATATAGCATGGAAGTATTTAATTCGTTTGGCTCTAGATGATTTTTTTTTTGTTTTCTACTTTTGAGCACAAGTGCATTCTTCTTTTATTTTTTTTTTTATTTCAATAAAGTAGGTATACGTTTAAGAAACATAAATAAAGACTTAATTCCCATTGGAGGGTCCCTGAGAGTATTGCTATTTTCGCAGCCCAACAAATAGTTTTATAGCCATTTCTTGAGACTTTTATTTATATACAAATCTTAACACTTCCGCAAAACAATGATTTTGTTAAAGACCCTTTAATAATTTAAGGCTGGCAGTATTTTATCTTTTTTAAGTCATTATTAACACTGCCTTACAATACAGTTTTCGAAAAAATTAAAAAAAACAAGACGACGTAGAATGAATAAATGAATACAATTTATTTATGAATGAATTTTTGAAAACGAAAAAAAATAAACTGCAGCATTTGAGAATAATCTTTGAATCTTTGAAATTGGGGCGTATGCGTATCCATAGAATGCTACCAAAAAAAAGCGATAGTTAATTTTTATCAAAAATTGAACTTGTATTAAAACAAACGTCGATTCTACTTTCGAAAAGTTTTCAAAAAAAAAATTGTTTTTGAAATAAATTTTTCAGTCAAAAATTTCACAAAAAAATTTACAAAAAACGTAAAAATTGGTATATTGAATTCTTGGCAGTGATTAGGTAGGTAGGTACAAATGGCGATCACAAGGCAACCTAGCCTGTGATCCAATTGGCACCGCAGTGCTCCGTTTTGATACCATAACTCATTTGACCTTAAATTGAAAGGAGAATGGTTTACAGAGATGCTCCACAGCGTAGTATGCTAGAGCCATTTGGTCGCATTAAGAAAAAAGATTAGATCTCTGATCTTCATCTCAGATAGCTCGTTGAGGTCGTAAAAGAATGCCGAGGAAATGGATTACCGTTTCTCTTTCGCGTTGGTCACCACAACTACGGCAAAACGTGTTGTGAGGAATGCCCAACTTCGCTGCATGTTCTCCTATAGGCCAATGTCCAGTACATACCGCAATAACCCTGGCTATGTCTTGCCTGAGCCTACATAGAAGATCGCTTGAACGGGTTTCATTATAGGTGGGGCATATCTTCTGCAGTTGATTAAAGTGCTCCACCTTCGATTTGATTCTGTTTGATAGATAGAAAAGATTTTTCCCTTCATAGCACCAAGAGGAATGTCAACCATTTCCACAAGTTAGCTATTAAGCGCCAATCCTTGCCTGGCTAACTCATCAGCCCGTTCAATTCCCTCGATACCACTATGGCCCGGAACCCAGATCAGGGTGACAATGAGCTTTTCGACGAGCATCTCGACATTGCTGGACCAATTTAGATGACGATGTGGCCGAGTTGATGGCTTTGAGAGCTGCATGACTGTCTGTAAAGATAGCTGTATATCGATCCCTTATTGCTAGCAATTCAGCTTAAAAAACGCTAGCAAAGTCAGGAAGCCGAAAGGATTTAGCTACTTTTAGGGACTCAGAAAAGATCCCTAAACCAACACCACACGATGTCCTCTTCCCAGACCTTTCTGGATGGAAAAATAACCTTGAAACACTGCGCTGTAAGAAACTACATTTGTATTTAATAAAAAGGTCAAGAGGTAAAAGACACAGAATAACATTTTTCCGTTGGGCATGTACGTAGAACCCCTGTGGTGCCAACGCTAGCTGTTCTCTAAACCTTCTTTAGCTTATCTAAGAGTTATGAGCAGGGCACCACACAATCGAACCATATGTTAAGATTGGTCGAAGTCCCCACTTTTTGCCGGAAGTTTTGCTGCAGGCGAAGAAGGCAACACAGGCCTTCTTCGCCCGTTCTTCAATATTTAATTTCCAGTTTAATTTAGGCTCAAGTATAACTCCCAAATATTTTGCACTGGAAGACAATGATAGATTTTGACCGTTGATTCGAAGTAGCGTAAAGGGGGGTAATTTACTTTAGTTTTGGTAGTAAAGAGCATCAGTTCAGTTTTACTTTGTTTAACTCCTAGTCCACAAATCGTAGCCCAGTTGCTAACTTTCTTCAAAATATCTCCGTGATTTACTAATCACAGAAGTGAACTTCCTTGACACCAATAGTACCAAACCATCCGCATAGGCAATCGCCTTTACTCCACATTTCACTAATTTAATGAGAATTCTATTCATGTCAGTAATTAAGTGGAAATATTTTTGAAACGCGAACAATTATCGAAAATTTGTAATTTTTTTGACGAATTCTTCTTTTTTGTTTAAATAAAAAATGTTTAAAAAAAAAACAATTTTTTTTAGGTAACTTATTTTTGAAGTACCTATCCCAGTTGAATCGGTATTATAGACAACTGATATGAAGGTGTTTTCTTAAACTTAAAATCTTGTATCTTGTTAAAAATAATTGATTAACTTTTGCTTAATTTTATCACATATTTAATCTGAGTACATTAAGGAATTAAGGCCTTTATAACTTTTTTTGAGTTTTCTTTTTTTTTATCTTGACTAAAAAATTTTCAATTTTCCATTTGATAACATGAACTGTTACAATCTAAATAGCCAACAGCACACCGCCTCCCTTTAAACACATTAAACCTTTATCCATTGTGCAATATGACATCACTGGCCCACTCAAATTTTTATACTACAAAGTTGATCACATGAATACCAAAGGACCGGACCACCAGCACTCCAGCAGCAAACCTAAAACCTAGTCAAGGAGACTTAACAGTTGTGAGCAATAGGTATAATCTTTTCTGAATGTTGATGTAGTAAAACAAAGAACGTGATACCGATGAACGACACGTCCCAGCGAGGATTTCCCTGATGATGTCCAGTTCAAGCCCAGGTCGGGTCGTCGCAAAAATACATAGATTGACCGAAAGGCCACACCAGGTCCAGGTGTTGCTAGAATCAGAATAGCTTTTTTTTTTCAAGTGTGTTGCATATAGGTTAAAGAGTTTGGGGTTTGACCTTTTTTCAATGCTACAATCGCATTAGTTAACAACTACTGGTAAGACTGGAGGTTCCTTGGGGAGCTAAACGCCCACGTAATTCCACATTCCACTGGACAAAAACGAATATCAATAGGAGCCGCAGGTTAAATGTGATGAGAGTGGTAGACGACGAATAGGAATTTACAAATTGCCGGGCAAAGAGCATCTAAACGGAGGAGGTGAAGACTTCAGCTAAGTGTACACATTGGACAATCGATTTGAAAGAATGACAACCGACATTTGGCAGAAGAGTACAGTTCCAATGGAAAGGATTATTTTGGAAGTTCATATAAATGTACTTATATCTGCACTGTTGTGTGCTTGTGCGTTGGAAGCAGTTATACAACACGAACACATTGGCAATTAAAGGATTTCTGCACCTTTCTTCCCTGATGCCAAGGGCTGAACAAGGTGAATCCACCAGAGCTGACAAAAAAAATACGTTAGGTGATTTTTTTTTTGAAGCCTTCGTTTGGTAACCTTAAGGCGTTTGAAGCGTTAAAAAAAAACAACAACAAAAAATGTAGGCACATTGATCCTTTCTTAAATGATATGATATGATTTCAGGGGTTTTGTTGTTGTTTGATTCATCCGCATCTCGCACCTATGTATACGTACATAAAAAAATATATGTGAGCCACATTGGTCAGAAATATATAAAATAGTTTGCAGCTAAGGATTAAATGTTTGGGTGACTGGCAAAATGGTCGATGTCACTTCAATATGTTCGATGTCCATCTCTGTTATAACTCCATGGAAGACAAGGTGCAACGAAGTGGAAAGTTATGTTGTGTCCAGCCATGCGAGGCTTCCGATGCCACCGGCTGACACATTTTTTTTTTTTACTACACTGAGTTTTTTTTAAACAGTTTTGGTTTTTTTTTGTAACTGCGGATACTGATTTTTCTATAGTTGGTCTGTAATGGCTGGTAGATGTGTTATATAAAGTTAGGGCGTTGGGTATGCCGCATCATATTTAATTTTCTAAGCTTTTGAAAAATGTTTGATTTTAGATGTATGGTGCAGTTTGCTGTTGGCGGTGATAATATTCTTTCAAAAGTCGAAATTTAATTGAAACTCAAAGTTGTGTTATGCTTAGGATAGGTTATGCGATGTTATGCTTAGAAAATTAGAAATTTCTGTAGGAAACCTTTTTCTCTTGTTTCCAAATATCTGATTAGAGTTTCATCTAATCGTCAATTGACGACCTCATTAATTAAAGTTGTTGGTTATAATTAAAGGGCAAGATTAACTGCCAATAAGCAAGTTTAGTTGCCAAGTTAAGCAATCAATAAATTATCTTAAATATCGATTGATTACTAAAAAATATCGCCAAAAAAAATCTGAACAAATTTTTGTTTTAATTTTGTTTTTCATTTTGATGGGCTTCATTTCACAAAAAACTCGTATTGTCAATTCTTGTAATATGATTTTGCAAAATTTTTCCAAATAGTTCTAATATTGACAATTAAGAATTTTTTAATTTTTTATAAAATCGCTCGATTTATGGTCTAAGATTTTTCAACTTTTTAACAAAAAATGGTCTTACTTTTACACTATGGAATTTTGACTGTTTTGAAAACACATATTGACAATGCTTATTTCAAGATTTTTCATAGTTTCTTAAAAGTTTTGAAAAATTTAATAAGAGTTTTGAACAGTTATATTAGTAGACTTTTGAAAATTTTCGAAAATCTTTATTGTTAATGCTTGTCTAAACATTTTTCGAAAGTCTGCTATTAATTTAACAATCATTTTTATACGATTAACGAATCAAATTATTGCAAAATTTTAAGAAGGCTATAAACGCTATTTTTGTAGATGAGTTGAATATGTTTAATAATTGTGGAATATTGGTAAAATGGAATTTTAAATATTTACAAAAATCAGATTATTAAAATTTTTAAAAACACCATATTGAATTTACATTATTTTGAAATTTTGGATTTACAAATTTTTGAAATACAGAATACATAATGAAATACAGAGTTATGTTCAAACAGAATTTTCAATCTCTATGAAGAATTTTGGTCATGTGGAATTTTGGAATACAAAATAGGGAACCATTTCCTAAAACACTTCAATGACAATGACGACAAGAAAAAATATTCTGCTTTACTAAAAAAAATATAAAAATTAAATCGGCCCTCATTTTTTATTCACGGCCCGTCCTTCCCACGATAGGAATTGAAATACATAAACACCTATTATAATGGGACAGTTTACTTTAAAATTATATGTACACGTACAGAGAACCTATGTACATGTCATAACACTAACTAACTTATCTATTAGATTCATTTCAAATAATTATAAGTTTCATTCCATGATAATTTGAAAATAAATAAAAAAAACTGTCTGTCCGTGCACGCAGATACCGTTAGGTACCTACATATACATACATTGGAAATAAATTCTGCTTTCACAATAATAATTTTTTATTTAAGAAAAATATTTATTTAGTAATTCCGTGTAATGTAATGTCCATTAGCAACACGAATATGTAACTCGTTTTTCCAAACCTAATTAACATTAATTTGTGTAGAATTTGAAATTTATAGAATGCCTCTTAATTGATTGAAAGGTCTTTAGTATAGAACGGCTTGATATCTTAATATAATGTAAATGTTTTTTTTTTGTTATAGACATTAAAGTAGTGTGAATAATTACATACAGTAAAAATGCCATCTTAGGACAGTGGGGTAGGTTTGCCAGAAAATAACCTACATAATAATTTTATGTACATATACTCGTATATCAACTTTGGATTCAAATGAAATCTGAAAATTTTTTATTTCAGTGAACATAAAATTGCTAATTAATAAATAAAACATAAGAAACTTACCTAAAAATACAATAGGTTCCAAATATACCAGAATAGCTATGTACATAATTTAAACCTATCGTCTATTTGGCTTTAATTGGGCTAAATGAGTCATTTTCCTTGATATTTCTCAAATTAGCTCATTTCCTATACAAACTCACATTTCCAAATGAAATAATGTCAACAAAATTTTGCACGAAATTGTCTCTAAATTTATAGGATCGCATTGAGAAAAATGTAAATTTGGGTGCTATTGTGAACCAGGCTCATGAAATTTTTCTATGAAACTGAACGAATAACAACAATGAGCTGTCAAACGAAATTATAACTCATTTGTAATAAAAACGCTCGTTTATCGTTATTCGCGAAATTAACCCATTTTGGCTTAAATGAAGTCGTAGTTTTAAGTGTACACGTACAGAGCATATTGAAAGGGTCAAGAAATGTTTTCAGTTCAAAAATGCGGTTATTTCATATAGGTACCTAACTTACACAGTGGGGTCCAACGATCATGAGCTCCACATTTGATTACAGATATGGCAGCTAAGGAAAAATAAAAAAAAAATGATCAAAATTCGTGAACATTTCGAGAAAATTGAGAACCAAAAATCCGGTTCTATCGCACGTAGGTACCGTTAACAACGGTATTCTGACAAATATTTTTCAACCAAATAATTTTTATTACTCACAAAACCCCAATTAAAAAGTTTTATTAAAATCGTTAGAGCAATTTGTGAGATAAAAATTTTTATTTCCTCTCTACGGAATCTCTTAAAAACCTTAAGTACAAAGTTTAAAACAAATCATTCCAATAGCTTAGGCTAAAGTTCGAAGTACAAACAAATAGGCAGATTGACAGGCCAATTCGAAAATAATAAAACCATTTTGAGAATTGTTACATTTTTTAATTAAATATTGCAGGAATAACGTCACCTATTTATTTTTTGAAAACTGACAAAATATTAGATATTTAATTTTTGGAACTTAAGATTTTAATTGATCGCTATAGGAAATATATAATTTTGATAGCTTTTAAATGTATGAGGCTTTAAATAACTGCCCGCCGCTTTTGTTCAGAATTATTTATCCTAATAATAGCTCAAACGATATTAAAGAACATTTTTGGTGAAGCCTATTTTAAATATTTTATTATTTTTTTTTAAAAGCTTCTCTTTGCTCGTTAATTTCCTTTTAAATGGCTTTTTTCGATTTTTGAAGAAGTAATAAAAAAAATTATTTCAGCCAATTTATTTATAAAAGCAAATTTACTGTTTCCCTTCGTTTGAGTTTGTATTTCAATCAAATTTATTGTCAGTCATATTTTTTGATATTAAAAATTACAAAAAAAAACTTATTTTGAAAAATTCTTTATAAGTACAGTTCCTATTGGTAGTTATTATTGCTGGTTGATGAGTTTACATTTACATAATTTATTGAAACAATAGCGGTAATTATTGTCAATAATGACGTCACTGACGCTAAAAATCTAAATTAAAATATTTTTCCTTGTAAAACCCATTAAATTATTTTTGGTCTTCAAGAAAAAATATAATGACATTTTTTTTTGACTTATTATTAGTAATTCTTTAAATAAAATCGCAAGCCCAATAAGGAAACACGAGCATTTTATTTGAGCTGTGAATGGTCGATATCCCACACCCAATCAATTACGTGTAACGTAGTTCAACACGTTTCATAGTTCTTCTAGATTATAATATTCCTACGCACAGAACAAGTTTTCACAAAAGAGTTGAATTATTACCACCTTGACAAAAAAAAAATAAAAAAATAAAACATAAAATGAAAAAGTACCGAAATTAATAAAATAAAAAAAAAAACCGACGTCAAGGTAAACAAAAAAAACATAGAACAAAACAAATCTATCTTTACGCATTACATAAAAAAAAAGGTAGATATACTACATATAAGCCGTTACGAGTCACGTTATTGAAACGACTTTCCCTAGATTAATCTCTAAAGCATGCTGTTTTATGCCGCTCTGAGTAATGATGGCTTAACATTCTCCGTGACCCAGTACGATATCGTCCTTAGGTCCTTTTTCTGTAGGTACGATTATATTTTTTGAAAACAAAATACCAAAAAAAAAAACAAAAAAAAAGGGGCGAGAACGCGCGTAGTGATGAAAAATTATTACTCGAATGTCAATTAATCCTCGGGTTTTGGTTGAAACGCCAACAATTTTCAGGATTGAGTATTTGTTTTTGTTGTAATTTTGCGTTAAATTTTTGCACCCTTGCCTTTTGGGGTTAAATATTTTCCATTTTTCACTTCTTTTTTTTTTTGTTTTTATTTATTACTTTTTTTTCCATTTATATTTTTGTTTTGTTCTTTTTTAACTGTTTTTTTTTTTTGTGTTAACTTTATTTTCTATTACGATATCATTATACAACCACAATTTTGTCCATGGTAACGCTTTATTTTTTGTGTATACTGTATACCCCTTGCTGAGCAACAAAGGCTAAGGTATACAGCCTACCCACAACCACAAGGATCACCAATGGAATGTTCTTAACAGAATGCGAGTTTGGTTTTAATAAAGAGCTCCGTTAGGATACCACCGATTTTTGGGGGTTGATTTATGTATAATTGACAGACAAAATAAACACGCTGTTGGAGGTCGTCTTCGCGCTTCTTATTGTTTTTGTTTCTTCTGCTTATTTTCATAGTATAGGTAACTGTTGGATGGAAAACAATAGAAAGTACATTTAAAAAGAATCAGGCAGGTAAAGCTTAATACCTACAAGATCTGGAAACTGAAATGATTGTCTTAAGGGCAGTTTTAGTATAGTATTGTATAAAAATATTGTATGCAAGAAACCTTTCTGTAAAATACACTCAACCTCACCCCAAATCCTATAGTGTGCTCAAGCAAGGGTGTTGCAGGGAAGCATGTCCCCCGACATACCTCACTTTTGGATTTAAATTGTTTATGTATTTTGGTTTGTCAATACGCCCCTGTTCTTGTCATATGATTTTTGGAAATTACTTCCCACTTCATAAAAATGGACTCAGTTTCCACCAAGCATTGGAACTAACTCCACAACAATAAAATCGATTAATTTTTAACACCTCAAACAAATTTATTAGTGGACTTAGTTCCGCCCATCAGTTATTTTATAGAACAAGCTGGTGAGTGAACTGTAATTTTTTGTGTAATTAGAGGAAATCATAAAAAAATTGGAAAAGCTTCTGGTTTTTCATAAAATTCACTTTAAATTTTTGCAACGGTTTCCGAACGGGTTATCAAAACTATTAAATAAAATTTTCCTCTTCTTCATTTTTATTTTGAAAATGAAAACTTAAATGCTGCTGTACATATTTGAAATTTTTCAGAAACTAGTTCTCAAAAAGATATAATTAATAAACCTCAAAAGCTTGACCCAAGTAAAACTATTTTTTTTTCATTCCGAAAAAAATTAAAAACCAATTTTTTTCCTGAGTTAAAATTTTTTTCCAAAATTAATATGCTGCATCTTAAAAATATAAGAATCGAAAACTTAAAGAATTTTGAAAATAAATTGACCTACAAGAAATATGCATCTTTTCTTGGACAAAATATTATTACTTTTTTTTTTTGTTTTTGAATTGGCATATAATTATTAACGTCATATACATATGTGTAGTTGACATTTTTTTTAAAAATAACAATTTGGTTGGAATTTTTTTGTGAGTTGAAAATTTTTGAACTAAAAAATAAAAATTTTTTTGTGAGTTGAAAAATTTTGTACTAAAAAACAAAAAAATTGTAAAAAAAATTCAAAAACATCTCTAGAAAAAATATCTCGAGACATATACTAATCACTGCGATTTTTCTGAAATTATACTTCTTCACCTCTTAAAATAATGTCAAAAAATGCGGTATTAGTCAGTTTTTCGACGGCCAAATTGGTTTTCCAAAAGCAGTCATAGTATCTAGGATAGACAATTATCTAACAAACAATTTTTAGCCAGTTGCAAGGTAATACACTTCGATTTACGATACATATGTATTTAAGTAAAAACTTTGAGTTTGAGTTTACATTTGAAAAGACACAAAAATGTTTTCAACCTGTTTTCCACCTAACTATTTTTTCATTAAAAGAATATGTATTTAATTGTTACTCCAAGCGATGTAATTCATTCCCAGTTCTTCGTGCCTTTGGCTTGGATAAAGTTTTTGAGCCATTTTTCTATGCTCAATATTATAAATTCGTTCTGATCATCAAAAATATCGTTTAGAAAGCTTCCCTTTAAGGGATTTTTGGGCAAACGGCATCAATAAGTGGATTTCATGTACCTAGTTTTAGTTTCCTGGATTTTTTTTCTATTACAAATGAACACTTCCTTAAAAATCCTCTCTTTCAGCTTTTTCAGACTGATATTAAAACTAGCTTGTGGCTAGTGTAATTTTTTTTTCAACTTCGGTAAGACTGGTATATCAACTATTAAAGAAGCATTTCCGAAACTTCTATGAAATTCATAAAAGTTCCTCGTAGATGACTTGTGACAAAGATAGATGTCCAAACTAAGAGTTTTTTCTGCAGAAAAATTACTAACATGCATCACATTGATCATATTTTACTCTCATTTAAAATAATTGGAATTAATTTCATAAGAAAAAAAAAAGATAACAACTATAAGAATTGGCGTCATTCGCTTTTTAATGCAAATTACAATTAAAATGTAAAATGGCGTTATTTCTTTTTAAAATTATTGAAAACATAACTGGCACCTTCACAACTCCGAATTCCCATGTTCCTTCAAACTTTCATTTTGGCTTGTTGCCTTTTTTATGAGATTTAAATAAAAGGCCTTAAATCTTCTTTATGATGTAAAGAAGAAAAAAAGGTTTCTATCGGTAGTATTTTACGCTTCTCATACTTTCTTTAATGCTATTTATATGCTTCCAAAATTATTATATTCAAAAAAAAAAAAAAAAATTATTTTTATTTTTCTTGCATGTCTCAGCTTTTACCAAAATATCCAATCTCACCGGCACACATGTGCCAATTTAGTGATATAAAAATAGATATATAAGAGCATCATAAATTTATAAACAAAAAAAAACTCAACCAAATCTTAGATGATGAACACAAAATAAATAAATTGAAAATAAACCCTCATAACCTTTAAAACAAGCATCAATTACCACCACACAGTCATATTGCGCACCTTTTGCCTTTTTCCACGAATTCAGACGAAAAATTTGCTGGCCCAACATGACTTTTAATACTTTTAAAGACTAACTTAGAAATTCAGCAATAAATCTCTTTGCTGATGCCTCTTGGCAATAAATACAAACAAGTACATTATAAATATTACCTTTTATACTGACTGGTTGATATGGCACACACACAGTATTGCTTATAATATACAACATATGAAAATAATGGCTTAAATTTTGAAGAAAGCAAAAAATCTATGTTAACCAAGGAACACTCATAAAAAACTCACAGACTTGCGTAAATAATTTAATCGTTTTACCAGTTCTTTGGTTTAACAACAAAAAAAAAAAGAAAAAGGAAAGGAAAGTAGGTAGGTATAGGTATACACCACGACATAATATGTCCTACAACTTTATAATTTCCGGAAATTTTTTTTTTATTTTTCTAAACATCGAAAAAGTTCTAAAAAACAAAATCTTAAGTCTTAAGAATACATGGAAATGTTTTTTGGTAAAATAAATCTTGGATCTATCCCATCAATGGAAATTTCACAATTGATATAGAAGAATGTTGAATGAAAAACATCTGTGTGGAATTCTCATATCCACTAACCAGAGCTTAAATATTTCTTTCAACCGAATCACCTCCCCCCCCCAATCAGATTATGGGGGGTTTTAGCATATATATAATACGACTCTTGGTCGTCACTTTGTATTACAAAAAACATTGCATATAGATTCCACACTCTGCCATCATCAGCCCTAAACGGAAAACAAAACTCAGAATCAGCACAAAATTTCAAACAAACCACAGACAACCAAAGAAATACTAAATTCTTAAGTCTTTAAGGTACAGATAGATATACACTTCTTAGTTCTGTGGTAACATCACAAAAACAACAACAACAACACACAAAAAAATCAACCTATCGTTAAACTTTTCCTGTTGTTTTGTGCCACAGCTTTCTGGAACCTAAGAAAATTGATGCAAAAACCAGGAGACGAAAAAAAAAAACATATTTCCAAAGTTTAAATACATTTATTCGATTTTTTTCCAAAAAAGAAAAAAGTATCTCCTTAAAAAGCACTTTAACTCTCGAAGAACAAAAATCCGAGAATAGAAGAAAAAAAAAAAAGAACGAATTGGTTTCTGTTGACATCTAGCAAATCCAAAATCGATATTCTCAAACAAAACCACGCATACACACCTCATCCTCCATCTTAAAATCCTCATCCTCATCCCCATTCTCATGACATCTCTACTATGCCTATTGCCTATGCTAAGGCACTTCATGATGATGATGATGATGATGATAACAGGACCTTCTTCACTGCTCTGTGCCATACAGCATAGTGCTATATAGTGAAAGGAAACAAAATTCTGGCAAATTCTTATATTAGGCAATGTGCTTCCCAAAACTTAAGTGCTTCCTTAGACATTTCCTGTTTTGGTTTGTTTTTTTTTTTTATTTTTTTTGCTTCAGAATTCTCACTTCTTATAAATAAGTTAAAAGGAAATAAAGCAACGAATAACGGTATATGAACAAACTACAACAAAAACACAAAAAGTCAATTTGGTAAGTTTTCGTTAAGGAGGAAAACTTAATATACATGTGCCAGTACCAGTGCCTGGGTAGAGTATAGTGTTGGTGCTTGGGGAAGTTAAGTGGGAGAGAAAAGGAACTTATCGTGTTGCCACAAATTCACCACTAACAGAGCCACAAGAAAAGCTTGTTTTTACATCATCTCTTAAAAAAAAAAAAAACTATACAGCAACCAACAAAAAGTTGACTGTATATTGAAATCTTGGAGAAATTGTTATTAGATGAACTCTCAATAATGTTTTTTTTTTAAACCATAAATAGTGAAGCATGGCTCAAAAATAAAAAATTCTTTCATTTTCTTTATGAACAATAATTGTTGTTAGTACTATAGACGTCAATTTGAACCAAAAATTAAATAATTGTTATTCAAAGGTTCTTACAGAAAAAAAGTCTTTGTTTTTTATGTGTTCATCGTGTCCTTTGTTATTTATTATGATTTTTATTTTTGCGCCACGATGATGGCGATGTCCTGTGGGATGGAGCGGGAGCCGTTATATATTTTAAGTAGAACTGATGAGAGGCATTAAATTAAAGTTTTAGATGTAACATTAAATAAATAAGCCTTTTCCTTCTAATTAATAAACGACCGTTAATGAATAATAACTGTATTTAAGGCCCACTGATGGCTTTGTTAATGACGATTTGTGGGTGATTCAATGAATAGAAGCCCATTCATTATAAATTAGTTTTTAATCCTCAAAGCGAGGCTATGGTATGGGAGATAATTATGTACCTACTTGAAAAATTAAAAAAAAAAATATTATTTATTGAGTATGACGTTGGTACATAGAACATTAAATGCTAATGATTAAAAGAATATTTTCTAAACATTTAAGTTGGTAAGACGATTAATGTTAAAGCAATTAATTGATTAATTATAATAATTAAAACACATGACTGAATCGCATGAACTTGCTATACTATCTTAAGACACTTTTAGAAAAAGAAGGAAAGAAGTATTTCATTAGAGGAAAATATCACAAACTCTGCTATAAGATAAGTCAAAAAGGAAGTTTTACCTACCTTAAAAACGATGCTGGTTGTCTGATGTTTCGAATAAAAAATATGAATTAAAAAATAAATATGAATTTTAAAACAAAAAATTTATGTTTGTATATTTTTTTTAAATCTCGTTTCTAGTATCTAATAAAAAAAATAGCAACCAGTTTTCAAAATATTGAATTTAAAAAAAAATACTCAAAAATAATTTTTTTTTTTCTTATTTCACAAACATTCGCAATCTGTTAAACAGTTTAGGGGAAAATCAAAAATCTGGATCTGAGCAGGAATTGTTATTACCTAACGTATTTTTGAAAAATATTTTTGACTTAAAATTTTGTATTACATACGTAAAAAAAAAATAGGAGACGAACGTAGTGTGAGCCGTGAATCAGTAAAGAGCGCTAGTAGGTTGTGACAGTAGAAGTGTCTAGAGAGTGACCAAAGAGTTCACCAGAGCTCTAAGCAACACCTGGTAAAAGATATATATGGAAGACTGCTGGTTTCGTTTGAGGACCAGGTCAAAAGGTGAGAACTACTTTTTTGCGGTTTTAAATTGAGCTTTCACCAAATGAAGTGAGGCCAACACCCAATGATACGTTGAAAGTAAAAATTGCCCGAATGAACCCCCCAGTTGAGAAGTAATCGTTACTATAAGCTTGGAGGGTATTCCCGCAGAGCTCTTTACCAACAGCGCTAACAACATCCAGTGATCTACTGCACTCACTCACTTAGAGAAAAAGAGAAAGGTCAAGCTGCCAAAGGCAGAAGGGCTTACGCAGTGTGAAAACTAGATATGGCGTAATTGAAAATGACATAAGCCCAAGCTATGACTGTTCCGCTCCAATGTTGAATCCATGCTTCTTTATGAGTAAGAATAGTGTAGGCTCTGTGCTCCGCAAGGGGAAGACTCATAAATATAAGCTCCGAGGACCTAAGTATGTTATTTTAATTACAAAGGAGAATCCACAGAAAAAATTTCATCAAAACCTTTAGAGCAATTTTTGAGATAAGAAATGTTATCGTAACGATTAAAGGACAGGTAAAGTTCTTATTTGGAGCTTAGAAAATATGCAATTTCAAATTTCGGGAATCATCTAAAAATAAAAATCTTAAGATCCAATGTTGAATAGTATATAGTCTGTCAAAACTCTTCAAATCCAGAAATCTCACCATAACTTCAAAACTGCTGTTGTAGAGGACCATGGCTCTGTCAGTACTCACGTATGAATCCGAGACTTGGGTGCTTAGCAAAAGATACTCCAACCTCTTAGCTAAGTTCGAAAGAAAAGTCTTGAGTAGAATTGTTGGCTCCATATGTAAGAAATGACTTTGAAGCAGACACAGTGACAAAAATTAAGCTCCGTAGACTCCGTATCCGTAGACTGCAGGGCACCTAACTCGCATGAGCGCAGAGGAACCGACGTGGAAAGTCCTTTGTGGTACATTCTATGTAGACGACCACGAAGTAGACCATGCTTAAGCTGAAGAGATGGTAAGTAACTGGTCGGCTCGAGACCAGTCTTTCCACCTAGACTTGTTGAAAGAGGCCAGGACCGAATCCCGGTTGTTGCGCCGATGATGATGATGATGATGATGATGATGATGATGATGATAATTGTTTTCAAACCACTTTCAATAGAAATAACCAGATGATGTGAATTTTTTGTTGCCGTCATAATGTTAATGAGTAAAGAAGTATAACACAATTATGCCAGATATCTGGGTTTGAACCCCAGCCTCGTCCATTTAAATAACAATATTTCTCAAGTCATTATGATCTCTAAAATTATAGATCCAAAATTATACCAGATAGCAAAGTCTACAACCCTTGCAAACAAATGTTTTTTTACAATATTTCCAAATTATGAGTGAAAAAGCGACACTTCATCATTTTCAGTTCATAATTTCGATAAATGTTCAAAAAATAAATATCAGCCATGATTCACTTTGTTACTATCGATTTTAATTATTGAAACCCACTTTTTGCACTTTTCTATTATTTTAATGTAAATCCATATTCTTTAACAAAAAACCAATACTTTCCTAATATAGCAATTAAAAAAAATTAAATTTAGTTAATTAGTTTTTTGTTCTCCCATCACGAACGCCATTAATTTCTGTGAATTTTTGTACAGTATTCTCATTAAAACAATTCACATTATTTGTCATACGTTTTTGTCCGGAAACAAACAAAAATAACTTACAATTGAGGTACTTATACATACATAGAACATACCTAAATATATATATTTATTTGTATGAGTACGAGAAAATAAGTTCCTCTGTCATTTTATAATTTTACATCCAAAGATATTAAATTAAAAATTAATTGGTACTGAATACTCTGTATTTACTGGCCGGGGAATTGTTTGTTGCGGTTACAGGCTTCTCCCCCCACCACCACCACCTATTCTTTGTATTACCTGATTGTAAATATACTGTTGTACACTACAGGCTGGTTTTCTCTTGTAAAACAGTGATTTTTAATTTGAAACATTTATTTTAATATTCATATGTTTTCGAAATGAATTTAATTTTCGTTTTACCTAAGCTTAAACTCCCTGGGGGAGTTGATGAGGTTTAAGTAATAGAAGGAGGGTGTAGTACAGATACAAATATAGAAACGGTGGTTGCTATAACCTACATTGTTATTTGAGAACAATGTTTGCTTTTAATTTTAACATCAGATATATACTTAAAAAAATGAATAGGTATTCAAACATTGATATAAATCGAGGTGCACAACAAAACTCGTCGACTTTGTTGGGATTAAAAAATGATTGTTGAAGGAGGGTGGGGGAGGGGGGCATACATTTTACTCGAGGTATTTTCTCAAAATACGCGTTGAAAGTATTTCATATAAAATAATTTTATATTAAATTTTGTGAACCAACTGCAATTATCAGATTTTATGCTAGAGAACTGTATTGTATGTTACTAAATTGGTATAAGTATGTCATTGTTTTAATTAATGCGCTTAAAATTTGTTTTTATTTTATTTTTATGGATATTAAATGGTAGGCCCTTTTTCCATAGACAAATCTTTTTTTTATGGAAACATTTTGAATTTATTAAATAATAAATGAGGCCGCCAGTGCAATAGTGGCGTAACCCACTTTTTTTCAAAAATGAGTTTTTCATGAAAATGGGTCCCTTAATATATCTATTTTAATACAAAAATAGTTTTATGCAGCTATCTACACTCAAAACCAGATGGCACTCAAAAAGGTGTTATTGCATTTTATAATTTGATCATAGTTTGAGTGCAATAGTGGCGTAACCTTCATACTTCTCTTAGAAACTGTTTGCTTTGGTATAGATTGAGAACATTTGCTTTGGTATATGTACATAATATGGGCAGTGAAAAAGTTCACACGTATGTTTGGGAACAGTCTACAACGTCAAGGGGGCCTCAAGAAATTGGATCTTGTTTTATGCAATATTTTAAGAACGTTGAACAGTCTAAAAAAAAAATATTATGTATTCTGATCAAGGTGGGGGCCAAAATAGAAATATAAAACTTTCCCTATTGTGCCAATTAATGGTATACCATCCCGATTTTATTGTTAAAGAAATGGAACATAAATTTTTAGTTAATCGCCATTCCTATTTGCCATCTGACCAAGATTTTGGTTTAATAGAAAAGAATAAAAAAATTTATAAGGATATCTTCGTCCCAAATGATTGGGTAAATGTCATTTCCTCGGCCAGAAAGAGAAACCCATTTGAAATTTTGAAAATGACTTCATCTGATTTTTTTCCCTAAAAATCTCTGGAAGAAAATATCACAAACAGGAAAATGTCCATTTCCAATTCCAAGGTTGAATGGCTTGAAATTCAGTAACTACATTTGGACAAAAAATAACATTTTCAATTTTTTATAAGTATTCCAATGAAATTGATGTTTTACTCGAAGAGGTAAATGTTAAAAAGAGACAATCCGTGGATATTAAAAAACTCAACCAGCTTGAGGAACCTAAAATAAATGATAAAAAAAGAGAGACTTAATAGAACTGCTTCAATTTATACCACCAATCCATCACTTATAATAATTTAAAAACGTCAACAGGTGTTCCATTTGAAATATTTGACGTTTTATCAGACGAGGGGCAAAATGATTAAAAAATAAATAAAAATATATGTATAATTTTTTAATGTAAAAATATGAAATATGAAAGAAATAAAAAAAAATAATAAAATAAGTTTGACGTAACCTTTCTTTTTTCTTTATTTTTACAGAAAACCATGAATGCAATAGTGTCGTAACCCACTTTTTTTTCCAAAATAATGTTGAATTTTTAAAAAAAAAGCTTGCTCTACAAAATATGTCCTTTTTCAACGTCTTCTTCTACGTTTTTAGATTAATCAAAAATGTCAAAGGGAAAATACAAAAAATGTTTAAAGAAACCCTGTTTCTTAAATCTCTCGTAACTCGAAAGTGAATTTTATGGGTTACGCCACTATTGCTCTCACGGCCTCAAATAGGGTTAAATCCTACTATTTTTTGTTTGTTTTTAATATCAATTATCCTCTTATCAGTTTTCAGTCACAACCTTTAAATCACAATAATATAAAAGTTTTTTTATTTTTAAGAAGCGAGTATAAACTATTGTTTAAAAAAAAATCTCGGCCTCGTTTCAGTGCCTAGAAGTAAGTTTAGTCTAGGTCTCGTGGCCAGTCTTAGCAACATCATTTTTTCTATGCGTATAACGGTTTTCCTGCAATTCATTTTCATTTTTAAGCATTTTCAGAATATTTTTTCTTTTTATTTTAGAATCATTTTCTTCAAAAAAAAAAAAAAACACCTTACTCAGAATTATTTTTTTCTCCTTTATTATGAAAATGCAACACATCTTCTCTTAAAAACACTAAACATCTTTTTACCAAAAAAAAAAAGCCACATCTAAAATTATTAAAAAACGTAAAAGAAAAATATTGTAATTTTATTCGAAGACTAATTTTTTTTTCTTTTTTTTTCTTTTTTTCGGTGGCCATCGTTTCTGAATTAATTTGAAAAGTCACCCATATAATAAGAAAAATCTTTAAGAAAAAAAATTGGAAAAGCTTCTGGTTTTCCAAGAAACTCTCGTTCCTAAAATTTAATATTCTTCTTATAATTATCAGATTTATATATGTACCTAAATACACTAATGACCGGTTGCACCAAACGCTTTTAAAAATTTAACAGGCTTTTAAGTATTAAATGACGATTGTTCCATACAAAATACTTCATTTAAAAACCAGTTGAATATTGGTGCAACCAAAAATAAGTACTGAAGATAGATGTAAAGTTTTTTTTTTTAAACCAATCCTAGAACGAAAATAAAAAAATGAAATTTAATTTTTATTCTTAAATACGCACTATTGTAAAAGATTTCAACCTATTGGGAATGTAGTCTTAAGTGCCTTCAATTACAATCAGCATTCTATACTAAGAAAAAATGCAATCCTCAATTACTTAGCAAAAATAATACAAACAATAGTGGACCCAAATGACTACCTTGAGGCACTCCATTTCGGATACTAATATAATGTTTATGTATATTAACTCACAAGTTTTAAAAGGAAAAACAAATGATTTCCAATTTAAAAATTACACTTAAAACAATTTTTAGAAAACAAATTCATTAAAAATATTTTTAAAAAAATAAATATCGAAGCGTTTTTTCGTCTTTCAGATATTTTTGCCATTTGCACACATTGTTCAAATGGCAAACAACTCATCTCCTCTACTTATGTATGTTACAGTATATCCACAGTCGTCTTCTACCTCTATCTCGGTTCTCCACTCATCTATCTATAACAGAACTAAATACAAAAAATGGCTTTTAACTTCAAATCTACATAACTAAAAAACGAAAAATGCACTTTTGACTTCAATAGTTAGATTGATTTAGCTTGGCGTTTGTTGCGAGGGTGGTGAATTCACAAATAAGAGTACAAATTTTAAATTGGATTTCAATCTCGATGATTGCGATTTTCGATGAACGAAAACCAATCGCAACTAATGGTTTTGGCGGCAAAGAGCAGAGGTATATAATATATTTCCACCACCCAATGCTATTTTATATGAATATCAATACAACCATAGGGAGGGATAGGTAGAAGTACACAAAATACATTCTGTAGAAATAGGTTGTTTTTATCTTTTTGCATCATGAACATAGATAAGACTTTGTTTCTGAATGTGTATTTCATTTGGGACACATGACAGAAATAGGTGTAGGTACAATAGCGGAGGAACGATAGCATTTTTTAAAGGAGCAGGGAAACTGATCCAATTTTGTTGAAATTAGAAAAAAGTTTCGAATTCACAACTCGACTCTCTCGTTAAATTATTTAAAATTGAAAACAAAAATTTAAAAAAAATTAAATAAATAAGTAACAGCCTAAAGTTTTATAGTAAAATAATTCAAAAAAGTGCTTATTATCAGAAATAATTTTTTTTTAATTTTTATTAAATGAAATGATAAAAAAATACACTAAAAGGAAATTTTTTTAACCTTATTTCTGACAAAAAATATTCTACAAAAAAAATACATTAAAACAAAAATATAAAATTAAAAGTGGCTACACTGAAAATAATTTAAAATTGTAGCCCTGGCTTTTGAAAAAAGTCATTTTCGAGTCTCGTGTTTAACTTTCGGCAAAAAATATCCAAAATTTTGTAATTTTTTAATCACTAAATCCAAATAACTATTTCAGCAAACTGGGACAAAAATTGCATAACTTTTCAAAAAACATATGATTTCAGAAACTTGGCAACACTGAAAATGGTTTTAAATAAAGGCCTATCATTCTTGTGCCACAAGTTCAACGGAAGGTGCAGAAATGCATTAAAAACTAATTATTAAAAGTTAATGAATGTTTTTAAAATTCTGGGAAACTGCTCCGATATTGATGATTTTCTTCAAATTTTAAAAATTTTAAACTAGAAAAAATTTAAAATTAGAAGGGTGATTTGAATTAGCTTATTGGGCGTCAATTATTTAATAAATTAAAATTAAAATTTATAAATTTAATAAAAAGAAAACATCGGTTTGAAAGTTTTAGTATTTAATATAAACTTAAGTACAAAATTAAAAAAAATATTTAATCGTTTTCAAAATATTCAATTTTTTTTTCAAAAAAGTCAAAAAAAACATTTTTTTTGAAAAAAACGGTTTTTTGAGGAACATTTTTTAAAATTTTAATTACTTATAAAATTTAACTGAAAGAATGTCATCAAAACAGTTTGAACCTTTTTCGATATAAATATGTAACGTTTAAAAATAACAGGTAGGTTTTTTTCGATTTTCCTCTAAGAAAACTCCTAAAACCCTAAAGGTTGCAGGTCGGTCGAGGTGTAGACAGACAGACAGACCGAAAAGCAAACAGAAAGACCGCCATAATTGCTGCACCCACTTTTTGCTTTTGAGCTTTTGAACTATTGCTTATTAATTTTGAAAACTGGTTTTTTGATTATTAATTAATTATAAATTTATAAAAGAGGTTCCTAAAATTATTTTAACATATTAATATTAAATGCAAAAGTACCTATAGGGAATTCTTATAAAAGTTTCAAGTTCGAGTTAGTGCTTCTTTTTTATTTTTATATTAAATAGAAATGTAAAAGATTAAATTATTATTAAAATTAAATTTTTTTAAAAATAAAACTAAAAGCAGGATTTTTTTTCAAAACAAAATTTTATTTTTCAAATATAAAAAACTTGTGTCGATTTTTGTATTGTACAAAAAAAAACGCTATAATCGGTGCAATTTCTCCGGATTTTATAAATAATGCCGTTTTAAAAACAATCCTTCTTCCACTATAAGATAGGATTTATTTTGTTGTGCCTACTACCTACAGTGTGCTTGTTTAAAAAATGTTTTTTTATCCTCTTTTTTTTTGGCAAAGTAGAGCCCAGACAACGCACAGGTGAAATCCTGAATTGTTTATCGATCTGTTGGTATTTAAATGTGGCTATGGGTCATGAAGTCGATTTTTGGTGCATCCTATGTAAATAATTCAAAAGTAAACCAGGAAGAAACAGATTAAATATTATTTTTATTGAGCGAATTTATAGCAAGGCCTGACAATATTCATGTGATAAATACGGTACGCTGGGTAACTTTTTTTAATTAGGTTTCGTTGGAAATCAAAGAAGTTTTCAGATTATTTTTTTTAATTTATTTTTTAATTCACTTAGTAAAAGCTGGTATTCTGCTCGTAGGTATACGCAGTTGGGTATCAGGAAATTCGTAGAATTGGTAAAAGTGTTCGACTGACGTTGCATTTTGCGAGTTTTTTTTTCAACCAGATTCTTGTATGGTTAGCAAGGCTAAATATTCTATTTAAAATTGCAGAAATCCCAGATTTGAAGAAAATTTTTAAATTAACTTGGACTTTAGTTAATTTAATAGATATAGCGTTTTAAATTGTCAGTTGGTTGATTTTTATCCCTCAGACTGGTTTCATTGGCTTGCACCTGTTTCAAGTTAAAGCTCCCACTTTGCTTTCATATTTTTAAATATAGGTAATATTAATTTCTTCAAATCTAAGCGCAGTACGCGTATGGTTGCCAAATACTGATTGGTAAAAATTATTGTAAAAAAAAATTTAAAAAAAAAATTAAATTTACTGAAAATGTTTCAAAACTACAAATTGAATTAAATTTTTATATCTTATTAGAAAAACAAAAATATAAAAATTAAATTGACAACGCTTTACTTTCTCGATTGAACAACAGTTTGTGAACTTTGTAAAGTGGGTTTATACATATATTTTTCAGTGGCAGTTATCTCAATTCACTGCTGTTTTGCTTGTTGTTTGCTTACATCATCTCTCAGTGGGCAATTTGCCACATTTACTGCCGTATTATTCAGTCTTGGATTAAAATGAAGTGTGATTGCTTTAATGTGGATTAAGCGATTCAAATTTATAACAAAATGTAAAATTTAAAATTCGCGCGAAATTTTGTTTACGAAGCTCAATTTGTTTCTACACAGATAACCAAGGTGCAAATCATAGATAATTAGGAGCATGTGGATACAACCTGCTGAGACAATGCTAAATGTTTCATCCAATAAAAAGTTTTTTGAAAAACCTTATTTTAATATTGTGTCTTTGTAAAATAACTTGGATTTTAGTGGCTTTGAAACTGAAAACAAAGGGCCCTGTATCAGCGGATTTAAGTCTAATTCATTTAAGATGCGACCTGCTCTGGAGAATGTCTGATGGTCACAGAATTTGACTGGAAACCAGAAAACAAAAAAAACAGGCAACCAATTTTTTTTATGGTCTATAAAAATAATAAGAGGCAGCACTTTAGTAAAATCGCGGGTGGTATTTTCTCTTCTTTGGGAAATACGTCCACTCAAAAATAAAAAAAAATAGTATTTTTTAAGTAGAATTTACTAAGCCTTAACTGTAAATAGTCTATGTGTAATAGGCAAGTTCAATTTGCAAAAAAATCAAAAATTGTCGAAAAAATCATGAAAAGTTGATTTGTGATTATCGACACGAGTTTTTGGTATAAAAGGGACCTAGTCTTAACATAACTTGCCAAATATTTTCAAAATATTTATAATTTTTTACTTTCGGCTTTTGCAAAATACGACTGTTTTTCTCTCGGAGCTCATGTTTTGCCCCACTTGCGCAATAAATCCCCCCTCAAAAAAATATCCACAGCTGCTAATGATACCACCATCTTTTTAAAAATTCAACATAAAATTTTGATGTCAAAAAAAATGATTTGAAGTGTGCGATGAAAAAGTGTTTTTGGCTTTTAAAACTTTTCTTCAATTATATTTGCAGATGTGAATGTGTTCTTATAAGAAGAAATCAGTTATTTTTTTTTTCAAAATTAAATTGTGCCTGTTGATATTCAGAGGTGACATTTTATAAATTTCCTCAAATGTGCCACTTAAGTTCAATGCCAAACAAAAAATTAAAAACCCGAAAATTCCATTTAAATATAAACGAATTTGAAGGTACCTTTCATTCTATACAATTTATTCTTCATCAACTTTGTCAGCCAACAGACAAAAATTGTTACCTCTAATACAATTTGAAAGCAAATTACTAATCCCAATTGGAGTGGCAACCGTTAACAGCTAGAAAGACGTAAGAGTTAATTCAATTTTTAATTTTACAACCCCGGCACTCCAGACGAACTTTGCAGCTTCTTTTTTTTCGTTTCCTTTTTATATCAAAGAGTATAGTTTTGAAAATCTTAAAAATTAATTTCTTAACTACGACCTAAGTTCCAGGGGGGGGGGTTGAATTGCATGTGAAAATCCAATAAAATGGGGTTGACACACAGGACGCACCAGACTTAGCAGTGACTTTATATTTTACGTAATAAAAAAAAAGGGGGAAGCTATACCACTTTGCAGTTTAAGTTACTTTTTATCGCTATACATATGTACAAGTACATTATTTATAGAATGGGTGTCATAAATTTCTAAGAAGATTTTCATAATGTGAAAAGATCATTATTTTAATCGCATTTTTGTGCTGTGAAATTTTTTTTTTCTTTTTCCCATCAGGACGTTGCTTGAGAGGAAGATGAAAGTTTTAGATGGCAGATACTTGCAGAATAAAATTAATGCGGAATGTAAAATATCTTTTGTTCTTATTCTACATAATATATATAAACGAAATGATGTAAATTGCAAAAGACATCTATCCGGAGCTGCTGGACTAACCGGTAATGGAGACATCCCCTCTTTTTTTTCTATGGAATCAAAAATATATATTAATAGTGTTCTGATTACTTTTTTTATTTTAACTTGTTCCACAAGGGATAGTGTAAGTTTATTTTAAATGAAGAAAAATAAAATATCTTCATGCATTGGTTTGGTGAAAAAAATTAAATAAAATCGGTTTTTGTTAAAATGCTTAAAGTTATGTATAAATTTGACTAGTTTGCACCACTTTTTGTGAAAATTTCCTGGATTTTATTAGATTAACCAGTTCATGTGAAATAGCAATTCTCACAATCCGACTGAAAATTAATACATTATTAAAAAAAATATAATA
Source organism: Syrphus vitripennis (assembly GCA_958431115.1). Lineage (NCBI taxonomy): Eukaryota > Metazoa > Arthropoda > Insecta > Diptera > Syrphidae > Syrphus > Syrphus vitripennis. The sequence continues at coordinate 18,385,199 of OY288108.1, read as the reverse complement.
AAAAATTAAAATCAATCTGTAAAACTCGCATTTAAATTTTTTTCTCGAGGAAAATGGAATTTTTGATTATTGGCTCGTTTATTGGCTTTCAGAACTAAAATTATTTTGTCCAATCTCTCTGAACATTTTTTCATACTAGACTAATGACAGGTTGCACCAAATGCTTTCTAAAATTTAACAGTCCCTTTAATCTTAAAACTTCGTTTGTTCCATGCAAAAAAAATCTTTTAAAATTTAAAAGCCTGTTAAATATTGGTGCAGCCGTGCATAAGATTCAAAATAAGATTCTATCATCATATCTATCTATTCTATCTATTTTTTTTGTAAATAGATACATAAGTACGAGCAAATAGGTATTAAAAATTTTGAATCCAGGAGCGTCTTGGAAATAATAAGTGTAACAGTTGCACTAAATTGATGCAAACTTACGCTCTTTTAACAAAGTTGATTTTTTTTTGAGAGGATTGAGGGAACAATGTCTCAAACTTTGTCTTGTACTTGGTAGGTACCTACGTTGGGGTCCCATTCACCCATTTTAATAAAAAATAGTAGTTCGAAGTTCATTAATAAAAATCAATCGGATCATTTTTTTTGCAGCTTTAAGGCGTCTGCTTGAGTTTACTAGATTTTGATATTTGAGAACTTGATCACTTTGATTTTAACTTTCTAAAATGCATTCTTCATGTCCTGGTTCACCTATAATTTACTAAAAAACTAAGTGCATCCCAGTTTTGGAAATCTTAAATATCAAGGATCAATGATTTCCACCATAGGTGTTCTTACAGGACACTGTTTAATAGGTGTGGGCGTGTTCTCCAACGATTTCTGCAGGAGCTGCATGGACGAAGAAGAAGAGGAAACTATGTTCAACATTTTCCGTGCACCTGCCCTGCTCTCTCAGCTAGAAGGAAACTCCATCTAGGAGAATTTTTCTATGAGGACACTAGTTACATACATATATCTAGTGAAAACGGACCCTAAAAGTCTATCCCTATTCATTAGAAGCTCCGAGTGGTTCGACTAGTAAGACCCCATCTTGCTAGTTTCATGGTATCAAAATGAACCCATAAGGGTCTAAGTGTGTTGGGTTTCTTGCCTGACAGCCATTTTAACCTAACCTAACCTAAGGAAGAGTGATCAATAGCTTAAGGTAGCCTGGATGAAGTGAGGGGAAAACTGTGCCATGTTCTGTGATCGAACAATTCTCACTTAGCGTATATTATCACGCGTAAGACGTATGATAGTAAATTGAAGTCATCTGAAGTGAAGATAATTTACAGAAGTGACAAAATGTGATCAAACAAGAAGCTAGAAAGTCCTCGGATGACTTTCGCGTCAAAAAATCCTATCTTCAAAAGATGCCTTATTATGCGGAAGAAAGAAGGAGCAAAATATACTGGATCAAAGAAATGCAACAACACCAACATTTAGTTGGTCTTAGAAATAGAAAAATCTTAAACCGGGAGAATTTTCTACGTTTTCTAAAGCTAACGCGGCCTTGGCCTTGGGGTGAACCAAAAGAGCTACAAGAGAACCTGGATCAATGTATCTTATATTATTTACAATTTATTTAACATGAAGAAATTATGCCAAAGCAATATTATTTAGTAACTGATACGGGGTTCGGGTCCCATTATAGGACCGTAAGACTGCGTTCTTATATATAAATGTATTTCTGCCTTCGTAACCTTTAGTTTTAAGAACGTTTTTTACGTCAAGAGTTTAACAAAAGCGATAAAAAAATATAAAATAGAAAGTAATTAAAGTAAAGTAAACACTGCAACATTAATTAGTATGATTTTTCTTAGAATATTTAAATTTTCATATCTATCGTGTTTTGTATAAACGTGGTAACTCTATTTTTCAATTAAAAACATTTAATTTTTTCATTTATTTTCAATTCTATTGAAGAATGTTTTATTTTAAATCAAGTATGAACAATTATTAAATTCTCAGAAGTAGATGCTGCAAGAGCTACAAGCATGGTTCAATCTATCGTATACAAAAAATTTCAACGTCAAAAAAAAAATACTTACTGAATACAGTGGACCAAGGTTTTCTTTTTTCTTTGTTTAATTAAGGTCGTCACTGATGGTTATTAAATTATTCTGTTCTGAAAAATTATACTAGAATTTTCAGATTTTCAAATTTTTTTACTAAAAAAACTTTTAAATTTTAAGTGCCAATTTAAAAGTCTTAAAAAATATTATGGTATTTTTAGCAATCTCTTTTACAGTTGAGTTAAACGAAAAAAACAAAATCCTAGTCAGCACACCCAAAAAATTTAATATCATTTTTTTAATAATTATAAATAATATTTTATATTTTTTTTTTTGTCTAGCATTAATATTTTTTTTATTTTTAGTAAATTATTTAAATACCAGAATTGACATAGAACAAGAACATACGACTGAGTCGGGTAGGTTTACAATTTCATTATTATCATGTATAATTTTTTTTTGTCTTGTCAAAAGCTGTGCTTCACGTTCACCACTTAACATAATCAAAAATTAAGAAAACGAGCATTTCACATCTGCATGGCCTTGGGCATCAGAAAACAGTTCGGTTGGTATGGCGATGGCAAAATGGCGGAAGGTGGAAAGGAAATGTATATAGTATGGTTGCTTATAGTAACAAAAAGATGAGCAGCGCACAAGGCACTTTTCTGCGCTACTACAAAAATATATTTTTAGGGCCGTTTGGCCAAATTATTCATGGTGTTGGGATATGGAGAAAAAAAAAATAAAGAAGATAATATTCTACATTTCAGTTAAAAGCATTGCAGAGTAGCAGCAGATGTTGCTAACTAACACAAGCTATAGGGCAGATAAATTTATCGACTAGAAATAATTTAATGGCTTGTAGTACCTAACCTAATATATAGTATATGTATATGTATATCTAATAATCTACAAAGAGGAGAAAGGCATTTAAAGTTAACATTGAGGCAATCATTTTTTTTTTGTTTTGTTTTTGTTTTTGGAAAGCTGAGAACAAAAGATTGTAGATGGTAGATATTTTTAAGCATTTTTTCAATTAACATTTTGAATTTATAGAATCAAGTATAAAAGCCGTATTTTTTAAATCAAAATATCTAAGATAATATTATTGCCAGATTTGGAAATCCATTGGCTTGTTAAGATCAATCAATATTCCAAAGTTTAGAGAAGGTTAAATTGAACAATGTGCTTGACAATGTCAAGGCGAAGTATGTCAACTTCATAAATTTACTATTTATATACTTACACTTTAAAATACTTAAATTTTTTCTATAAAAATTTTAAATTAAATTAAATATGCATTAATTTTTTTTTTTTTTAAATCAATGAAGGGTCTTAATCACTCTTCAATATTGTTCAATGTTGACGAAACTTAGGTCATGAGCTGTCTTACATTTCACTAAGTTGAAGTCCAGAGCGAAATTGGGGTTTTGGTTCATTAAAAAAAAAAATGCTAAAAATGAAAAATTTACTTAAAAACTGAAAACATTTTTCTAATATTCAAAGAAGATGGCCTACACTTTTGAGACCAGTGCATTCACTAATAAAATTGGTATCAAATGAAAAGTGATGTTAAGTGGGTCAAATATTTATAAAGTCGTTAGTAGGGTTTTTGAGATATTTGAATTTGAAGTTGGAGAATTCAGAAAAAGAATTGTACTTATTTTTTTCTGAAAAACTGCCGCAGGAAAATAGTTTTAGTGTCAAATGAAAGGTGTTTCTAATATTGTCAAATCTATTTTTCTGCATACAGTATTTTCAGAAGTATATAATTTTCAGTTGGCAGCACTTTATTATCTGGCTGCCATTTTAACAGCTGTTAAGTGATTTGTGTTTAGACGCCTGAACAACGCTTCCAAATTGTGCAAATTTATCCCGATCCCTATTTTCAAGGTTTAGAATTTCTTATAGCGATGAAGCCCACTTTTGGTAGAATCAGTACGTTAATATAAACAAAGCTGCCATATTCGGAATGAAGATAATCCTCAAGTGTTAGTTGAGACACCATCACATCCAGAAAAACTGACAGTTTGCTGTGCTTTATGGAAAGATATGAAATCACGATACTGGGCAGAACGTTACAGTCAACAGTCAACGCTACAGAGCCATGATTACTAAATTTTTCTTTCCTAAGTCGTAGTTTCAACAAAACGGTGTAAGATATCACTCAGTTCATGACACAATTGATTTATTAATGGAAACGTTTGGTAACCGCACATCAAATTCATTTTTCGGGTCCGTGAATTGACCTTCAGGATCGTGCGTTTTAACACCGCTAGACTATTTACTTTATCAATTATCTCTCGAACAAAGTCAATTTCATTTCAATTTTAAAAATTCACCTTTTCTATTCTTTTTCAAAATTATATGCGGCTTAAAAAAACACCCTTTATGTAGCTTATCAATTTAAGGAATTTCAGATAAGACCTAAGCAAACTCAAAATAGACTTTGGGCTTAGACAATTTATCCAACAATTTTGACACGGGTTTTTCTTTGCGGACAATTTTAAACTGGACGATCCACCATTTTTCACTGGAGCAGAAAAATGTACCCTCAACACAACTTAAAAGATCATTATTATATGATTAAAGTAAAACTAACCAAACTTTTATGTTATTAGAACAACATGAAGCATCACGAGCAGCGTTATTACGTCATTCTAAAAACCTTGTCTCGTCAGTTAGAATTTATTAAAATGACATCGTAGGGAATTGTCATTCCGCTGCAACCAAAAAAAAAATAAAAATAAAAAATGCAACAGGAAAACAAAACAAAAATTGAAATAAAAGAGAAAAAAGAAAAAAAACGAAAGAATAAATTATAAAACAGAAAACAGTAGGTAGTTGGTTGTTGGTGGGGGTAGGCAAAAAAAAAAATAATATCACAAAAAAAATAAAATAGAAAAAGAGTTTTTGTATTGTTTTGTTTTATTTAATTTTTTTTTGTTCCTTTTAGCTTTCGTGTCTAGCCCGCAGGACATAATTAAGACTTTTAATCAGCCAGGCATCCTTGCAAAAGTAACTCCACAACAAAATTCAAATAATGAAGATGTTGCAAACAAAGGACAATCCAACAATGGAATGAGAGACGAAACAAATTTAATTTAAAGTAGAAATGGAAATGTCCTCGACAGGTGTACGACGACGACGTAGTTGGTATATGTTGGTGGATATATGATTTTCGTTGGTAAGGTTGTGATGATGGTGAAGATACTATACGAAATGTATGAGGAAAGTATGAAAGAGGAAAAGAGTTTAATTGTTCGAAAGGATTAGTATTTTATTTTTTTTTTCTTCTTTTCTTTTTTTTTATTTAATTTCCTTTGGTCTAATTTGAATGAAAGAAAAATGGATTCGTGGACAAAGTTTTAAAAGTGTGTTGTGGAGTTTTAAATGATAACTTAACACCGCGAAACATTGATTTTTAAATTAATTTAACATTTTTTTTTCTTAGCTTGGAATGTGTAATATTTTTGGGGCGGAATTATTTAGCAAGTTATATTTAATGAATAAATAATTTTTTTATTTTCAAAATGTTTGTTGTATATTTTTCACTGAATTTTACAAATTCGTATTTGGATAACGTATTTGCTTAAACGCAATTCTCTTTTTTTTTTGGTGTTTTTATTGATAAAGATAAGTAAATAAAATTTATTACTGGATGATATGAACCTACCTACTTATTACTTAAACTAATAAATTAATATTTGACATTGTAAGGGAGCCGAGAAGCATATTTTTTGCAGTTTTTTAGGCAGATTTTAACTATTTTAATTATGCCAAAAGTATTTTGAGAAAAAAAATCCATATGAGGGTGTCTATTAAAAATGAGAACTTCTGAGTTCCAGGTGAAATTTAAATAAATGGGATGTTCAAAATAATTTTGTTTAAAAAATTTTATTTAATAAAAAAATTAGCATTTTTTCTATTTTTAAATTTATACATACAGTCATATACAATATTCATACATACTTTAAATGCAATGGCAAAAATGTGTGTGGCAAAAACAAATTAATAGCAAATTAGCTGCAAATAATAAAGTTAACGAATTTCAAGAAATTTTTAATTAATACTTTTGAATTTTCCTTTTCACATACTTATTGGAAGCAGTGCAACACAAATTGTTCATCATTATCTGCAAAAATAGTGTTTTTAAATTTTTTGTTGGACCATATCCTTTTTCAAATATATTTTTTTCACCAAATTCTAGAATTCTAGCTAAAACCAAGAAAAAAATTTTAACCTACTGACCATTTTTAAAAACATTCAGAGAAAAATATAAAGCAACTTTTCAACCACACACATTGTTAAGTTTTCTGGGTTCAGTTTCTTAAAAAATTAAAACAAACAATAAGATTAATCTTTAGTATTCATTCAAGAAGGAGATCATATCGAAACAATAAAAATGGCCGCCAGCAACAAAAATATTGGCGAGCAACAAAAAATAAATCTGGTGGCTCTACAGTCCATGAGGCATACAGTCCCCGTATGCATGTCATTGCAGAAATGAAGGGGAACATGTCGAATCTCAACGGCTCGGGTGAGAGGAACTTTATTTTTGTCAAGTGAATCCGTCATTTTCTGGCAAGTGGCAGCCACCTGAGAAAATAAATTTCCGACGAGGCTTGGAATCGAACCCAGGCAGTTACACATTTAGTTTCGTAAATTTTCCAAGTGTCATTTCTTTCGTTTCGTTTAACCTTAGTATTGAATTCTTTAAGTAGCCACAGAAAATCAAATGGTGTCAAATCACATGATCTTGGTGCCCAATTAACATTACCAAAACGTTGAATTACTTCAAGAGAAAATCAATTTAGCAATAAAGTGGTGTTGTGCTGTTTGTTCTTCAATCGCCGTTGCCTATCAAAAAAAATTGTTATCCAAACATCACAAATGATATTGAGACACTTCACATGACAGCTGAGTTTGACAGGTGTTAAATGCCAGCGTTACCAACTGGAACTATTTGTAGATTGTAGGAATGACCCTGGTGTATGGAATAAGCTTACAGAAAAGATTACTCTATTTCAAGCCACATTTTATGATTTCAATAAAATTTCCAAAAAATAATTATTTATTAAGAATATTTCAAAAATAAACACCACCCATACCATAAATACCTACCGTTTGTTTATTTACCTTTAGAGTGATAAAATTGTGAATATTACAAGATTTACATAAATATAATTTAAATCCGTCAGTGGATATTATTACAAATTAAGCACAATTAACTAATAAATAACCAATGGAGAGGCCCGGCCAGTACAAAATTAAATCATGTCCTTTTTTTTTTTTTTTTTGCAAAAGCAAAGTGCACACAGGTGAAGAGCTTTTGCATATGAAAACCTGTTTATAATTCAATTACTAGCTCCTTTTCAATTGAAATGAAAACGATTCAATTGAGGACCCATATAGTTTTTTTTTTTTTTAATTTTATTTCCAATGCATATGTACTATGAAAGTACGTACATTGATGCACACAGCTCTATTTATAATCGTCTACAGAAATGAATCGATTAAATTGAATTGATTTTTTTTTGTATTTATGTATGTACTATATATATTATCTATATTGATTTTTTATTTATATTTATATTTAAGAGGCAGACCTATTATATATGTATGCAGGTAATATGAATCCAGGAATAACTGATATTTAAATGGCATGATATTGCCAGTCCTATACAGGGTGTTCGTAATTAGTGAAGACATTTTATAGTGTTACGGAGCGAAATAGCTATTTTCGAGCATGAGTTTTTGAAGCATTTATAATGAAAGTTTTTTAAAATTTCTAAAAATAGAAACAATTTTCACAAAATTAACATCACCAAGAGTTAGGCAACATCCAAAAGAATTAGTTGGTTTTCGGCATTCTAGATTTTTGGGATTCTGTAATTTCGGGATTGTGACCGTTTCCCAGACTATCTATCCCTACTATCATAAAAAAAATGATTTCTTAAATGTTTTTTTTTTCTATTGGTGCTTTAATAAAAATTATGCTATGCTTAGCGGATTATCGAACTTCAAATTCAATACATTTTATTTTTATTTATTCTCCTTTTCAATTTTTTAACATTATTATAATAAAAATATAATTAATGGTTTTATGTACATTATAAAAAAAAAATATAATATATCTATGTATATGTCAAAACAAAATACCAAGCCTTCAAAACCACAAAACTGTCATCTGTCTGAGAAATACTGTTAAGAATAAAATTTTTCATAGAAACCATATAAGCACTATTTACCTTTATATTTTCCTAGAATAGTTCATTTTAGAACTGAAACAGTATATTACATACCTACGATACAATGTTTGTATAAAATATGAAATTAACAAGACAAGACAAGACTGAAGTTTAGAATATTCTCCCATGACAGCAACTTATCAATGTACAAAATCAAAATCGTATGGTTTCACTCTTTCTTTTGAAAACATTGACAGTTTATCTCGTCTTGATAGTCAGAATGAATTTTAATAAAATTCAACTCACTTTCGTTTGAACATAATATTATGGCTGAGTTCATAATTGCAACATTGTTGCACATGCCATGCACGAAATAGTTATTCAGTACATACATGAACAGAAAAATTGCTGCACGTATGCGGCAGCTCTACAATGCCAAAAAAGGGTTCATAAATATTCTTTTTGTGGCCAGTTATAAATACAGATTCCATTGCCAAACAAATGGTAACCAATCGCTTGGTATAAGCATCTGACCAAAATTTTTGTTCAATTTCATTCCTAAAACATTATAAATAATGTATTTTAACTTTATAACAGAAAAGAACAACAACAGTTTGCAAAATATATTAAAAATATTCTATTATTTTACTCACATATTTTGTTCAGCCATCTTGCACCTGCAAGACGCGCGCATCAAAACAAAATTCACCCTGCTTTCATGAACACAGTTACCGACTGCTGTAATGCAAAGATAATGCAGTGTATTTACATTTATGAACGCAAACTGCAGCATTTTTACATTTATGAACTCAACCTACTATATATGAAAATTTTCTTCGATAAAGTTTTGCTTATTATATTGCAAATTTGGTAAGACTTGTCATTTGGCGAAATTATTATTTTTCAATGAAATTAAGATTTTTACTTTTTGAATCTAAAAAGAATTTGTTATTACCTTTCAAAATAAACTACATTTTAGAAGAATGGTTAACTTAATTTGAATTCATAAACCACGAAAACATAAAACACGAACATAAAAATTGAGTATACGCCAGAGTGACCCATTATTGTATCATCATTATTGAGTGGTTTGAATTTACAAATAGAAATTAGGGCTTATCACCAGATACAAAATAGGTGGTTTTTTAAGGCATTTTGGTAAGCCTTTTGAGGTTCAGTATACTTATACTAATTTCCTTAAATTAATTCGAAGAAAGGAGGTACACTTCAAACTGAAATTTTTGCTGATAGAGTTGTATGCATAAATTTTTTCTCATTTTATTTTTCACAAAAAAAAGATTGAAAGATTTTGAGAAAAATGGTTCCATACATGGGGCACTTTTACTAAAAAAAATAAATAACCGGTTTCGGTGGTAAGATTTTGGTAATGAGAAATTCTACAAAGACATCGCCTGGTAGAACGCAAGACCGCCAATAAATTGATTCAAAAGTAATCAGCAACAATTGTTTATGCTATTTTTGAATTCTACACAAAGAAAAAAGAACAACATAAATAGAAAAAAAAACTAAAAGACTTTGGTATGTAGTATTAAAACAATGGAGAATGGAGAGAAATCTTATTGACCAGATATGGCCACCTTCAAAAAATAATAATTTGTTTCTTTAGTTTGGTATTATTTATATTAATTTATTGGTTTGACATTTAGTTTTATTATTTTTCCTGAACTTCTTAAGAACATTCACGTGGTATACTTTTTAAAATAATACAAAAATCTTATGAATTTTTTTCTTCTTTAAATCAATCCGATTTCTCATAAGGAATATTTCGAAAAACTATTTTTGTTATGCTGCTTTGGATTTCATAGTAAACTAGCTTAATATGTGAAACTTTATTGTTTTTTTTTTTAAGTTTTTATTTCATCGGAGAATGGTTGCATTTTCACCATCGTGTTTTATTAAAAACTCCAATTAAAATTAATTAATTAAAAATTCCAAATTTAATTATTGGAAATTTACTATTTCTTGTTAAAGATATAGTTCACAGTTACTTGAACAAAAAGTGAATAATAACAAGCACCTCCTCTGTTAACTGATGAGTTCAAGTGATTCCGCTGGACCAGCATTTTTGAATTAATTTTTTAATCCACTTCTAGAAAACAAAGCACAACACCTAACTAAAAAAAAAAAATAAAAATCAACAAGAATCTGCCAAAGGATAAGAATATCATTTTCCAATCTAACTGTCTGTTTCATTTCACATCTCATTCCAATGTTTTTTTGTTGCTTGCAACCATACTGTCAAGTCTAGTCTCCTTTAAATAAAATAAAGTTCAACTGCATCTGTCAGTGTTTTTGTCAAAGACTATCCTTTCTCTCCTCACAGCAAACTCACAATTATCATCACAAACCGACTTTATTTTCAAATTTTTGCGTGTCAACAATAATTTGAGTGAGTCAAGAAGATGGAAAGAGTGACATAACCAAATGGAAACTTTTAGTAGGCAAAAGATGAAAATTTCTATAGAAGGTTACTTAAATCTGACTTTATTCTCCCTCAAGACCAACGTCACTACCATGTCGCACCGCACCGCGCCGAGTCAGCCGCTCCAAGCTCTATCAGTGCTTCAACCCCAAACAGCGACAAGATAGACAAGAGATTTTAACATCATCAGCGAAGACTATATAAGAAGACTATAGGAGGAGAGGCGAGAGGCTCTATGCCATAGAGCAGGACCAGAAGTGTTCCTCTATCTTTTATATACAAAGCAGACGATGAAAAAACAACATGGGAACAAAATACACACCAGAAATGAGCTTAAGATAAAAGATTGAAGGATAATGCGCTGCTGTTTGAGTTAACAGTTTGTTTGTTTCCGCTATATAGGAAAAGAAATGAGCTTAGGCAGGGTGTTCATTTTCATTTCCTTTTTTGCCTTATATTTGGTTTTATTCAAAATAAAAAAAAAAAATATTTCGGAAAAATTTCGAACATTTCTTCCGCCATTTTTGTAAACTTATATAATATCCCTGTCATCATTCTCTTTTTTTTATTTTGTCTGTTTCTTGCGGCCTTGAGCTGACTGCGAAGGGTAATTCTATTTTATTTTGCCTCTCAGATGATGCTCTGATCTTTTTTTCTCATTCCTTATACCTTATATACCTATACCTACTCAACTCATACTTATAACAAAGAAAAAATTTGGTTGGAAAAAAAGAAATATAATTTCACCGGATACCTTATTCTACACCAAGGAAGTTTAAACGAAAGTTCCACGTTTAGGAGGATAATTTGCTAAGGAAACGATTTTATGTGGATGGATGTGCCTTTGGAAGGATTAAAAGATAAACGCCAAGTTGCAGAGAATATTCAGCTTAAGGTTTTGTAAAAGCAACAAAAAAAAAAAAACTTAAATAATTTTTGCCTTCATCTTTTAGTATAGGTATATTTATATAATGTACCAGGATAAAAATAATTCAGATTAAAAAAAATATTCTTATTAACTCAGTATGATTTATATCTACTTAAGTATAAAATTATAAAGTTAATAATTTTACAGTTCATTTAACCTGTAAAAATGTTGATGTTTTGTTATATGTAAAAACTTTTTAGTTTAATCAAACTAATAAAGATAAATATTTTAATGCACATTTACCAAGGGGAATTTCACAATAATTTACCTGTAAAGAGAAAACAAAGAAGGTAATTAAATTTTAATTTAAGTGTAGTTAATGTTATATAAACGAAACACAGAAAAAAAAACAAACTTAAAAAAAAATTCATGTATTGATTTTTTTTACAATTAAAAGCGACAAAATTAAAGCTAAACTGGATTGATTTGATGAAGAAAAATTTAATGAAATTTAATAAGATTTTCGTATTATTTTAAGAAGAATACCACCTAGAATAAACATGGAGTTCAATCAAATTCAATTTTGATCACACGTAAAAGTTGCTCTTTTGTTTGAAAAACTTAAAATTAAAAACAAAAATTGTGTACGATTATGTACAGGGTGATTTTTAAAAGGTGTGACACTTAGACTTACAAAGGCATAATAAAGTACAGTTCAATAATTTTTTAAAGGAACTAGGAAATATTTTTATATTGAAATTCATTTGGATAGATAAGAAACTTAAGTCCGAATTTCCGATTTCAGAATAGCAGGCTTGCCACCATCTTAAATTATAGTAAGATTTCATTCTTTAACTGATAAACTAATAGTTAAAGCAACATCTTGAAGAATGAAAACTTATTAATGACCAGCAGTTAATACGGCTCTAAGAGTAATAGGTCCACTGGTTATCTGATGACACATCTAACCGAACAGTGTCACAAATTTTTACATCGTTAAACGTCGCTAAAAATGCCGCAGGATATTTAGGTTTCCTTCAAAGCTGCAAGAAATACTTTTCCCCTTCTGATCTGGCCATTATCTTTAAAAGTTATATACGTCCAAAGCTTGAGATGCGCTACCAGGCATGCTCATCAGTTTACCTTTGAACCCAACTTCGGTAGTACTGTCAAGTACAGGGATTCGTTCTTTAGTCGTACCACGCGAATGTGGAATAACCTTCCACGCTCTGTCTTTCCCTCTCATTGTGATGAACTGAAATTCAAGACTAATGCTCACCGACATCTAATTTCAAATCTTCTTCCACTTACCTAAAGTACGTAAAATCCCCTAATTAAAAAAAGTAAGATTTTTGGACTTTATATTTCAAAAATATTTGATAGACTGATATCGTAGATTATCGGATTTTTCGAAATTTTCAAATTGTAGATAACAATATTTAAAAAAAAAATAATTTGAGCCTTTTGACACATAAATTTGGTCATTGTGTCACTATGACAAAAAACTAAAATATTTGGGCGATATGCCTTTATGTCGCCATTTTATTTCGCTATTTCATCGCTTTTTTTATAAACAATGTTCTAGTTGAATAGTCAGCTGCCTAATGTTTGGTCTGATGGAATTACCTTTTTGCCCTATTGAATCACATTTGCGACAAATAAAATACTTTTTCAGAGATTGTAATCATTTAAAAGCGAAAGTTTTTGTGTACTGTAAATAAAATACGCTAACCTCAAATGCAAAATAATGTCTAAATGTAACTGTTACATATATAATATTATGTGGTGAGAAAACACGAATCATAGTTTACAAAAATACACCAACCATACATAATCTGATGTAAAACGAAAAAATTAAGCGAAAATCCAAAAAAAGCATTAGTCCCAAACAAAAATATGATATTCATCAGGACTTGGTTCATTCAAACTCATTCCAGCTGTACCTGAATATAAATATTTTAGCTCAGAAAGTGCGAGTTTGTGCTGCAACCATGCATTATAGAAATCATTATAAATAAACTTCCCGGAAGAAAGATATTAATCTTGATTTAATGAATGCCAGTAGCTAGAAAAACTAGAATCCACCCCCGAACACAAAAGAATATTTATGTAGTATACCTACCGTTCATACTTTTTATAAAGGTGTTTGGTGGTACACGCTTCAGTTGAACCCATCTGTTTGACATGCGAGTTCCATTAAACTGATCAGATATGTGTGCTTCTATGTTATGTATAGGTAGGAACTCTTTGTGTACTTTATCTTACAAATCCACCAGCTACGAGTTTCTTGGCCTAGTCGGTATAAACGAGCCAAATAGATAGGTTTATATGTATCTACCATAAGGTCCCTTGGATCTAAAATTATAAACATTGAGAATCCAAAAGTACACAAAAGTACACCTGTAGATTTTGTGTGTGTGGATTGAGATTAAAGGAACTGAACTGTGCATAAAGCTAAAAAAAAGAAACAACACAAAAAAACCCAGAATATAAATCTACGAAAAAAACAAACACACGTCATGACCGTATTTGCTATTAGAATACAAAAAAGAGCTGAGGCATTTTTTTCCTTTCAAAATTGATTTCTTTTAAAATCTTAATAGTTTAAATCTAAATACAATTCTGCTTAATTTTAGTAAAAAACGCCTTTCATTTTCTTATTGTTCTTAAGGATCTGTGGGCCCCTATTCCGGTTTTGTGATTCTGTGGTAAAATTAAATGATATTTTTTTCCCCCTTATGACTTTATTTAGTTTTGTTTTACTCAAAATGTACATCTTCATCTGATAAGTTTTTAACAGAACAGCTTACACTTTTACGCAGAACCAGAATCCCAAAATTGGCTCTTAAAATATTGAGAAAAACTTCTCATCGCTTTTATCATAGAACCAGAATAGCCCCCTTGATTAAAAATTCATGTTTTCGACAAAAAAAAATAGTATTAAGAATTTACTGAATTAAGACGTTTGTAATTATGTCTCATTTTTCATTTTGATTTTTTGTTGAGAGAATGGTCACATTGGTCACATTTTAAAATATATGGTTTAACTTGGAAATTAAACCAAATTTGAGAATCTATCAGTACACACTTTTTGTACAAAATTTATTTAAATTTTTTTAAAAATGTTTTGATGGTTTCCCAACAATTTTGTTTATAACATTGGTATGTGAACCTGATAGATTTCTTCTAAGTATTTGCTAGATTACTAGAATCACTGTAGAAGAATTCTCCAAAGTTTGGCCTTTGTTTTTGGGACAGAGCCGAACATGGACGAAAAAAGGTCAGAAATAGTTCCCTCCACCTTTTCATCCATTAAGCTCCTGTAGAAATCGTTTGCATACACGTCAAGTCGTGCTAAGCATGTTTCTTTGAATGTGAATTTTTGAAAATTTAACTCAATTTCACTCCACTTTAGAGTAGAGTACAAAAACAACAACAAAAAAGACGAAAAAAAAGAGGATTTCCCTCTAGGTATCTAAGAACTGAGTCTCGTGTCAGTCTCGTCTTGGGCCAAATAAAAAAATTTCTTCTATTTTGTCTGTTTTCTCTTCTGATTTCTCGAGACTGGTATTTGTAAAGTTGCCAGCCTTAAAAACAAAATGTAGTAAAGAGCATCAGTTTTGTTTTACTCTGGTTAATACCCAGTCGACTTCTTGTGGGCCAGTTGCTAACTTTTTTCAGAGCCAACTCAGTGATTTCACTAATCACTGTGGTAAACTTTTCTGGGACCAATAAAACCAAATCTTCTGCATACGCTACTGCTTTAACACCGCTACTTCTTAACTTGATGAGAATCTTGTCCATGACTAAAAGCCATAGAAGAAGGGGGTTTCCTCTACTAACATGTTAAGTAGAAGCAGTGTTTCCTTTCTGTCACTTAGCATAGAAATGATCAATTCTGATATATGAAGTCATCTACGCCGAAGTGAGAAAGTGATTCACGAATGGATTCAGTTAGTTAATGAAAGAACCCTCCACGTCTAGGAAGGTTGCGAGTGTATATTCTTTAAAGTAAATTGTCTTCTTCATTGCACGCAAAACTTCATACAGGACAGCCTCCGTAGACTTGCCTTTGACCCTTTAGTAAAATTCTAATGTGAGTATCAAGGATGCGCTCTAGTGTTTTTAATACAAAAAAGCTAATAGGTCTAAAGTCATTCGCGGATTCGTGACCTCGCCTACCTACTCTCACAATAAAGACCACTCTAACATGTCTCCATGACTCATTTACATGATTGAGATAATGGCAACCTTTGAAGATTATTCAAACCACGGCACTGCTATGTTTTGCAGCTTCGGCTGCATATTTGGTATTATGCCATCAAGGCTAAAACATCATACTTAGTTATTTTTATTTAAAAGTAAATACGTATATTAGAATTTGAGAATAATACGCTCCCGTGATGCAATGTTGTCTCCAAAAAACCTAACAAAATTCATAGCTTCTGCTTCTGTAGAAATCGACTTACTGCAGCAGTATTCCTTTGTTTTTTAATTTTTGTTTTTAAATCAAAATTCACTGTAAATTACTTACATATGTGGGAGCCATTTTTGTATAAAACAGAATTCAGGTACCTATCAAAATTTCGCCTTTGTTTAATATGTTTCATCAAAAATCATCAAATACGCTCCGTTATCCATCGCATGAATTTAGAAAGATTTGAAACATACTTCTCGTGTAATGGATGCTGTAGTGGGATCTGGTTTAGGTCTTCCATTGAATGATGATACACCCACATTAAAAGGATGACTTGTTTTTTTTTGTTCCTTTTTTCTTATTTTTGTACCATCACCCATCTCACCTGCTTAGATGCTTAATGCCTTAACTGGATACCAGTCAGGATATCTTCCTTCTGATGTCTATGCCCACAAATATTCAAGCCGGCATGGTAAAAAAGAAGAGAAGAGAGGAACACAAAAAAAAAAACACCACCACAAAAAAGATTTATACCTTTCCCATTTAGCCCGGGTATTGAGGAGAGCAATATCTAGAATATAGGTATATGACGTATGTATGTACTTGGCAATAGGTTGCAAGAAATTCAACTATGTGCCACTATCAGTGGCAGTGTGCTTCCGATGGTTTTGGCCATATGGACGGTAGTTTATCATCAGGGTTAAATTGCTCAGAAAACTATTCCCTTCTCACACAATCCAAAACAGACATCCCCTCGCCCTCACAAACACCCCTATCACAATAATGGCCGAAAGCTATGGGATAGTGAATAAAGCAGAGACCAGTAGAGAGCAAGGCCAGGTAGAAGTTGGTATATGGTATTGCAAAAGGATTCTAGTTTTGAGTTAACTTGTATCTTGTGGCAGCAGTTTTTGAAGTATTTTGATATAGCACCTAAGTGTGTTCAGTGTTCATTGATTTTACCTACCTATTTACCAACTCCCTACTGGATGTTAAAATTAACTTTTTTTTTTGTACGTCTAATGTGCTTCATAAGTATCTATGGGTTGTATAATGTATATGGGTCTTCGATTTGGGTGTACGTAAGAGGGAATGATAACTTCTATTCTATTCTTCAAAATCCAGCTCAAAAGTAAAGGCAATGATCAGATCACGTTTTGAATAGAAAATTAAAATCGGTACAATAATTCTGCGTATTTGAATGTGTTTTTAAGTTTATAAGCTGTAAAGAAGGAAGGGGAAGCGCGGGAGCATGGTAGGGAAGGGAATGATGAGATTTATCATTCATCCTGAAAATTTAATGAATTTCGGGATGTTTTGGTTGGTGGCAGAGACAAGACGTCGATTCGTGTCATCCAGTTCTTCGAGAAAAAGTATATTTCTCCCAGGGCTGATTTCCAAATCTTACCTAGGCTAAGGAATTCACTGCGAAAGTGAGTTGAACCCTCCTTCACCTCTTATATGTACTTGACCTTCTGTAAAGATCTGATGCGCTGTTGCCCATTTTGTTCAAGTGGATTCCATTTGCGTTATGACCCAACAAGTGTCCTGTGTTGACCGTCTCTGTCGTTAGCGGTTTTAAGAAACCTTTGGTGGATTCGGTTTGATTAAGTACAAGTGAAAAACTTGAAACAGTTCATCAACCATTCCATTTCCGTATATGGCATGATGCCCTGGAACCCAAAGAAAAGTTGGGTCCCATCCATCCTTTGGCTTGGGTCCGTCCGTAAGTACCGATACATGATTTGCATTTAAGTAGGACCCTGTTTTTCTTCCAGAATTCCCTTGTGCGAATATCTGTTAGGACCACTTGGTTGAAAACTATGTGAGAAGTCTGTATGAATCCCTGTGTTAATGAAGTTCATAATGGTCCTATGACGGAAAGGGGCTATTTTCCAATTTTTGGACTAGTTGATGGTGAGCAACTGGATGGCGTGTATACGTCATAATTGGCCTTATTATAGCTGCCGTTTGTAAATGGATGGTTCTGAGGCTAGGAATATATCTTTTATCAAAAATGTCATCGGCTAGAAAACCAGTGTCCGGTTCTGGCCTCTTTCAACAAGTGTCTGCACCTGTTCCGATCTCGATTCGACACGACGCACCCAGTTGCTCACCCCAAGTCTTCGAGGGTCCTGGTCTACGCCATCTCTCCAGCGCAAGCATGGTCTACCAAGCTGCCGTCTACTAAACAATGTACCACAAAGGACTTTCCGAGCTTTGACAGACTATAGTAGTAAAATGTGCTTCCTATGTTTTAATTTTTTTTCTAACCCAAACATAATTTCTCAAAACCACTTTTAAAACCACCAAACGAACTTGTTGAAGACCTTAATATGGTAAAATGTATAACTACATAGATCATTATAAAAATAGAGATCACCGCACTGTATGACCTGGACCTGACCACTGTGTCTTTATTTAGACCTCAAACACATTTTTTTTTTTCCAAATTATATTCAGACTAAATTACAGTTGGTGATATTTTATATTCTTATATGTTGCATGCTTTAAAAATAAAAACACACTATGGTTATTTTTCATATCCATGTTAATTTAAATTTTCGCATTCGTATGATCCATTTCACGAATTTGAATTCACAAGTAGGTAGCTAGATACATTTGCTTTTCGTGTCATTCATCTGAAACGTAATGGAAGAAAATGAAGGTATGTATGTACGTTTGTACATATCACATAATACAGTGGCTCACAGTTCAACGTATATCTGAAAAAAATTATTTTTTTTTACAAATTTAGAAGATTTTAGCTTCATTATAATTAAAAAAAAATAGTTCTAGCTAGTCTTAATGCATACGAACGGAGAAAAGGTACTTCCGTGAAAATAACGACGATTTTATGTCTAACGGTATTATTTTCACATTTTTTGGAAAATCAAACAATTATTTGTTCGTTATAATTAAGCTTTTTAAAATAATATTTTTATTTTTACACATTTTAAGTGGCATTCTTCTTAAAATAATGGGAAAATCTTATTAAATAAATATAATTTCTCTTTAGGCATTCTTGATACCTGGAAAAACTATTTGTTGTTTCGAATATGCAAACAAATGACAGGGTTTTCTTCACTCCCCAAACACTAATGTAAGTCATTGAAAGCCCGCCACAACTGCTTAATAACAATTGTTTCCATTCAAAATTAATTTTTTTTTCAGATTTCAGCTAACAAAACTAGCAACTAAGTCACTGTGTGCATGCGGTACGATACAGCGTGGCGGCGAGTTGTCGTGTGTACGAGTATATGATGTGGCGTTAGTAGCCATTTACTTTATGCTTATTATCTAGGGGAAAAAATTCAAGAGACAGAGACACACCACCACCTCAAAGCCCTCCATTCTTCATTTTGAAATCATAAGGCATAAATATGTAGATGTGTGGCGCGGCTTTTATGTGCCATTCGAGCTTTTCGAGTAAATCACATTTAAATGTGTGTCCCAGTTTAAGTCATTATTCATTTCATTTTTTTTTATTATTTTTTTGTAAAAATGTTGACAGAAGTCACACCACACAACGACACAACGTTTGCGGTTATGGAAGCTGAGGATTCTTTGGCTTAAAGTCTCGCATTTCTGACAAAATAAGAAAAATTCTTTTTTTTTTCGTCATTGTGGGTAGGTAGGTATATTGTATAAATAATATTGCCTAGCTGTTCAAGGATATGCTAAAAGACGACTCACAACACACAACCTCTATTTTGAATGATTCAACACTTTGTGTGCAAGTAGTTGAGGTAATGTTTATATATAGGATGGAATAGTTATAGTGAAGAAAAGGAGCGTTTTTGCTCCGCCATATAAATGCTTTTCAGGAAACCTTCATAGACGATTGACACGTGAAAAGATATGAAGTGACAAGAGTGCATTATTGATGAATAACTAGGTATTCCACAATAACACACCATAATAAATGACTTGACTATACATAAGTAGATATAGGCAAGGATTTCTTTTTCTATGAAGGAAGAGGAAAATACTGTCGGCATTTATTTGTGTGTTGATGTCGTCGAGCTATTTCACAAGGCCATTCACAGAGCATATAGAGGTGAATCGAGATACTTGAGGGTAAATTTAGGCATTCCAATCTTTTGAATTATTATTTTCCACCCATCAGGGAGCAAGAAGTCGGGAGGTAGGGAATTTTGTTGAACAGAGGTTATGAATGAGCATATAGATGAATGACTTATTGCAGAGATGTAAGGCTGATGCCTTTTGACTTCTGCAAAGTCGGGGTTTCTGTTTGGATTTGTATCCATGCTAGGGGCTTTTTTTTCAATTCAGGATTAAGATTTTATCTTATAAAGTAAAATTTTTCCCGAAACTAAGTTTGTGCAGCTCTGAATTTGTGTTTTGTGTGGATTGCTGAAATAACTTGAATGGAAAGAGAATTTATGTATTTGCAACAAAAAATTGCCTATTATATTTTGGTTTTGTTCTCGACAACTACTGGTAGGTATAAGAGCTTAAAATGTGTGAATTAAAAATGACATAATGTCATATGTCATAGGTTTGAACCAGCCCTTCATTCTAATTTGAATTCATATCCTTGCATAAGTAATTTTTATTGCAAAGGAATATTATTGTTTTTAACATTAGGTATTTCAAAAAACACGGAATTCGTTCTTTGTCTGATTTTTCAAGGACACACACTGAAATAAAAAGGCGTTAAAATAAAAAATTGCCCTGAGCCCGCAATTTGAAATACATGTCAAAAACTGGATTCATTCTTCTCGCTTAGAATCTGCAAACGTAAGTCGGAAAGGTTTTGCCAGTTTTCTGAAAACATATTTTTTACAGTGGAAATATAATAATTTGGATAATTTTTTTCAAATTTAAAAAAAGATTTGTCCCCGCACTGACTCATGATATGGTATGTGGAAAAATAAGGAACAGCCATTTGAATTAAGAGGCTGCCTAATATTAACTCCTTACTACTTCTACGCTTTATCGTGTACGGTCTAGAAATATTTATCTGCTCTCTCTTGCTCTTTCCCAATTGTGCTGATTCCTTATTTCTCGTAAATTGTTCTACGTCAAGTATTTTTACTAAAATCAGCTCGAACAATACTTCCAAGATATTGAAAATTTTCTACCATATCTACTAGTTGTCTCTCTCTCTATCTCTCTCTCTCTCTCTATCTCTCTATCTCTCTATCTCTCTCTCTCTCTCTCTCTCTCTCTCTCTCTCCTACCTTGTTGTTATTTTATATAGATCCATGATCCTATGTGAGAGGAAGCAAATGTCGGCAAGGTGTGTGAGGTACATATAATGTTACAAGGTCCACTGAATTCCTCCGTTTCCCGTTGAAATTGCTGCGTGCAGTACAAGACTTATCACCAACAGAAACAGTAGTGGTTACAATATCCAGCCTTGTCTAACCCCACTTCCCAAAGAAGTTATATTTTTAAAGTAAAAAATAGTTTCTAAATTAATAACGAAACGTTTTCATCGAAAAACACAGAATTTCAGTAATTTTAATTGTTTTCATTTAAACAAAAAAAAATGTACTGAATTTTTAGACCGCAAACATTTCTGATTTACGAAAACAGCATGTTTTGTAAAAAGCAAACGCGATTTTTCAATTCTTGGAATTTGCATTCAATTTTTATTTTCAATTTAGATTTTTTTGAATTCAAAGAAAATTTTGAATTCAAGCACAGCTAGACAAATGTTATTCTTGTCCATGGTTTACTTGGATTAAATTGTAATAATTATTGCAAAATGGCACATATTGATAGTTCAAAACACATAGGAAAAAATAAGTGACACTTCAAAAACATAAATAGGAAAATTGAGTGATGTTAAATAGAAAAAAGTTTTGCTTCCGATTTCCGATTATAAAGTACACCATAGTAAAAATATTATTGGAATAATGCTGACATTATTAAATGCGTAGATGTTTTATAAAGCAAACATTATTATATACATATAATAAACAAGCCAAGAGTATTTGCTCCAATAAGAACATTTTTTACTGGAGTAAATGCTGGCATAAGGCTTTTTCCAGATATTGGAGTATTTGCTCCAATATTGAAGATACTGGACACTATATTATGTATAACAAAGATACTGGGAGTATTCTCCAATAAGAACACATTTGCCTGCATTAAACGCTGACATTAAGGCTTTCCTTAGATTTTTATTGGAGCATTTGCGCCAATATTGATGATACGAAAAGTATTTTCTCTAATCTGCGAAATACGAAAAATCGTATTGAAGTAAATGCTGATATAAAGCTTTTCTCACATATTTATTGGAGTATTTCATAAAATATTTAAAAATCATAGAGTTTTTACTGCAACAAGAAAATCGTCATCATAGAAAACGCTGATATTTATGTTTATCTCAGAAATTTTGAAATAGTTTCTCCATTAAGCACTTTTTTCTTTTATTCTAAACAATTTTTGAAATAATTAGAAATGGTTAAAATAAAATAGCTATAGGAGTTACCAGATTCGATGGGTCTCGATGGTTGCCATTTGTCCAATAACTGTATCCTTGTGACTGCCTTTAAGCTCTTAGAAAAATTTTGCTCAATTCACAACATGATGATGCGTTACTTAGAAAGAAGTCGTTTGGACAGTAAAATTCTGAAAAAAATCGGCATAATGTTCACTTACAAAATCCCAATTACACTCCGGAATTCTCTTATTATATTATTCTATAGACCCTACGTTTAAGAACATAGAATTCCGAATGTTCACTTGCACAATGGCAGTTTAAACTCTGTTTTTGGTTAAAACTTGGGTTCAATAGTATACAACTCTGGTCAACTGGCCATATGAATTTTCTGAATAAACTATTTCACATGCATAAGAGTTAAGACCTCTGCGATTTGACATACACAAATACGGTTTAAATACTCATCGTTAGAATTAATTTCAGCGTCATATGTCCACGTCAGCGTCAACTTGAAGAGAAGAGATCATTGCTAACAGAAGGGCTTATGTAAGATATGATCCGTTTAGCATCTCCTGACACACATTGCATTTCCTATATATTTTTTTTTTCCTTCTCCACTCTGTCCCATGGGTTTCAGTTTAGTTCTATTTTTTTATTTTCTGTTTGTGCAATTGGTTCAAGGTAGTTTTTGTGTGGAAGCGGGGGTGTAGTTGGTGTAGGTAGGTACAATGCGCGCATAAGTTTTTTTTTTTGTAGATAGTGCACATTTTTTTTTTTACTTCTATCACAGCTCGAGCATAAATCCATTACAGCCCTACTGCCTTGGCTGTGGAGCTGGGCTGGGCTCCTCTAGAGAATGCCACCATGCAGGAGATGTGATGTGCATGGCAGGATCTACCAGCTTGCAGATACGAAACTATCAGCAGAGAGAGATTCAAGTGTTTGAATAAATCGTTCCATATGTGGAAATAAGAGCAATAAATTTCCGTTTTAGATGAGATGAGAGCCCAAACGCATACAGCACAATTTTACGTCGCCATCGCTCAGTCTCGGTCTTCCTAAGCTCTTATTCGCTGTTGGTTTGGTTTAGTTTTGCATTTTTTTTTTTTTTTTTGGTACAATCGTTCGTTTTTATTTTTGTTTTTATTTTTTGTCATTTTGCCTCTGGCATTATCATCGCTAAGCATTGGAAATATATATTCATTGCTATTGCTGGTGCATGTGAAAGAAAATATCCTGAAACAAGCAAACGAGCAAAAGTGTAACGTCGCGCTCGAAAACATTTCACGACACAGAGTGACACATAAAAAAATAAAAAAAAAAAAAAAAATAAAGCCGTATGGGAAAAATCGCTTACACAGAAAAAAGTGAAGAGCAACAACTAAAAAAAAAAAAATAATCATGCGGCCACACTCTAATCTAGTGCTAGTCTAAGTTTCATTTTTTTTTTTTTTTGATCCGTCATCATCATCGTTGGGGATGAATGAAAAGAAAAAAATTGGAAAAAATGCAAAATAAAAATATTTACAAAAAAAAAAAGAAATTGAAATCCTGGGATAGCAAAATGTAGCATTTATAAAAAAAAAAAAAAAACAAAAGTATCTGACGTGCGAGTCCTTGGATGTGTGAAATTTGTTATCGCCCATCGCAAACCAACGTTAAGTGGCGGAAAATACTATGTGTATATGGTATGTTTTATATCCCTCATAGTCGTAATTCTAAAAATGAAAGACCATGAGCAGGATATCCGCCAGAAAACAGCAGCAGCAGCATCAGCAGCAGCAGCACTCAAGGCCCGCTGTTCCGTTGTGTGGAGGCACAACGGCGCGCTCTACATACACAACACATCATCAGTGATAGTGAAACGCATTGCCTTCGGCTAAAAGATGGTCAAGGCTTTAGACTTTTTGCTCTTAAGAGTGGGTGGTGTTGGGCCATATTTGTGTATCTTCATATATATCCAAATAAATATTTGCTTTCGAAAAGAAAATCATAAATGTTTCACTTTGGTGAAAAGGAACCTTGATGTGTTGTAGATATAATGGAATCTGTTTGACTTGATAGCAGCAGCCCTGGATGGTGGAGTTAACTTCACAATATGTATATTGAAAATTTCAAGTGATTTGCAAATAAGTAATGAGGAATTTTTCAATGAAGCTCGAAATTGATTGTTCTCATTCATTTGAAATATTAACAATAATGATTTAATTTGATCTCTTAGGTAGGTACACTCGGGAAATTGAATTAGTCGCTTTAAGTTCCAATTTCAAACAAATTTTTACTGATCTAATATTACATTGCAAACATATTAACATAGGCTCTAATTGGTGGGGGATGTTGGCTTTAAAATGTGAAAGAGTGAAATGCAGGGTAGCTTTCGGGATTGTAATGACAAAGGAAAAATGGGCTTTTAAATAATTTTTTTTTTAATTTTTCTTGGAAACAAATAAATTGTTTGGATTCAGTCTACAGCAGTCATTGGCCCAACCTGTGTATAACTAGTTACATATACCATAATATATTCTCTATTAGAACTTTTTACTCTTTTTAAAGAGACTGCTTCGCTAACTTGACAGATAAACAGCAAAAAAGAGAAACATAGAAAACATAGAACGACAAAATTGAATATGTCACAATTAATTCAGAACAACTATACGACAAATTATTTAGCATTAAACTATTCACCGTAAAAAGTTAATTTTAGAGGAAACTTTGCTAATTTTATACGAACTTTAAAAATGACCTTAAAAAAACATAGCAAGAATAAATTAAAGTGTCACAAAAAATTCGGGTAAAACTCCTGAGCGATGAACTACTCTCTAGAAGAAGTTCTTAACTCTTTCTCAGGGAATTCTTCAATAACTTGACAGCAAATATTAGAGAACCAAAAAAAAAAAAACATAGAAACATAGGAAGGAAAATTGAAACTGTCACAAATAATTCACAGCGACAGACAACAAATTATTTTGAATTAAACTATTCATTATAAAAAGCCGTAACCTCTTTAGAGGGAAGATTTCCTTATTTCATTAGAAATATGCAATTAACTTATAAAAACATAGAAAACATAGCACGATAAAATTGAAACTATCACAATTGATTGAAGACTAAGTAAAAGCTTACTTAGCCATAGTCCATTAAAATAAAATAAATAAAAAACATAGAAACATAGAACAACAAAACTGAAATTGTGGCTAACTAATTTAGCACTACCTAGCGGAAAAGTTATAAACTTATCTTTGTAAAAAGTTTCTAAGCTAAAAGTTAGCAAAACTGCAAAAAAAAAAACATCGCACAACCCAATTCAAACTGTCGCAACTACTTCGAGAGCAGCTAACGGTAAGTTCTTATCCCTTTTCCAGAGGAGGCTTCTCTAACTTAATAGCAAAAGGATAAAATCTAATTTGTTATAAAGTTGTTTCGCTAATGTTGGCTGTTTTCAATCAAATGAGTGTTTCTCGTTCACCCAACGTTTATGAGAAAAACTCAAAAACATAGCTTCATTTCAAACTAAGGTTATTTTTTCGTAAATGTTAAACATATTCAAAATGTTGATTCTTTTAGGACTTGCGGTGTTATTTTAGATGCTACACCTTTTAATATTCTATAAACTATTTAACCATAATTACAGTTAAAATGTTGACACTCAACACATATCCCTGTTATAATAGTTAATGCATTTAGTTTAGTTTCAGAGAACCTTTATGTTTTGTTTTATTTAACAAAGCTGTGAAATCGCTCCAAGGGCTTATGTTATGAAATGTCAGATTAGAGTACGATTCAAAGTTAGTTTTTTGGTACACATTGCACACCCTTTATTATAATTTTGCTATTTCACCCTCTGTGCTTGCTCTACAATGGAAATCATGCATCTCACAATTGTTTTGTTATCATTAAAATTAAATTGACCCCAAGCTATAGACATTGTGTTGTGTATCTACACTTTGTAATTATGTATAAGAAAGTTGAAGTGAAAGTACATATTTTAAACAAATCGCGTTTTAGATTTGGACACGTTCAATGGTTTTCTTAAGTCAGTGTGAAGAGCTTTAAAAAAAAAACATAGAATAGGATATTCGTGTTTAAGTGGCTAAAATTTTGAATTTTATCAAGAACGATATATGGCGTTCTGGTTATGATTTAGGGTTCATCTTTAAAAAGGGGTGAAAATTTAAATTTTTATTATTGTTGGGAAACTTGGCTAAAAATAATATTTTTACATTAAATTGGTTAAAAAAAAATTGAAAATTCGATGTTCCAGTGGTGGTTTCTGGGGAAAATATATGAAGTCAAAAATTTGCGTCAAGAATCCAAAATTCACGTTAAGAGTCCAAATTTCACGTTTATTTATTTCAAAAAAATCACGCTAAGAACTCAAAAAATCACGTTTGAAAAATAATGTATGTAATGTAGGAAGTATGGTTTAGTATAAGTGACTCATGACATTGAATAAAAATGGAAGCAACTACATAATAAAATGTTTTTTTCAAAATTTTGACTTTGAAAATTAGTTATTAACTATTTCTAAAAATAGATTTATTTAAAAACAAAATGAAAGAAGAAGAAGATTTTGGCTTTTCAAAAAAGTATCGGATGGTATTGTGGCCGTTGATGTAAAATAATTTTTTTTCCATTTTAAGTCAATTTTTTCGAAAATTGCCCCTCCTGGCTAAACGGGGGGAAATAGACCCACCCTCCCATAAGCTTTTTTTCTTGTCTCAATCCAATTTACACGCCCTAGCATTTTGGCATACTGCTCATGACTCACCCTGTATATTTTGTATCTTAAAACAAAATAATAAAAACTTTATCTTCTTATCTTATTTTCTGATGAGCGTCTATGCTGCTTACTCTCATATCAGCAATCCACCAACTCACAGGATTGCTGAGTCACCAAGCAGTTGAGCTTCTAATCAGCCACTGACCAACATTAACGAAAAATTGATTTTTTGTTAGTTTCGTTCAAATCAACTAGTTAATAAGTTTGACACCTTAGTGATTTCACAAAATTAACCGGAAAATAAAATTACATTAATAATTAAATGAAATAAAATTAAAAAACGATCTTTTACTATCCGACTCACTTTGAATGCATTTCGGAATACCTTCATTCCATCTTCAGCAAACACGACTATGTAT